>BKCP01009403.1:3515692-3582192 GCA_008636005.1 Striga asiatica | reverse complement strand
AATTATATAATGATGAATTAGTCGTATCCGTCATTGCAAATACAAAAAAACAAAAAAAAATGACGACATTTATTTTGTCGAATTAAATTTTGTAATAATATGTTTTATTGTGACGAATTTATATGTAGTATAAGATATCGTCACAATACAGAATTATATAATGATGAATTAGTCGTATCCGTCATTGCAAATACAAAAAAAAAATAAAAAATGACGACATTTATTTTGTCGAATTAAATTTTGTAATAATATGTTTTATTGTGACGAATTTATATGTAGTATAAGATATCGTCACAATACAGAATTATATAATGATGAATTAGTCGTATCCGTCATTGCAAATACAAAAAAAAAATAAAAAATGACGACATTTATTTTGTCGAATTAAATTTTGTAATAATATGTTTTATTGTGACGAATTTATATGTAGTATAAGATATCGTCACAATACAGAATTATATAATGATGAATTAGTCGTATCCGTCATTGCAAATACAAAAAAAAAATAAAAAATGACGACATTTATTTTGTCGAATTAAATTTTGTAATAATATGTTTTATTGTGACGAATTTAGATGTAGTATAAGATATCGTCACAATACAGAAATATACAATGACGAATTAGTCGTAAGCGTCATTGTAATTACCAAATAAAACGATGACATTTAACTTGTCGCATTGAATTTTGTCATGGTATGTATTACTGTGACGAATCTATATGTATTGTAATATGTCGTCACAATACAAAATTATACAATGACGAATTAGTCATAATCGTCATTGTAAATACCAAAAATAAACGACGACCTTTATTGTGTCGCATTGAATTTCGTCATGCTATGTATTACTATGACGAATCTATATGTATTGTAATATGTCGTCACAATACAAAATTATATAATGACGAATTAGTGCTAAACGTCATAGTAAATCACAGAAAAAAACGACGACATTTAATTTGTCACATGGAATTTCGTCACTTTTCAAATAAACGTGACGAATTTAGATGTAGAGGCGACGGATTAGAATGTTTTGTCATGAAATTTATGATTATGTGATGAAAACCAAATTCTAAGATGACGAATGTAGTAGTCGTCGTTATATGCAATGATTTAGTGACGATTTTAATAATTCATCACCATAAGATAGCCAATTGTGACGATTTTTTATTCGTCACATGAATTTTCGTCATAATATGTGTAATTTCTTGTTGTGAATCAAATTCCAATGGACCTCGAAGAAGCAGAGCATACATCTTTTTATTCTGCCCGAGGTCTATATTGTTATACTATGATGCCATTTGGTCTCAAGAATGCTGGAGCCACATATCAGAGACTTGTCAACAAAATGTTTGGCAAACTTATCGGACATACCATGGAAGTTTATGTCGATGACATGTTAGTCAAGTCGGTCCACGCTGCCGATCATGACGCTCATTTACAAGAATTGTTCAACATCCTCAAAAGCTATTCCACGGTGTTAAATCCAAAAAAGTGCACTTTTAGAGTCGGTTTTGGTAAATGTTTGGGGTACATCAACATGGTATTGAAGCTAATCCCCTGAAGATAAAAGTCATTCTCAACTTAACACCTCCCACGTCGGTCAAAGGTGTTCAAGCTCTCACTGGTGGACTCGCTGCCTTGCATAGATTTATATCAAAATCGATAGATCGTTGTAGACCTTTCTTTGAATTAATAAAGAAAGAGAAGCACTTTGAATGGACCAAAGAGTGACAACAAGCTTTGGTCATAATTAAAGAAACACTCGTGCAATCACCAACTTTGCAAAAGCCGATACCTGAAGAAATGTTGTATTTATACTTGTGAGTAAGTGAAGTTGCTATCAGTGTTGTCCTCATACGAGAAGAAGGACCTCAACAATATTCAATTTATTATATCAGCAAAGCACTACATGAAGCCGAGCTACGATATCCACCAATGGAAAAGCTGGCTTATGCTCTTGTTATTGCAGCTCAGAAACTCCGACCTTACTTTCAAGAACATTCAATAACTGTACTCACTTCTTATCCACTGAAACCAATCCTCCACCGACCCGATACTTCGGGTAGGATGGTCAAATGGGCGATTGAGCTCGGACAATATGATATTCATTATAAACCAAGGACTGCAATCAAAGCTCAAGTCCTATCTGATTTCATTGTCGAGTTCACTCCCACAATTGAAGAAATCAACGAAGATCAATCATGGACTCTGTATGTCGATGGTTCACTAACCAACAACGAGCTGGCGGAGGCGTTGTCCTGATCGATCCTAATAACAAGATGTTCTGTCATTTTGTAAGATTTCTTTTTTCGGCCACAAATAATGAAGCTGAATACGAATCTTTACTTTCTGGATTAAATCTCGCGGAGTCCATGAACATCAACAAGCTCAAAATATTCTCCGATTCACAATTACTCGTAAATCAAATTCTCGGAGAATTTGAAGTCAGAGAACCTCGGTTGGCACCATACTTGACACTTGCAAAACAGAAGATGTCCAAGATTGATGTACAATTGGAGTGCATTCCTCGCTCTTAAAACATTCCAGCTGATGCACTCTCCAAACTTGCATCAAGTACTGGAATGGAAAACGTCGAGTATATCCAAGTCGGTCAACAAGAATTTCCATCAACTTCTATCAATGAAGTATTAAATGCTGAACTACAGAAAAATCCGACTTGAATGACACCGATTATCACATATTTAGAAACTGGGGCCTTGCCACAAGATCCTAAAGAAGCTCGATCTCTCCGAATTCGAGCAACTCTGTTTACATTGGATAACGAAGTCCTTTACAAACGAGGATATTCTGTTCCCTTACTTAAATGTTTGACTGAGCAAGAATCAAAGAATGTCCTTGAAGAAGTCCACGAAGGAATATGTGGAAATCATAACGGCACCCGAGCTTTGGCTTACAAAATACTTCGACAAGGATATTATTGGCCGACTTTGAAGATAGATGCAATAAACTGGGTTCGGAAATGCATGAAATGTCAAATATTCGCGTCCAATGTAAACTAATCCCCAGAATCGCTCAAGTCCATATATAGTCCATGGCCGTTTGCCAGATGGAGAATCGACTTGATCGGCCCACTTCCAACTGGAAAAGGAGGCGTCTAATTTGTCATTGTTGCTGTTGATTACTTTACGACCGTTGGCAACAATTACTGAACAAAAAGTTGTCGACTTTATTTGGAAATCAATCATATGTCGGTTGAGTCTTTCTGTGAAGAATATCAAATCAAGCATTTCTTCTCTTCACCATATCATCCTCAATCCAATGGAAAAGTCGAGGCTATCAACAAAATCATCAAAAATGGATTAAAGACCCGACTTGATGCTGCAAAAGGGACCTGGCCTAAAGAATTGCCAAATGTCTTATGGGCATACTAAACAACAGTTTGCCATACAACAGGGGAAACGTCTTTTTCCCTTACTTATGGGTCAGAAGCCATTGTCCCTGTTGAACTTGGATCTCCGACATATCTAGTAACAAACTTTCATGACGAAACCAACTCAGAAAATCTGAAAAGTAATCTCGATCTCATAGACGAAACACGTTTGATGGCCAATCTAAAAAATGCCACTTACAAGCAAAAGAGTGAAAGATATATCAACGTAAAAGTGAAACCTCACTCATTCCGAGTTGGATAACTTGTACTTAAAATAATTACTGGAGTAGATTCGGGGCCTTTAAAACCAAAGTGGGAAGGACCATTCAAGATAAATCAAGTACTCCCAAAAGGTACCTACCGACTTGAACGACCAGATGGAACTTCATTACAATATCCCTGGAATGCTGTTTATCGTAAAAAATACTACCAATAATGTAAATATGACTCTGTACACTCTTTTGACGAAAATAAGAAAATTGTGTGCTCTTGAGTCTCTTGAAATTTTTACCGAGTCCTCTAACTCGGTATGATATTAGTCTTTACTTAGCCAAGTTTTTCCACTTGGACAAGGCTAGTATCTGTACTTTAAATTATTACTTTAAATAAAGAATAGTCTTGATTATAATCGAGCTGTATAACTCGACAAGACATACCTTTTCGGCCAAAATAAATACCTTCAAAAGACCAAGTTCTATAGCTTGCGAAGGTTAAGGGCTAACTTTAATTGATTAAAACCCTCAAGACCAAATCCTGAAGATGATTTGAGAAAGGGAAAATCCGAATTTCCATCAGTCTTTAATAAAATCAGTTGATAGAGCCCGTTCTCATAAACCAGACTTTGCCAGGTGTGAACACTTAAACAAATTCAGCAAAATAAATGCAATGCTGAATATATTAGTCGAAAATAAAAATGCCGACGTTCGATTAAATTCTCAAGTGAACTCAGAAAATCGGGTAGGTTTATTTCCATTCTACTTTAACTCAGTTCAAAAATTTAAAATTACTTTAATTTTTCTTTTTTATGATTCGACATTTTCATACTTAAAATTATGTTAGATATTTCAAATATATCAAACCCCAAGTTAAAGTAAAGTAATTACAATGCTTATCCCGAGCTCAAAACACTTGTGCCAAAAATTGTGAATGAAGGAAGAAAAAATAAAAAGCCATTCATTCATAATATTTTTCAAAAAACTATTACAACTACTGCAAATTTCAGAAAGTACTAAGTGTACCGACAAATCTGAACACTTCAAAAAATAATAACAAAAACACAGAAATTAAGCTGACGTCCCGGCATCATCATCTTTTTCAGAAGGACCAGCTCCATCATCTCCTTTTGCGAGTAATACACTGCATTCAAGTATGAAAACTCGAGTTATAATCATCTTTATGGTTACTCGACTCCAAATAAAAATTAAAAGCTCAAAATTCAAAGTTACCTGGTTTAAAGTAAGAATCTGACACGCTGGGACAAAGCTTAACAACTTCTAATCGAGAATTCTTTAAAACAAGCTTGAAGTTGCGCTGCTCCTTTGTCAATTTAAACAATACAGTAATTCTGCCTTTCAACTCTGCACCGAGTTTTGACTCCTTTGTTCTTCGGGCTGCAAACAGTAAAATCGCTGACCTGTTAGTGCAAAGATAAAAAAAGAGTTAGAATAAGCTCGATGTAAAGAACTTGAAAACTTACAATATGCAGAATTAACATTAGTCGGGATTGACATCCCGTCAATCAGTGGTTTAGAAAAATTTGGAGTCTGTCAATCTCCACCAACCCGCAGCCACTCTTCCTGAAAACCGTGAAGAGATTCAGGGATCTCGGTGATTAAGTAACCAACTTTTAATCCTCCTTGAGGCTTCCCCGAGAATGCGAAGCAAACCAGTGGGTCAGCCACTTGCCTATCAGCACGCCGCCTAAATGTAAAGAGACTTCTAATCTCCTCAGCGGTTGGCATATCCCACTTCTTCTCCTTCCACAATACCATCAAACCAATTATCCTTTTCCAACTATTTGGTGCGACTTGGCACAAGGAGAGACCCCAGTCTAGCAAATAGTCGGTAATCAAAGCCGGCAGAGGGAATCTCAGCCTCGACCTTAAGGAATCGGCAAATACACCAACACATCCTGGAGGAGGAATGTAATCCTTTCTCCGGGATAAGGAGCAAATAGTCTGACAGTTGAGGGGATCTGAACTTTTTCTCGGAGAATCACGATATCGGCATCAGTTAAATTGCTCGGTTCACCTCGATTCTCGTCAATAGGCTCGGGCCACCGGCGAGCTGGGCGTCTCCAATATTCGGCAAGAGACATAGCGCTGTCCTCAACTACCCTATCCACTTCGATTATATCTCTATTCAAATTTAGTCTCTCGACAAACAACGGATCCCATCGATAATATTCGAGAGACAATTCCAAATCCTCATCGGTGAAAATCTTAACCTCGGAAACTGTATGGCTGTTACTAATTTCGCCTTGCGAAACCATTTTCCGAGATCCGCAAAAAAGAAAATAAAGGGAAGTTCCGATCGACACAGACAAAAAATTAAAAATTAAGGTAAAATCTTACCAAGAGTTTCGGAGCCCAAAATCGGAGAAGATAAAAGAATGATCGAAAGATGATAACCAGAAAGAAATTGAAGAATTTTAAAGATGGCGATTAAGCATAAGATGGAGAATTCAGAAATTGAAGGTAAAAGTTCTCCACAATTAAAACCGACTCGCATTTATAGTCACCAATTTATGACCGTTGAACAATTGGGAATTGGCGTATATAACGGACGTATCATCAAACGACGTAACGTTACAGTGAACACTAATACACGTGGGCTAGTCTCAAAACGCCGCGTCACCCTATTATTCTGTCCGTTGCGCCCATTAAATGTAGACACGTCTTTTAAGAATTGCCACATCGACAAAGCCGTTACACAATATTGTTTCTCTATCGGTAAAAAGTTGATAACAGTACCAAGTGTTTTCATGTCGGTTACCAAGAAAAAAGATGTCGGCAATTATGATACAAGTCGGAATTACCAGAAACATTATCAACATCAGCAGCCATTCTGAAGCCTGAATACCTGCTAATGTCGGGGGCCTCTCTGTTGATAACCGACTTGATTTTCAAGATTAATTAAAGGATCGATTATTTTACCTCGTTAATGGTCCTTTAATATTACTATTGGCGACCAACTTAGTTCAACTTGGTGCAATTAAACAATGACCGACTTTGGACAAATTGGACATAACCGACCAATCGCCAAATTTCAAGACCGACTTCACACTAAAGACAAGGAAACCGACCTCGCGGACATTTCTATTAAAGCTTATTCGTTCAAACCAAGATCCAAGAAGATCGAATCCAATGCAAGAGGCACTATACACTTTCAATTGGACCATCAAGTCAAAGAATAATCATTGATATTCCCTTATTACATTACACACCGCTTTATTAAAGCTGCTCAACATTAAATGCGATCTAATCTACCTCGGACAAAAAGACAAAGTCACCGTACTATAAATAGTAGAATTTATGACTGTACGGGGATCTTTTTTTCGCACATTGTACATGGACTATAAAAATATCTCGGTTACTTACAAAAACCGACTTCCTGTACTCTTGTGAAACAATCAATAATACACAAATTTATGTTAATCTTCCTTTAAATACACCTTGCCTTTAAAAATTTGAGTTATTAAATTTCGTACAACAACAGTACCGCGTTGCGACATCATCAAATAATGTTATAGTCGTATTTTGGTTATCTCCCATGACGTTTGAGACCAACCTATATCTGCGATAATTGTTTATTTTTTTTGTAAATATTTTTATATGCATAGAATATTAGATGTGGTCTTTTTGTGATGTTTAATACCTTGGAGTCGGTTCCACGACTTTGTTGTTGCACTTTTTGCATGACTTGTTGTCGTCGTTCTTCTCAGTTGCAGCGGCACAATTTTTACACGATTCATACCACAAAGATGATTTATTCATGACCTTATCCACGTATCCTTTGAAAGAATAGAATTTTTCCTGTGATGAAAAGAAAAGTATAATGAAGGTTGTATAAAATTTAGACACGTCATATTAAAAACCATACTTATATGTTATCCAATCATACGGCGGAATTTGAGGACAATGACTGTTGTGAACAAGGATATTTAAGGTATTATCAAGTAAGTGTAGACTATTTATATAATATGATACAATCATATTAAATGCAGAATTTGATCACGTGAATTCTCCACTTAACCTGTAGATAATGTTGCCGTTCACACATAGAGATATTTAGCACAAAAAAAATTGACTTATTTATTTTACTTGTTTATCTAATGTGCCTTATTAAGCTCGTCTCTGTTGAACAAAATTTGATGTACAGTCACAAATTCGGCATCCTTCATCTTTTGTTTCATCGACATTTCAAGCAAATTCATAAGCTTGTCATGTGCTTGCAACCTAATAAATATTACATAGACATAGAAAATCTTGTTATTTTGAATTATATTGTACTATGTTACATTTACTTTCATGAATTTAGAGTATACCATTGACGAAATTGCTTGTTGTCTTCACAAGACGCGTTGATTTCCAGAATAGATGCGTTGTTTGCTTGCTATTGCATTAGACCTTATGATATAAAAGTGAACGGTATTAGCATAGAAAGTCCTGTTGTTTAACCAATAAAAAACTATACAATTTAAATACCAATTCTAAAAATTAATTTTAGTATTTATTAATAAAATGTATTACGTCTTACCATTGTATATCTTCGGTGTTGTTAGCTTACTGAAACTTATGAACGACCTTTGTGCAACCATATCATGTAGAGCAGATCCTTCATTTTGTGTCACATCATCCCATAAGGAGACTATAATGAATCGACACCTGTAAACACAAAGAATATAACTATTTATATATAATGTTGTTGTTATTATTATTATTATTATATTATTTTATTATTATTATTATTACTACAAATATATTTTTAAATACAATCAATGTTTTAAATTAAATATTCATTAAGATTTGTGTAATTTAACATTTTAAATATATAGAATTAACTACTCACTTCTGGTCCTTAATAGTAATCTCTCTTATGGGCGTCTTTGCTCCCGTTGTTTTGTAATAATCTTGGACTCTTTCACTTGAATCACAATCCCACATATATATCTGCAAGCAAAAATAATAAAATGCACTTGCTGAAGTTATTAATATAATAGTATTAATAACCAAAATGAAAGTAAATATACATACTAATATTTTCATTTTCATGAAGTTGTATGTCAATATCTCCCAACTTCATAAAATTATAAGGAATATTGTGTTCTATTTCTTCAGAGGCGGGCCTGACTTTGGTGTTGGTATACCTCTTCAAATATATTTCTTTTTATGGATGAATTGTTGTTTTGGCATAGTTGCTGTTGATTTTTCGTACTTCTCCATTCTCAATTGTGAAAGTTCTATTCAATTGGAAATTTTTGGCGAATCCATCAATATCACTATTAAACATTATTATACATATTTGAACCCCTTGCACACAATTATATTTATGAATAGATTGATTAATAATTATTCATCATATATAATATTTTTAAACTACAATTTCTTAATCGATTTCTTTCACCCAAAGATATCATGATCTCATTGTACAACATATATTTATTTAAAATTAAAGAATCATACGATCATACCACTGACACATTTTAATTTTTAATTGTTATCTTAATTATTAATTATATACATATAATTATAAAAAATAAAAATTTGAGGGGGTATCCATGGGCCACCAGGCCTAATGTAGGTTCACCTATAATAAATATTGTATCTCCTATATAAAATTGCGTTCATCCAGCTAGTTTGTACTAATGTGAGATTGTTCATTAAAAATTCCACTCAAATTGATTGTCCAATATTTACACAAAAGTCTTAATTTTTTCTATTATTTATGCGTTAACATCTTAACTTATTTTTGTAAAATAATTTATGAAATAACACAAAATTAATAAGCAACAAAATTGAGAATTGATGATCACATTATTGTATTGACAGGAACTAATAGTTTTCTAATATACATTGTTATTGAATTATGTCAATTAGTTACAATAAACTTATTATTATAAGAACGGCTATAAACACTAAATTACTATAGTTTAATTTATATATTCTTAATTAACAAAAAATCTCAATATATAATTATAATATTATATTCTTACATTGTACCATTCTTAGGATTATTTATAGTAGAATTATATTTTAACATGTAAATATAAGTCTAACATGATTGAAATTGTGTTATTTAAAATATACTTAAATTAACAATCACAATGGAGTGCGTCTCATCAGTGGATAAATTAAACAAAAATATTAAATACTAATTATATTTTAATTAATTATGTGGGGTACGCAGAAAAGAAAGAACCAGTGGTATTTGCTAGTTGCTACACCAAGTCCAAATACAATAGAGATATATGCATTCCATCTCAATATGATTACACAGTTACGTCATGCGTTAAAAACCAATGCACTATGTTACAGCGGGTAATGCTACATGTATAATTGTAGTTCACAACATTGGTTGACAATATTAGCTAAAAATATCATTAACTCAAATCTTAACCATACATTTATTTGCATCTCAATCACCAACATTATGCCACATTATGTTATCATTGAATGTTGTACAAAAAAGTTGTACAAGTAGCATTTTCCTATTACAGTAAAGTAAACTATATATGGATCAAGGTTAGAGTTTTATGTGGAAGCACATGGCATTAACAGGTCCGTCTAAATATCTAATAACTAAATATTCATGTCACTCTGATGTGAGAGGAGGATTTGAGTATTTTGTTACCTTTATTGACGATTACTCGTGATATGCATACGGTTACTTGTTGCGCCGCATGTCTAATGCTTCGAGAAATCATAGAGTATAAGGTAGTTGCGGAGAAGCAACTAGGTAAAAGTATCGAGACATTACTATCAGATCATGGTGGCAAATATATCTTTGATGAGTTTAAGAACTACTTGTCAGAGAATGGGATCCAGTCCCAACTCAAGGATGAGTTATAGTAGCTTACACGACTCATTTTTGGGATACGCCCTGGAAACAATAGTTTACATTCTAAACATTAAAATTTCTAAGTCAGTGCCATCTACGTCCATGGAGTTGTGGACTGGGCGTAAGCATAGTCTTAGACATATCTGTATAGGAGGTAGTCCAGCACATGTTCTGAGTGCAGATATTGAGAAGCTGGATCCGAATTTAGAAGTAAGGCTGTTTGTGGGATATTCAAATGAACTGAAGGCAGGTCTATTTGTTTGTCCCATTTTTGTTGCGTTTTTCCTTCTTATTTTTATTTCTTTTTCCCCCGTTTTAGCCCCTTTCATTAGTTTTTATTAAGTTTGTAGTTTATTATTCGTCTTGTTCTCGTTTGGTTTTCTTACGTCGTTTTTGGTAGTTTTCTGGTATTTCTCGTTTTTGGTGTGCAGGATAGAAGGTTCGAGAAGATCTATTTTTCACGATAATGGAATCGGAAGAGCGTAAGTGAGTAGAGCGTCTTGTTGGAAATACACAGGGGAAGACGGAATCAAATTCCGAGTCCAAATGACCTCGAACGGATCCAAGAAGCAAAGGTGAGCACACTGCCCAGACTGCCGCGCTGAACCCTTCGCCCCGTGACACCCTTAACGGGCCTTCAGACGGACAAGTTTTGCTCGCCGCGCCGCTACGTCCCTCGCGCCGTGAAGGAGAAGACCGCCGCGCCGCGCCCGAAGCTCCACGCCGTGAAGAAGAAGACCGCCGCGCCGCGATGCTGCCACGAGGTGGACTGCGACTCCAGCGTTCATTTACGCCGCGCCGCGAGCTGCTCCGCGCCGTGAAGAGGGAGCCTGCCGCGCCGCTCCACTCTGCCGCGCCGTGCCATGTTTTCCCATGCCGTGATGCCGTGCCATGTATAAATACAGATCGAGCTCGACAGAAAAAGGGATCGATCATTATCCCTCGACCACGAAACACAAAAACCCTACCCTTCGTCCCTTTCTCTCGTTTTTCATCACTTTCTTCATATTTTTCATTGTTGAACACGGATTTGCACTCGGATTTTGCTACTGCTTGTGGATTAATCTTGTTTATCAGATTCAACTCTCAATTTCGATTTAACGTAAGATTTTCTATTCTTCTAATCCATGAATATGTTTGTCTTGAGTTGTGAGATTGCTTGTGTTGAATCAATCATGAGTAGCTAAATTCATATGCTAGGGAATAGGGGATTAATGTTTTGAATCCGTTTGTGATTGTTGGGATTTATTGATCGTTCTATTTGTACGAGTTATGCTTTAAAAGGGTTTTTCAAATATTGGGCCTGAGTATTGAGAATTATTGAAGAGTGACACTTCAATTTCCAATCTACGATTGAATTCAACGTATTCGCGCTTGATAATGGTTATTCTTATTGATTAGTCGGTTGACAACCTTCTAGTCTAATTTAATCGACTCTTAGAACCGAAAGGGGAGGAGTCGGTCGAAATAGGCTCGTATAAACTAGGCTTGTTCGTAACTGTATTGCCTAGGAGTTAAATGAATTGTTAATTCTGCCGTTCAAGTTGGTTCTCTTGTTACGAAGAGTTATTGAGGATGAGTACTTGAACGAGATTATTCAAATCACTTAACCGAACGATCACTTGCCCAATAGTCACAACTCGAACCAAAACGGATATCCCCGACTCCCTAGCTTCTTAAATCCTATTTGCCCTTCGTTGTTGCGTGCTATTTCATTTGCTTATTTGCAGTTGTTCTTCGTAGTTGATAAATCAAACCAAATCATCTGAATTAGTGTGTTTAGGAATTTAATTTCTTTTATTTGTGTTTGAATAACGAGCAAAGTAATCCGGCTGACCTTCCTCGAGAGACACGACCCGGTGTTCGAATCTCTTGATTCTACTCCGGAAAAATAATTACAACAAATTGGCGCCGTTGCCGGGGAAGGTTTAGGACATATTTTGTGCGCTTATTCATTTTATTTTTCGTGTTTCTTTTTGGCTTGTGTTTTTCTTGTTTTCTGTGTTTCTTTTTCTTATTTTATTTTCTTTTCTTTACCATTGGTGCTCGTAACCCGTTGTTTGTTTGAGTGTATGCGTACCAGAAGTGGACGTAAACTCTCTCCAATCAACAAACCCTTCAACGAGAGCCTGAGAGAACTGCTAGACGAGCTTACTCTCGAATCAAACGAAGAAGGCGAGCACCGACCAGAATCATCCGAGGGGAGTAATTCTGACATGGCTGATCAACAACCGCCTCGCAATATTCTTCGGAACCTGGCCCAACCCATGATCGGGCCAATCACATCCTGTATCCGGCTAGAGCAAGACGCCCGGAATTATGAGCTGAAGATGGTCCACTACAATCAGCTCCCATCATTCCACGGGCTTCCCAACGAAGACCCGCTTCACTTTCTTCGGGAGTTCTACAACGTCCTCCAGACGTTCCCACTACACGGGCTAACCGAAGACCAGCTCAAAATGCGGTGTTTTCCAGAAACTCTGAAGGATTGGGCCAAGGCTTGGTTCATGACTCTCGCCCCAGATTCTCTAACAACTTGGGCCGAGGTATACGCTAAATTCGTTGGGAAGTACTATTCCCATCAGAAGACCCAAGATATCCGGTCTCAGATAGTCTCTTTCGCTCAGCTGCCAAACGAGCCTCTTCACGAGGCTTGGGAACGTTTCAAGGATCTACAGAGGCAATGTCCCCACCATAACCTTTCCTCTGGGCTGTTGGCGAATTGCTTCTACGACTCCCTCCATCAGAACTTGCAGTACATGGTGGATACTGCAGCCGGAGGGGACATTGGAGGCAAAATGGCGGAGGAGATGATTGTGATATATGAGACGATGAGTTCGAACTCGTCTCAGAAGAGCATTAGAGGAAAGAGGGCGACAGTGCATGAGATTGGAACGAGTGACAATGCCATGGCCCAGCAGCTAGCCGAGCTCACGGAGCAGATGAGGGTACTAAATGCTAGGAGTTCCTCACCAATTCGGACTATGGCTGTAAATGCTTGTGGCGCATGTGGAGTTCAGGGACACAATTCTGAGGTGTGCCCTATGGCTCCAGAGCCAAATTACCAAGGGCAAGGAGCTGAGGTCAATGCAGTACAAGGATATCAGAACAGGCCTGGAAATGACCCGTACTCTAACACATACAATCCCGGGTGGAGAAACCACCCAAACTTCTCATGGTCTAATAACAATTCCCAGCAACCGCCTCAACCTAACTTTGTCCCCCATTAGCAGCAACACAGGGGGCAATTGTTAAGGTTGCCTGCACTCGAAGCCGGTCCAAGCCCGCCAAACTTAGACGAAAAATTTGATAAAATCCTTCAGTACATGGCCAACGGTGAGCAGCAGAGTGCGAATAGTGAAGCTTCCATTAAACGTTTCGAGGCACAGCTAGGCCAGTTAGCCACCCGAGTGGGAAACATTGAGGTGGAGCTAAAAAAGGATAGATTGCCAAGCCAGCCAGAGCATGCAAATGCGGTAACTGTGATTTTGTCTGAGGAAGTGAATGAGGAAAAAGAGGACCCGAAAGAGCTCAGCCAAGTGGAGACCTCGAGAACACCACCCATCAAACCTACTTTACACAGATCCCCGAACCCTTACGGACCAAAGATTCCCTTCCCAAGCCGACTCTTGGAAGAGAAGGACCGCACTATGATTCGGGACCTTCATGCGATGTTGGCCAAGGCCAATGTCGGCTTATCTCCTCCCGATGTGTTGAAGAAAGTTCCGGCTTATGCACGGTTTTTCAAGGAAGTGGCTACGAACAAGAAGAGGTTTGAGAATGGAGAGGAGGTGATTATCAGTGAGGCGGTGAGTGTCTTCCAGCATGACTTGCCGAAGAAAGAAAAGGATCCCGGAGGCTTTGTGATCACTATGGCCTTCGGGAATGGGGAAGAGACATCGGGATTGCTTGATCTTGGAGCAGGCATCAATCTCATGCCACTTGCAGTTTACCACCGACTCGGGCTAGGAAACTTGAAGCCCACCGGCATGCGCCTACAGCTAGCTGATCGCTCTTATTGTCGACCAGAAGGGATTGTAGAGGATGTGCTCGTACGAGTAGGGAAGTTGATAGTTCCCGTGGATTTTGTCGTGCTTGATGTCGGGAGCGTACAAAACAAAGGTAAGGAGCACGCCATCCTCCTCGGAAGACCCTTCATGGCGACTACGAGTACTGTTATAGACGTGAAGAAGGGGACGGCCAGCATGACAGTATTGGGCGAGTCTGTCGCTATTTCCGTTCGAGAGACCAGGCCTGAGCCGCATGCGAAAGTGATTGAAGAGTGTGTCTACCTCAGGGCAATTGAGCAGCTCACTGAGGAGGCGTGCTTGCGGGAGCACGCTAAGAGGTCATTGCGGGACCATAATAATGTTGAGAGAGGGTGCCATACTGACTGCCAGTTGAGTTCTAGAGAGTTGCCCCGATCCGAATGGGGCGAAAGATTCGAGTTGATAGAGGCCCGTCGCTGTTTCGGGCCTGACTACCTCCACCCTCCACCTGCACTACCGGATTCACAGTGACTAGTCTAGTCACTGTACCATGTACGCTTGTATCTTTTCCTTTCTCTTTATTTTCGTTTGTTTGGTTTCTCTGTCTTTTGTGTTGGTTGATTATATGGGTTAACTTTCCTTGCACTGATGATCGACAATGGGGACATTGTTCGGTTTTAAGTGTGGGGGAGTTTTTGCATGATTATGTGCCTTATGTGGTTGACCAGGTCTAGTTCTTTTAGGTTATTTCATTTTCTGCTTTTATTCCAGTGTCTTTTCGTGAGTCAATTTGTGTGTTTTGCGAGTGTGGATTATGGTGAATTTTAAGATTTGTTGATGTTTGTTGACGATGTTGAGGAGATGTGATGTTGACCATGACTAGTATGCCTTGATGAACTTGATGTGTCGTTTTGTTGAACATTTATTTACCCTTTGCGAGGTTTGAGCCTTATGTTGTTTCTTGAGAGTCATTGGTCGAAATTTATGTTGATCAGAACTTGCTTTGAGTTTGTTTTGAAATGAAGTGATTGAAGTTGTGATTTGTGAAAATGATTGAGGCATTTCTTTGACGTAGCTCGTTTTAGCCTTTCATTGACCCTTGAACTTATATTTTCACTAGTAGCCCGTTGAGCCTTGAACCGTATTGCTTGTCAATCGATTCGATTGAATTATTTGAGATTTGACAGTATACTTGATATGATGATGGAGCTTTCTAATATGTGTTGATGAGGTATAGAACTTATTTGGGATGCATTTTTGAGTGCTTGAATAAAAAAAAAAAAGAAAAAGAAAAAAAAAAACTTGAGAGTTCACAGGACGAATCGAATGGATTCTGCTCCTCTTACTAGTCAATTCATTTTGACAGGTAATGAGCATTGGGAAACTACTGTAGGAAACTTGGATGACCTCCAATGTTCACACCTACAGAATGTTGTCCTTTTGATTCAATCTTGTTCGAAAAAAGTTAGTCTAAAAAAAAAAAACATCGAGTACTTAATTTGCATTTCATCTTGAGCGTACATGAGTGTTGCATGGAGTTTTGATGGGAATGTTTGGTTTAATGTTGATTTTTGATAGGTGGTGGAACATTCGAGTAGTTTATATGCTCGAGAATTTGATTGTTTATTTGAGCCGCTTATTCTTCATTTTGGTCTTTCCCTTGTGCAACTGCCTTTATTGCAACCCCAGAAGTCCTCTTGATTCGCAGTTCATGATTTTTGATTGTTTTAGAGTATGAATAGACAATAAGCAAGCTTATGTTGATGCATGATGATCGACCAATCTGAGCGTATCCACTTCATATTTATGAAAGAAACCGAGTGAGGCATATATGTTTGATATACCCATGCTTGAGCGTCTGTGTTCTTAAAGCGTTGCATTCGAGTTGTAATTGAGGTGTGCTATATTGGTCATTGGAAATCTCCTCGGCTGAGTTGATTAATTTGAGGCTTGTCTTATTTGAAGCTGTTATCCATGCTCGTTTGCTTGTTTTCTTTTCTTTTCGTGTCTTTTTGTTTGGGACGAACAAAGGTTTTAGTGTGGGGGAGTTGTTTGTCCCATTTTTGTTGCGTTTTTCCTTCTTATTTTTATTTCTTTTTCCCCCGTTTTAGCCCCTTTCATTAGTTTTTATTAAGTTTGTAGTTTATTATTCGTCTTGTTCTCGTTTGGTTTTCTTACGTCGTTTTTGGTAGTTTTCCGGTATTTCTCGTTTTTGGTATGCAGGATAGAAGGTTCAAGAAGATCTATTTTTCACGATAATGGAATCAGAAGAGCGTAAGTGAGTAGAGCGTCTTGTTGGCAATACACAGGGGAAGACGGAATCAAATTCCGAGTCCAAATGACCTCGAACGGATCCAAGAAGCAAAGGTGAGCACACTGCCCAGACTGCCGCGCCGAACCCTTCGCGCCGTGACACCCTTAACGGGCCTTCAGACGGACAAGTTTTGCTCGCCGCGCCGCTACGTCCCTCGCGCCGTGAAGGAGAAGACCGCCGCGCCGCGCCCGAAGCTCCACGCCATGAAGAAGAAGACCGCCGCGCCGCGCCCGAAGCTCCACGCCATGAAGAAGAAGACCGCCGCGCCGCGATGCTGCCATGAGGTGGACTGTGACTCCAGCGTTCATTTACGCCGCGCCGCGAGCTGCTCCGCGCCGTGAAGAGGGAGCCTGCCGCGCCGCTCCACTCTACCGCGCCGTGGTGAGGGAGTCCGCCGCGCCGTGCCATGTTTTCCCACGCCGTGATGCCGTGCCATGTATAAATACAGATCGAGCTCGACAGAAAAAGGGATCGATCATTATCCTTCGACCACGAAACACAAAAACCCTACCCTTCGTCCCTTTCTCTCGTTTTTCATCACTTCCTTCATATTTTTCATTGTTGAACACGGATTTGCACTCGGATTTTGCTACTGCTTGTGGATTAATCTTGTTTATCAGATTCAACTCTCAATTTTGATTTAACGTAAGATTTTCTATTCTTCTAATCCATGAATATGTTTGTCTTGAGTTGTGAGATTGCTTGTGTTGAATCAATCATGAGTAGCTAAATTCATATGCTAGGGAATAGGGGATTAATGTTTTGAATCCGTTTGTGATTGTTGGGATTTATTGATCGTTCTATTTGTACGAGTTATGCTTTAAAAGGGTTTTCAAATATTGGGCCTGAGTATTGAGAATTATTGAAGAGTGACACTTCAATTTCCAATCTACGATTGAATTCGACGTATTCGCGCTTGATAATGGTTATTCTTATTGATTAGTCGGTTGACAACCTTCTAGTCTAATTTAATCGACTCTTAGAACCGAAAGGGGAGGAGTCGGTCGAAATAGGCTCGTATAAACTAGGCTTGTTCGTAACTGTATTGCCTAGGAGTTAAATGAATTGTTAATTCTGCCGTTCAAGTTGGTTCTCTTGTTATGAAGAGTTATTGAGGATGAGTACTTGAACGAGCAAATTATTCAAATCACTTAACCGAACGATCACTTGCCCAATATCACAACTCGAATCAAAACGGATATCCCCGACTCCCTAGCTTCTTAAATCCTATTTGTCCTTCGTTGTTGCGTGCTTTTTCATTTGCTTATTTGCAGTTGTTCTTCGTAGTTGATAAATCAAACCAAATCATCTGAATTAGTGTGTTTAGGAATTTAATTTCTTTTATTTGTGTTTGAATAACGTGCAAAGTAATCCGGCTGACCTTCCTCGAGAGACACGACCCGGTGTTCGAATCTCTTGATTCTACTCCGGAAAAATAATTACAACACTATTCTATAGTCTCGAGGACTAGAGGCTGATCGTTAGCACGAACGCTCGGTTCTTGGAAAAGACAATGTGATGGATCACAAACCTACTAGTAGACATGACATAGAGGACTTAAAGGGGGTTTATAACTCAATACCACGAGCACCTGATGTTACACCATATGATACTGCAACACGTGTTATAGACGATTCACCTGAGCAGATAGTACCTCATCATAGTGGAAGGATTGTCATGCAGCTACATAAATTCATGTTTCCTAGAGAGACTTCTGAGATAGTCCAGGATGGACTTGATATCAGACCACAGACCTATATATCAGACCACAGACCTATGACGAGGCACTCTAATATCGGGACGCAGAGTCTTGGCAATGTGCGATGGAAACTGAGATGGAGTCAATAAACTCCAATCAGGTCTAAGATCATGTAGCCAGCCAGTGGCGTTTGCACCCCTGGATGTAAGTGGGTGTATAAGAGAAAGAGAAAATCAAATGGGAAGGTTAAAACCTTCAAGCTGGCTACGCTTGTTGTGAAGATGTATACTTATAAAGTAGGTATTGATTACTAGAAAACTTTTGCGCTAGTAGCTATGCACAAGTCCATCAGGATTCTCTTGGATGTAGCCTCTCATATGGAAATGAGATTTAGCAGATGGATGTCAAGGCAACTTTCCTTAAAGGTAACCTTGATGAGGACATCTATATGCAACAACCATAGGGTTTTATTGCATAAGGCCAAGAGCATCTGGTCTATAAGCTTAATCGGTCCATTTATAGACTAAATCAAGGTTCGCGGTTGGAACATCCATTTTGACGAGGTTGTCCAATCTTTTGGATTTTTCCAATGTGCGGATAAGCACTATGTGTACAAGAAAAGTGACAGAAATGTTGTGGTGTTTTTCATGGTATACGTAGACGATATTTTTCTCACTAAAAATAGTGTGAAGACGTTGTCAGACATGAAGGTATGGCTCTCCAAGCAGTTTGATATGTAGGATTTGGGAGATGCGAGGCTCTTTCTCGGGATCAAGGTCATTCGGGACTATGAGAAGAAAATGTTGTGCTTATCTCAGTCCTCATACATAGATATTGTCTTGGCACGTTTCAGCATACAAGATTCCAAAAGAAGACAACTGCCCTTTCAGCAAGGAATCCCTTTGTCAAAGGGGATGTCTCCCAAGACACCCCAAGAGATAGAGAACATGAAGGCGGTTCCTTATGCATCGACAGGGGGATGCTTTATGTATGCGATGTTGTTTACACGACCAGATTTATGTTATGTCATGGGCATGGCAGCCAGACATAAAAGTAATCCAAGATTGGAGCATCGGACTACGGTGAAGCATATACTCAAGTACCTCAGAAGGACTAAGGAGTACATGTTAGTTTACCGAGAAGACGAGTTGCTCCCATTAGGTTACACTGATGCTGATTTCCAGTCATAACAAGATGAAAGTAAATCCACATCAGGCTTTGTGTTTACTCTGGGAGGTTGAACCGTAGTTTGGCAAAGTGTCGAGCATAAATGCATGGAAGACACCACCATAGAAGTCGAATTCGTTGCGACTTCAGAGGAAGCGAAGGAATTGGTGTGGCTCAGGAACTTCTTGTTAGACCTTAAAGTGGGGCAAGTTTTCCCGCTGCAATCACGATTTTCTGTCACAGCTGACAAACTCGAAGGAACCACGTAGTCATAGGGCGAGTAAACACATAGACCTCAATTACCACTTGATACGAGATTTTGTTTGATTATGAGAGGTCGTTGTTGCCAAGATAGCTTCATAGGACAACCTGACCGATCCTTTTACGAAAAGCCTACCGGCGAAGGACCTCGACCGATACGTAGAAGGAATGGGATTCAGGTGCGTGCATACTAGTGTGATTAGAATTTAAAAATTAGATTGAAAGAATGTGTACTTAATAATAGTTGAATGCTTTATGGAGTATAAATTTAGTTTTCGACAATGCCATTTGAAATGAGATATGTGTTTTAGTCAAGTATGTGTGGCAGTTTATTTATTTATGCAAAACATGGTTACTTTATTTTATATTATAGATAATATGGTTTGATGAGTCGAACAGAAAAATCATATTACCGGTTCCTTGTATAATATAAAATATTGGTTTGCGGCCTATACGGAATTGAACTATCTGTCGTGAGGACTGTAGTGTAACTTTCAAGTTAGTTGATCTTTTGACTAATGAATTAAACTGGTACATCTCGTATGTAATGAACGGACCTACAGAGGAAAGATTATTTTATACTGACCGAGTAAATAATCTAGACTACAGTAATTGATACGTTCTCTTAACCCGTAAAACAATAAACGGACATATGTATTCAACAATTGCTTGTTAGATTTACCAAGGGTGATACCTATTCTATTAGGTTGACATACTTGGTATTTTGGTAAGTGATGTTGTTTACATGATGTGCCGTTGAGATTATTTACAGTCACTATGTCCCGGTCTGCTGGATTGATGACGATCCCAAAATGGGCTCAGGAAGATTTATTATGTTAAGTCTCATAGGAGGATTTGTTTCCAACATAGTGATAATGAACTGAGTAGTACTAGTTTTGGATGGTGATGTTGATTAATTATATTGTCAGTAATTAAATTAATCAACAACATTAAATCTTAACAATGGGGACGCAATTCGATTAATTAAATCGGGAGTGAATTATTTATAATTTGGAGCTAAATGGAGAGTGCAATAATATTACTCTAGTGGGATGTTCTATTAATCATGTGTGAACACAAGATGTGAATATAAAAGGTTTCCTATCACACTTGGCAGCCCATATTTAGCATTTTCTTAGGGTCACTGTTGCAGCCTATAAATACATCAAGTCCCATGAATCATCCATAACATATATTCACACGTTTTTGGGGTCTCCAAATTAAAAAATAAATAAATTGTGATTCTTAGATCATGAGAATTGGGAATTCTGTTTAGTCGCACCACCAAGACTACTCGGAGTATGTTTAAAGGATATACAACAGAAGATCGTAAGGTTTATTTTTCACATCCCAGAGAATATATTCAACCCCGGAGATTGTCTGATAATCACCAAATTTGAAGAGGACAATCACAGGCCATCAACGAGATCATTACCGAAGCCACCCGCAAGCAGCGGGCCCTCGTCGACCCGCAGCGAGCGCGCACATCCCAGCGCGACCAGCACGCCTCGACAGCATCCCTCATGCACGAAAGCACGACCCACGTACCGCAGGATGCCTGCGCACAACTTTCTGCGTGAAGTACGCGCTATTCTTAGCTCACCTAGCCTATATTCTCCTACCTTGTCTAAAGAGCCTACATCACAACACAAAAGACCTTTTTATTCTTAGCTCATGTACATTAATTGAATTTAGTGAAGTGTAGATGATTTACAAACTTATGGTTGAAATTTCACAAGATATTTGAGTGAGGCACATATATATTTGACTTTATTTAAAAGTACTTTAATTCAAAACTTTGTCCCGTTAATTATCGAGACATATGTATTTGTGATTACTTGAACTTATCTTGATTATATTGGGTAACTTTATTCTTTTCTTGTTTGGATTCACTCTTTCATGCTTTTTTTTCTTTGTCATTGTTCGGGAACGAACAAGATTAAGTTTGGGGAGTTAACATGCGTCATTTTTACGTGAATTTAAGAGTGATTTTTGTGCCCGTTTTGTCATAGTTTGATATATATTATTATTTATTTATTTAATTTTATTAAGCTATGATGAAGCCTTTTGTTTTGATTTTTGATAGAAAATTGGTTTGAATTAATAATTGGAGTAAAAAAGGGCATGAAACGGATATAAACTGCCTGTGATCCATGTATTGGAACAAGCTCAAGACACAGGATGTTATATGTGACAGCATAAAGTGATCTGTAAGTGTTGGGTTCGCCTGTACCGTACGGGTTATATGCAGCGGAAAATTATGTTTCAAAAACAAGTATTTATCATATAAATACTCAACCCATACGTACATATAGCGGATGCACGAATCGTCATCATTTAAAACATGTAATAATACAAATTTTGATTTGTTGTAAGTAAATTAAAATTTACCTTTGTTCTTGAACTCCTTCAAAAATGAAGATGGTTGAGGAAATCATTTCCCGGTTTGGTAACGTCCACTCCTTGATGTTACTCGCTTTAGGAATCCAAATGTCTTCCCTCTAAAAGTATCCACCTTTTGAAATCCAGTTCCAACAATAGTTTCTTCGCTAGTAGAAACTACTCGGTTTTTCAATAAGTATGGAATATAAATATATATGAGGAAATTTTACAAGAACTCTTTCTTGTTTTATCACTCAACACTTGAATGTTATTCTTAGCTCAACTCTTAAGCTCAATATCTCTTGGAAGAACTTAGCAAATTTGAACATCAAATATGTCCATATTTATACTAAACATTTTAGTATAAAATAATAATATTGGGTAGAATATTTTCATAAAATATAAAAAGTATTCAAGAATATTTTCATAAAATATTAAGTCTTGAATAAGACTATTCCCCACCCAATATTCTATTAATAAAAATAAGATTAATTATGTGAAGTGGTTAACAACTCTAAACCACCATAATTAATTTATTCTTATTAATATTTAATCTTTAATCATATTAAATATAAAATAATAAAATAATAATTCTAGAAAGCATCTTTCAAGACTTTATTATTTTAATCTTTTCTTCCATTTCCTCATTTAATAATCTTATTATTATTTGGATTTGAAATTTAAAATCCAATTTTAAATTCCAATTATTAATTAGTAATTCCATTAATTACTAAATTAATATCCAAAATTCAATTAATCAATCCAATTGATTATTTTAATATATTCCTTTAATTGATATCTAATCAAATTAGATTTATCAATTAATTCTAACTCTTTAGAATTACTATTTGAATTTTACCTTCATTCAAATTTAAGTGTGACCTTTTAGGTTCACAATTAATACTAGTAGTGGGCTTACAACTCTTTGTAATTTGAATTAATCTAATTAATTCTTATTCATGAAATTAACTCCTTAATTTCAAGAACCCACGTATCATGGGAACATCTAGCAAGTACCATGAATCTAGTATTAAGTGAATAGCAAGTAAACCTATTTCGATTACAAGTCCATACATGTAAAATCCTTTTGACATCCAATTTCCCGATTAAATCTTGGGTATGATTTTGTCGAAACCCAAATTGATTTAATAACTATGATTCCATTTCAAGTTTAATAATTCGTTTATGAATCTCTATTCATCCCGCCTTGGCCAAGGACTTGAATGAAGGTAAAATTCAAATAGTAATTCTAAAGAGTTAGAATTAATTGATAAATCTAATTTGATTAGATATCAATTAAAGGAATATATTAAAATAATCAATTGGATTGATTAATTGAATTTTGGATATTAATTTAGTAATTAATGGAATTACTAATTAATAGTTGGAATTTAAAATTAGATTTTAAATTTCAAATCCAAATAATAATAAGATTATTAAATGAGGAAATGGAAGAAAAGATTAAAATAATAAAGTCTTGAAAGATGCTTTCAAGAATTATTATTTTATTATTTTATCTTTAATATGATTAAAGATTAAATATTAATAAGAATAAATTAATTATGGTGGTTTAGAGTTGTTAACCACTTCACATAATTAATCTTATTTTTATTAATAGAATATTGGGTGGGGAATAGTCTTATTCAAGACTTAATATTTTATGAAAATATTCTTGAAGACTTTTTATATTTTATAAAAATATTCTACCCAATATTATTATTTTATACTAAAATGTTTAGTATAAATATGGACATATTTGATGTTCAAATTTGCTAAGTTCTTCCAAGAGATATTGAGCTTAAGAGTTGAGCTAAGAATAACATTCAAGTGTTGAGTGATAAAACAAGAAAGAGTTCTTGTAAAATTTCCTCATATATATGTATATTCCATACTTATTGAAAAACCGAGTAGTTTCTACTAGCGAAGAAACTATTGTTGGAACTGGATTTCAACAGGTGGATACTTTTAGAGGGAAGACATTTGGATTCCTAAAGCGAGTAACATCAAGGAGTGGACGTTACCAAACCGGGAATTGATTTCCTCAACCATCTTCATTTTTGAAGGAGTTCAAGAACAAAGGTAAATTTTAATTTACTTACAACAAATCAAAATTTGTATTATTACATGTTTTAAATGATGACGATTCGTGCATCCGCCATATGTACGTATGGGTTGAGTATTTATATGATAAATACTTGTTTTTGAAACATAATTTTCCGCTGCATATAACCCGTACGGTACAGGCGAACCCAACAGTGGTATCAGAGCCACGGTTTTCATCTTTAAAAACAGATTTTGATTTGTTAATGTTTATGAGATAAACAAAATAATTAAATGTTTATGAGATAAACATATTAATTATTAAAATAAAAATTCGATTTTTTCCACACGGGTCGTGTGAGGTGTCACACGGGTCGTGTGGATCCACACCAGTCGTGTGGCTCATCAAAGTGATCAATTTCAATGGAAAGCAGGTCCACACGAGTCGTGTGAGTAGTCACACGAGTCGTGTGACTTATCAAAAGCTTTGATATTGCTTTCGGGTTTTTCACACGAGTCGTGTGACATTTTTTGACACGAGTCGTGTGACCAGTCGTGTGACTAAAATAAAATTATTTTTATGCTTTAATTCATGTGATGAATGTTTTAGCATATTAAGGGATGATCATGAGCCTTTTCAATATAATTGAATGTTTGTCTTTTATTCAATGTGATTGAATGGTTGCATTTTTCAATATGATTGAATGAATGTAATTTATCGAGACCTGCGAGTCTCTTGAGTTATGATTTGTAAAATTTTAAATTTTGTATCGTTAAAAGATTAGATCAAAGGTGGAGACCGTTCGATGCAAAAGGCCTACGCTTGTGTGGGTAATTTTACAAGTTGTAAATTTTGAAGGCCTGTGCTTGTACGGGTAGATAAAATAAAATGTAATAGAAGTAGTTCTATTTATTTGTTTTATCACGTACATAGGCATAGACCCATTTTGGCTCAAATGGGTAGTATAGGCAAGGTCATGATCATCCCACCGTATGCATGCATTAGATGTATGTTAGGTTTATTTATGCTTGTGATTCATGCGATGAATAATGCGATAAATAAACACACGTAAAGATGGTAATCGATGAGATCTAAGAAACCCAAAAAGAATTAATTTGATTAATTCTATATCAAATCAATAATGGATAAAATAAGTTGGGACTTATTAATCCAGGCCTTCCATCAAAAGTAGATGACATGAGATGCTACGATGCTTTATCACCGACCATGAGTCGTGGGGTGATTCTGTGTCGAAAGCTGTGATTCCTACTAAGTATAGAGATACTCGTGAGACGGATTCCTCTTTGTGTTGACCATGAGTCGTGGGACATTCTGGTGGGCCGTTATCATGAATGTTTGATGGGTTTGATCTGACACTTAGTAATATATATGGTCATAAAATTGAGGTATATAAGGAAAGGTGAGGCAAAATATCTTGAAGGTTGTATAGAGATACAATTGTCAAAAGTTGACTACCGATAAAAATGTTTCATGCATACTCATAAAATTGGGATATGAAATATTTTTATTGGACTTCAAGCCCACTATGAAAATTAGATTTTCATAATTAAAATGGGGTTTTAATTAAAATAGTGGGAGACATTTAATATTAAAGACCTAATATTAAATGAATATAAATTCCATAGTCTAATTATTTTCTGCTTCGTTTGTTGTTTTTGTAGATCACTCTACTAAAATGGCTAAAAATCCAATTGCAAGTATCCTTGAACAAAATAAATTAACTGAACCCAATAAATGTTATCATTGTGGTAAAACTGGGCATTGGAAGAGGAACTGCAAGAAATATCTTGCAAGCCTGAAAAGTTCAGGTATTTATTTTGTTGAAGTTAACTTATCAGTTAACGATTCTTCTTGGGTATTGGATACCGGCTGTGGCTCACACATTTGCAATGATTTGCAAATTATGGCAAGAAGTAAAAAGCTAGAAAATGATGAAACAATCCTAAGGATGGGCAATGGGGCAAGGGTTGCTGCCAAAGCTATTGGGACTGTTTATCTAGCTTTAAATAATGGTGTAAAAATTTGTCTTACAAATTGTTTGTATGTTCCGGATGTTATAAGAAACATAATTTCTATTCCATTAATGGATAAAGAAGGTTTTAAGTTCGTAATTGAGAATGGAAGATGTTCCATTTTCAAAGATACAACTTTTATATATTCCGGAAATTTGACAAATGGTTTATATACCATTACACCACAAAGTCCCATCTTAACCATTCAACAAAATTGTTGATATCAAATCCAGTAACAAAGATTGAAGATGGAGATTAATCGTATTATTGAAGAAGTAAATTCGCGAGAAAGTAAACATATTACAAGTCGGTATGTACTGGAACAAATTACCGACTTGTAAAGAATTACCGACTTTTAAAAGATCCAACTTCCGAAAGGCCTTCAAAAGAACCAAAACCGATATCTGAAACCAGCGCAAGTAAACCGACTTCAGGCCAACCGACTATCATAAAGTCTGAATATTCCAATAGAAAGTAATCATTAGAAGCATTTGATTGGACCAACGAAACAAAAGGGCAATCATTGATGTTTCCCACCGCTTCAAGTGAAGCAGCTCAACATTAAATGCATCTTTATCCATTTCGAGCAAGAAGACAAAAGCCACCGTACTATAAATAGCAGAATTTATGATAGTACGAGGATCTTTTCGAACACATTGTACACGAACATAAGATGATCTCGGTTTTCAGCCTAAAACCGACTTCTGTACTCTTGTGAACATAATCAATAAAATCAAATAAAACATTTATCCTCATTTTCTTGACATCAACTGTGTTTAATTTTAAGTTGTTAATTCAAGACAACAACAGTTTGGCGCTAGAAGGAGGGCAACCGCCTGAACCTCCGTTTTGATTGTTTGTCTTGTAATAACATACGAAAAAGATGTCGAATTCTGGACGAAATGAACGCAATCCAGATGCTGGAATCAATCGTCATCCCACTCACACAACTGGAAATTCTGCTATGCCATCTACGCCAATTAATTATTCAGTTTTATTTCAAGATCCAGAGTTCTTGAAAAATTTAACTGACTTTATGGCACGTACCAGAATAGAACCAGCCGCAGCAGCTAATTCGCGAACTCACCCTACACCAGTTCCGCAAAGAAATGAAATTCCTGCTGCGTCACATGCAACTTCTCATCCACGAACGCATGAATCACAACGTGATGTTGCAACTCAAAATCGTGGAGTAGTTCCTGTACGAACACATATTCCTGAAGCAGTACGATCAGAAGCAACTGCAGAAAGTCATTCTGGGCATCGACCACAACAACATACTCCGTCGTTACCGGAAATATTACGACACGATCAACCCCCTGATTTACGACATACTCTCGAACAAAATCATGCTCGTCGTGGGCAAAATGAGTTACGTCGTTTAATTGAAAGAAATCGCCAAAGACGCAAATCAGAAGAGTTAGAAATGTTGAGAAAAAGAATAGCTGAACTGGAGACTTGCCAAGACGAACATGGAGAACCACCGCGACGAATTCCAATGACAGAAGAAACGTATCAAGAGGTTGGAACTCCTTTAGCCCCTCATTTGACTAGGGAGCCTATTCCAATTAAAGTAAAAGTTCCACAAATTGGCTTGTATGATGGAACTTCCGATCCTGATGCTCATCTTGGTCAATACACATCTTGGATGGACCTTCATGGAGCAAATGAAGCACTCAGATGTCGGATGTTTTCCTTGACTTTGGGACCTCGAGCTCAAAAATGGTATCATTCTCTATCTCGGTACTCGATTTCTACGTGGCAGCAATTGAGAACGGCTTTTCGCTCTCATTTTATCGGGGCCCGAGTTTCTTTAATTCCCAAAGAATCAATCGCAAATATTATACAAAAAGATGATGAAAGTGTGAAAGATTATATTACTCGGTTCAATGAACGCATACAAAATATGGAGCAATGTCATCCTGAAACGCTATTGGTCACAGCCATAGCCGGATTGAAGCCGAACTCATTGTTCCGATGGAGTATATGTCAAAATAAACCGACTTCATTTCAAGACTTTTTAGCTCGGGCTCAACAGCATATTTTAGCTGAAGAATCGATGTCGATTCCTAATATCGACTTTTCCTTGTCGAAGTCAGAAGTCGGGCAAGAGTCGAAAAAGAAGAAAAGTAAATTCTTCAAACCGAATAAGTCTCGATTTGGGAATCCAAAGATCCCTGAAGTACAAGAAGCCAGAACTAAATACCTTAATGAAGTCAAATCTAGCTACCAAACAGTATTCTCGGCGGGAGCAGCAACTATATTTGAAGAATTAAAAGGGAAAGGGATCCTTCCTGACCCACGATCTGTTAGAACTCCCGAAGAAAAACTTGACAAAACGAGATATTGTTCATATCATAAGTCGGCAGGTCATAATACTGATGAATGTCTTGGTTTACTTTCTGCCTTGTTACGACTTATCGGACACCCTCAAGTCCAAAGATTTGCCAAAAATGTTGATTATAAACGGAAGGGAAGAATGCCGGATTTACCAGACGATGATGACGATGAAGAACGTCCAATTAATCCAAAACGGGTGAGATCAAGTGAGAAAGAAATATACATGATGAATCAAAGAGAAAGAGACTCGACTGAAACGATGTATCGAGGAGGATACTATAATCCTGACAATTCACACCATGTACCTCGGGTCAATAACAGCAGCAATGCAACGTTTGAATCACGGAGGCAAATGAAAGCGTATGCTCGAAAAGCTTTTAACTCGGGAAAAACTGTTCTGACTACCGACCTCCGAGATAAAATTAATGCTCGAAATAATTGTCCAATAACATTCAATGTGGATGATGCTAGTTACTTTGCTCACCCTCATGCTGATCCCTTAATAATCACGGCACCCATCTGTGGAATACCGATACATCGTATGTTGGTGGACACCGGAGCATATTCAAGTATCATGATGTTACGTACATTTGAACAAATGGGAATCGATCCATCCGAGCTGAAACCCTGTAGAGATCAAGTACAAGGTTTTAATGGAACAATAACATCAACCCTTGGTGAAATTACTATGCCGATTCGGTTCGGAATTCCTGGACAAGCTTCCAAAGTCATTATGGAGACATTCAAGGTGATGGATCTTAAAAATCAATATAATGCCATCATTGGAAGGACTGCTTTGTATAAGCTTCGTGCAGCTGTATCAATATTTCATTATGCTTTGAAATTCCCCACCAATAATGGAGAAGGAACTCATTATGGAGATCAATACGAAGCTCGCAGAATGGTTTGGGTCAAACCTTGGCATGAACCATGTATGCCCGTACATATGATGGAGGATATCGAAGAAAGCCAAAAAGATTCAACACTCATCAACTCGGAATCATATAATACCGAGATGGAACTTGATCCAGCAAAATCAAATAACGATCTGATTTGTGATCGTGGAAGACGTCCTGGAAAAGAGCCAATTAAAGAAGAAGATGCACTTGATCCTCGAATTCAATTTAAAGAGAAAAGCAAGCTTGAACGAGCTGAACCATCAGAAGAGGTTGAGGTAATATTCATAGATGATCCTGTTTGTCATAAGTCGGTGCAAATTGGGGCCAATCTTCAAGAACCAATACGAACTCGGCTCATTCAATTCCTCAAAGCCAATTCCGATATATTTGCCTGGAAACACGAAGATATGAAAGGAATTGATCCAAAGGTTGCTTCTCATCGACTCAATTTGGATCCAACAATTAAACCGGTGGTCCAAAAACGACGCAAACTCGGTCCTGATCGACAGAAAGCTCTCGAAGAAGAAGTTCAAAAATTGGTTGACAACAAGTTCATTCAAGAAACGAAATATCCGACTTGGGTGTCAAATCCTGTTCTGGTAAAAAAGAGTTCCGGTGCATGGCGACTCTGCATTGATTTTACCGACTTAAATAAAGCTTGTCCCAAAGACAGTTACCCTTTACCACATATCGACTACATGGTGGATGCCACAGCTGGACATGAATTGATGAGTTTTATGGACGCATATTCGGGTTATAATCAGATTCCTATGGACCCTGAAGAGGCAGAACATGCATCCTTTTATTCAGCCCGAGGATTATATTGTTATACCATGATGCCATTCGGTCTTAAAAACGCTGGGGCCACATACCAAAGGCTGGTTAATAAAATGTTTGCCAAACTCATCGGACATACTATGGAAGTTTATGTGGACGACATGTTAGTCAAGTCGGTTCATGCAGCCGATCACATTGATCACCAACAAGAAATGTTCAATATTCTGAGAGAATATTCTATGGTGCTTAACCCGAAGAAATGCACTTTTGGAGTTGGTTCTGGAAAATTCTTGGGATATATCGTCACTCAACGGGGTATCGAAGCAAATCCAGTGAAAATAAAGGCAATTATAAATCTCTCGCCTCCCACATCGGTAAAAGGAGTTCAAGCCCTTACCGGCCGACTTGCTGCCTTAAATCGGTTCCTATCAAAGTCAACAGATCGATGCAAACCCTTTTTTGAGTCTATAAAGAAAGGAAAATGCTTTGAATGGACCAAAGAATGTCAACAAGCTTTGGAACAAATAAAGGAAACACTCCTTCAAATTCCAACTTTACAGAAACCGATTCCCGAAGAAATGCTATATCTATATTTGGGAGTAAGTGATTCTGCAATCAGTGCTGTTCTTATTCGTGAAGAAGGACGTCAACAATATCCAATCTATTACATCAGTAAGGCCTTACATGAAGCCGAATTGCGATACCCAGCGATGGAGAAGTTAGCATATGCCCTCGTTGTCGCTGCTCGAAAGTTACGTCCTTATTTCCAAGAACATTCAATAACGGTACTTACTTCTTATCCCTTGAAGTCGATTCTACACCGACCTGATACATCGGGAAGACTAATCAAATGGGCCATAGAACTCGGTCAATATGATATTCATTACAAACCGAGAACCGCAATAAAAGCTCAAGCTTTATCCGATTTCATTGCCGAGTTTACTCCTGCAATCGAGACAATCAATGAAGTTCAATCATGGACGTTATATGTTGATGGCTCCTTAACTCAACATCGAGCTGGAGGAGGAATCATTCTAATTGACCCTCAGAACAAGATGTTTTGTCATTCTATCAAGTTCCTCTTTCCGGCAACAAATAACGAAGCCGAATACGAGGCCTTCTTATCTGGATTAAATCTTGCAGACTCCATGAACGTAAAGAAATTAAAAGTATTCTCTGATTCACAATTGCTAGTAAATCAAGTCCATGGAGATTTTGAAGTTAAAGAACCTCGGTTACTTCCATATTTGACGCTCGTAAAACAGAAGATGTCTCGATTTGATATTCAGTTGGAACATATTCCTCGTTCACAAAATGTTCCAGCTGATGCTCTGTCCAAACTTGCATCAAGTACCGGATTGGAAGACGTCGAGTACGTCCAAATCGGTCATCAAGAGATGCCTTCTATTTCAGTACCCGAAGTCTTACATACCGAGTTACAGAAATCACCGACTTGGATGACACCGATTATAACGTACTTGGAAACAGGAGCTTTGCCTCAAAATCCAAAAGAAGCCCGAACTCTTCGCATACGAGCTGCTCGGTTTACACTGGATAATGGAATTCTTTATAAACGAGGATACTCTCTTCCCTTGCTGAAATGTTTAACTGAGCCAGAGTCGCAATATGTCCTTGAAGAAGTCCATGAAGGAATTTGTGGAAATCATCATGGAGCACGAACATTAGCGTACAAAATACTTCGACAAGGATATTATTGGCCGACTTTGAAAGCAGACGCAATGAATTGGGTACGTAAATGTATGAAGTGTCAAATATTCTCCCCAAATGTAAATCAGAGCCCAGAATCTTTAAAATCGATCTATAGTCCGTGGCCATTTGCCAGATGGGGAATCGATATAATCGGTCCACTACCAACTGCAAAGGGAGGTGTTCGATTTGCTATAGTAGCAGTCGATTATTTCACCAAGTGGGCCGAAGCTGAACCATTAACTACGATAACCGAACAGAAAGTAGTGGACTTTGTTTGGAAATCGATCATATGCCGGTTTGGTATACCGAGTTCAATAATAACCGACAACGGTCGACAGTTTGAAGGAAAACGACTTGAAGCTCTCTGCGAAGAATATCAGATTAAACACTTCTTTTCTTCGCCATACCATCCTCAATCTAATGGACAAGTCGAAGCAATCAATAAAATTATCAAAAATGGCTTGAAAGTTCGACTTGATGCAGCAAAAGGATCATGGCCTGAAGAATTACCACATGTATTGTGGGCTTATAGAACAACAGTAAGCCACGCAACGGGAGAAACACCATTTTCTCTAACTTATGGATCAGAAGCAGTCATTCCTGTTGAACTCGGATCCCCAACTTATCGAGTAACAAAGTTTCAAGATGGAACCAACTCGAAAAATTTGAAAGCCAATCTGGATCTTTTGGACGAAACTCGTCTCATGGCAGAACTTAAAAATGCTGCCTACAAACAGAAAAGTGAAAAATATATCAACTCGAAGATGAAGCCTCGATCATTTCAAGTCGGTGACTTGGTACTCAAAAGAATTACGGGATCAGATCCGGGGCCTTTAAAACCGAAGTGGGAAGGACCATTCAAGATCAGTCAAGTACTTCCAAAAGGTACTTACCGACTTGAAAAGCCAGATGGACTTATTCTTCCATATCCATGGAATGCTGTTTATCTGAAGAAATATTTCCAGTGAATATTCTCGATGTAACAATGACTCTGTACACATTTTGATGTATATAATAAATTTGTGTGCTAAAGAGTCTCTTGAAAAGAGCCGAGAAATTTTCATCGGTATACAATTAGTCTTTATTTAGCCAAGGTTAAAACTTGGACAAGACTAATACTTTTTCTTCAAAAGAACCGAGATACTTTAACTTGGTATACAGTTAGTCTCTATGTAGCCAAGCCTATAACTTGGACAAGACTAACACTTAAAATTTCTGAAAGATATTTCACATTTAAACCGAGCCTTATTAACTCGGTAAGTTATATCTTTTCGACCAAACTAATAACCTTCGAATACCAAAGTACAGTGACTTGGGAAGGTTATGGACACAGTGAAATTAATATCGGATTGCTTTGAAATTCAAATCCTGAAGATTGGTTTGAAATAAGATAATATCCGAGTTTCCATCTCAAAAGATAGTGTCCACTTAAAAATTTAAAGTTTGGCCGACTTCTTAACACTTGAAATATTCAGCAAAAGTAAAATGTCATGTTGGGTATGAATTATGAATGGAAATACTTAAAACGAAATTTTCATTCATACTTAATAATATTATCCATTACAATAGAAAGATTGTGTCTCGACATGCCGAGAACACAATTTAGAAAATAAAAACAACAAAAAAAAAAAAAAGCATATAACTAAGCTAACTTCGCCGGATCATCAATTGCCTTGGCTGCTTCAGCATCATCCTCCTTCTTGGCTGCTTCTTCTGCATCATTCTTGATAATTTCCTCATACATAATACGACTGATGATGTCGAAGACTCGATCCTCCTCAGCCTTTGCAGCCCTCTCAACTTCAGTAAGTGTCACCGGGATGTGCTTGTCTAAAACAATATCGTTCTTGTCAACTCCAACCACCTCGGTAACAACTGGCTCTTCAACCTTCTGTGACAACTCGGCAACCTTTCGTTCCAGAAATGCTATCACCGCCTTACGTAGTTGCTCGGGAGTCATCTTCTCAATTTTCTCCTCTAAACTCACTTCAGCCAAAGTCTTGACATAAACATTAGCGAGCTCCGACTTCTTCTCCTTCTCACCCTCAAGTACCATATTGACAAAAGCACGACGTAGACGAGCTTCTCTTTCTCGCTCCGATTCAGAAGTCTCTGAGTTCACTTCAGCTTTAATAGCAGCGAGAAGACCTTCACAGAAACTCTTCTCGTCTTCGTCGGCCTCGATGTGAGTTGTTGCAATTGAGGGATTGAAGTTATGACTTTGAATTTTGTGGAGGAGGAACTGGCGGATTATCTCGATGTTATATAAACCATCGTCAAAACGCTCAATCATCCAACGAAGATTAAGACAAGTGTTCATCTCAAATTCCCGGTCTTCATCTTCAGAGTCAGAATCGACCTTAGCTTTGAGTCGGTTAGCCTCCGCCTCAAGAATTCTCCCTGCTCGGAGACCATCATTATACTTCTCCTCGGCAAGTTTGATCTTCTCTTCCTGGAGTTTGCCGAGTTTAGCTAGATGAGCATCTCGGTCCTTCTTCAGTAATTCCTCAACCTCAGACCGACTTCTCCGAGTTACTTCGTGAGCGTCCTGTTCTTTGCGGAGAAGGGATTCGCACCGAGACAGTTGTTCCTCGAGCATCTTCACACGCTGCTCCGAGGCAATCACTTGGCTTGTCAGTTTCAACACATCAGAATCCAAGCTAGCCTTATCCGCTCTTAAAGCCTCAATTTCGCCTTGAGCAATCGTCAGTTGCTCGGCTTGCTCATCAATTTTCACCTGCAGCTCCTTCTCCTTAGTCGCTGCTTCCTCTCTTAGAGATGCAAGTGCTCCATCTCTAAGTTCCAGTGTATGTTTCTTTTCGTCGACTTGAGCTGCATTAAGTCGAAAATCATCCTCGGTCATTATCAAGCTAACAAGCGCGCGACCGAGACAAGCCTTGGCATATTTGAACTTGTACGCGCTCGGAAGAGATGACACACCAATCTCAGACCTCGGGTCCCACGCCATCATAGGGACCCGAGCAGCATCAATCACATGAGCAGGCAGTTCAACTGTGCTTGATAGTTCGGGAATTTCCACTAACTCGAAAGTTGAGAACCACTTCTCAACTGATTCCCGAGGCTGCCTGAAGTTTAAAAATCTCTCCTCGTCGATTGGCAAAAAAGATCGATCAATAATGGGTTCTTTCTTCTTCTTTTCACGATCACCAACATCGTGTTTCTTTTTTCTCCGTTCCTCGGTAGCTGGAACATCCTCTGCACGCCTTTTCTTTGACCGAGTAACGGGCACTTCACGCTCAGCAGTAATTTCGCGGTCACCCTCAGGCTCATCGGATGCCAAGTCAATAACAGGCGGATTCTTTGCTGCAGCGACTTCAATAACTGGCTCGACTTCAGAAACAGCGGCAGTAGCAGCAGCAATGGCAGCCATCGGACCTTCTGCTGCAATAGCCAAAGGATTCGGCTGCAGAACCACAATCGCAGCTACCGACGTCGCACCATCACCGACATCGGTTTTCGGCGGATTCATGATCGGATTCTCCAGATAAGCTTTCACTAACTTCTTACGACCCATCCCTGTTAAACGCAATTCTTTGCTCTTCCCGACTTTAGTTCGAAGCTCCAAATTCGGACTCCTTTGTCGAAAGGCTCTAGCGTCACGAATGGTCTTAAAACCGAGAACTCCGAGAAGTGGATAATACACTGCAATTATGAAACCGAGTTATTATGACATCCAAAAGCTACCGACTTCGAGTAAGATTGAAAAATTCGATTCGAATTTACCTGGTTGAAAAGAACCGTCAAAGATTTCTGAACACAATCCAGCAGCTTTCAGCCTTGAATCCTTTAAAAGTAATTTGAAACCGCGCTGTGTTTTCTTGAGTTTGAACAGTTCAGAAATCCTTTCTCTTAAAGTCGTGCTAAGTTCAAGTCCTTTGCTTTTGGCTGCAAACAGTAAAGTTGTTGACCTGTTAGTACACAAATAAAAAACAAGTCAGAACAAACTCGGTTTGCTGGAAGAAAGAACAATACTTACAAACTGCCGAATTAATATTAATCGGAATTGACATTCCATCAATCAAAGGTTTATTGAAATTCGGAGTCTGCCAATCCCCGCCAACCCATAGCCATTCCTCTTGGAACCCATGCAGTGAATCCGGGATTTCTGTGATCAAATCACCAATTTTAAAACCACTTTGAGGTCTTCCCGCGCAAGCGTAGCAAATTAGAGGATCTGCTACCTGCCTATCGGCACATCTCCTAAATGAATAAAGACTCCTTAATTCTTCAACGGTTGGCATGTCCCAACCCTTTTCCTTCAACAATACCAGAAGACCAATGATTCTCTTCCACGAATTGGGCGCTACTTGACACAAACTGATCCCCCAATTCCTTAAATAATCCGTGATTAAAGCGGGAAGCGGAAACCTTAAGCCTAACCTCAATGAGTCAGCAAAAACACCAATGCAGCCTGGCGGAGGACACGTAATTCTTTCACCCGGATATGGAGCAAACAGCTTTACCGAAGAAGGGATATACACTTCTCCTCGAAGCATAACGATGTCGGCATCGGTAAGAATACTCGGTTCGCCCCTATACTCGTCAATTGGCTCTGGCCACCGACGAGCAGGACGTCTCCAATAATCCGGAAGTGACATAGCATCCTCTTCAACTCGTTTGTCCTCATCGATGATATCTTTATTGAGATTTAATTGCTTTACCAGAAGTGGATCCCACCGATAATACTCCAGAGGCAATTCCAAATCCTCATCGGTAAGGATCGGAATATCAGAAATTGTTCGGCTACTACTATCCTCAGCTTGTGCAGACATCTCTTCTAAGATCGATAAAAATAAAGGAAAACTCGAAATAGAACAAGGAAACGAGAAAAATTAGGGCAAATTCTTACCGAAATTTCCAAGGACCTTGAATTGAAGAAGAGATCGAAGAAAAAACAAGTGTACAAAGAAAATTTTCAGAGGAAAGATCACAGAAAGAGCACAAGAAAAAGCCAAGAAGTTTAAGGTACTGGAATCTTTCGCGCATCGCAACCGACTTTAATTTATAGGTTTTGATTTATGACCGTTAGAAGTATCCGGAAACGGCGCGTGTAACGGACGTGTCTTTAAAGGACATAACGTTACAGTAATTATTAACATACGTGGCCATATCCTGAAACGCCATGTCGTTACAAAATTGTATCCGTTGGACCCATTTAATGCGGACACGTCTTTTAAGAGCCGCCATGTCAGATCAAATGCCATAAGTGCCATAAAGTGTTCTCATGTCGGTAAACAATGCAAACCAAGTCGGAATAAAGTGAAACAACAAACGCCATCAGCAATCATTTAAAAAAGCTTCAAATACTTACTGATGTCGGGGGCCTCACTGTTGATATCAAATCCAGTAACAAAGATTGAAGATGGAGATTAATCGTATTATTGAAGAAGTAAATTCGCGAGAAAGTAAACTTATTACAAGTCGGTATGTACTGGAACAAATTACCGACTTGTAAAGAATTACCGACTTTTAAAAGATCCAACTTCCGAAAGGCCTTCAAAAGAACCAAAACCGATATCTGAAACCAGCGCAAGTAAACCGACTTCAGGCCAACCGACTATCATAAAGTCTGAATATTCCAACAGAAAGTAATCATTAGAAGCATTTGATTGGACCAACGAAACAAAAGGGCAATCATTGATGTTTCCCACCGCTTCAAGTGAAGCAGCTCAACATTAAATGCATCTTTATCCATTTCGAGCAAGAAGACAAAAGCCACCGTACTATAAATAGCAGAATTTATGATAGTACGAGGATCTTTTCGAACACATTGTACACGAACATAAGATGATCTCGGTTTTCAGCCTAAAACCGACTTCTGTACTCTTGTGAACATAATCAATAAAATCAAATAAAACATTTATCCTCATTTTCTTGACATCAACTGTGTTTAATTTTAAGTTGTTAATTCAAGACAACAACAAAAATAAAAGAAAATTAGATAATCATAGTTCATTCACAATTTGGCATGCTAGATTAGGTCATATATCTGAAAAGAGGATTCACAAAATAGGACCAAAACTCGACCTTAGGGGAGAGGAAAGGTTGCCTACATGTGAATCATGTCTTAAAGGTAAAATGACAAAATCACCATTTGTTGGACAAGTGGAGCGAGCTAAAGGTCTGTTGGATTTGATCCATACAGATGTTTGTGGACCACTAAATGTTAGTGCCAAGGGGAACTACCACTACTTCATAACTTTTACTGATGATTATTCACGGTATGGTTATGTATACCTATTAAGGTACAAATCTGAAGTATTTGAAAAGTTCAAAGAATTCAGAAGTGAAGTGGAGAAACAAATTGGTCGTAGTATTAAAGTTCTTCGATCGGATCGAGGAGGTGAATATTTGACCAATGAGTTTCTTGATTATTTACGAGATAATGGGATTATTTCACAGTGGACACCTCCTGGAACTCCACAACTCAGTGGGGTTTCAGAAAGGAGGAATCGAACATTGATGGACATGGTTCGATCGATGATGAGTTCCACTAGTTTACCTCTTTCATTCTGGGGCTATGCCTTAGAAACAGCAGCACATATTTTGAATAGAGTGCCGAGTAAAGCTGTACCCAGCACACCTTATGAGATGTGGTGTGGAAAAACACCTTCATACAAATATATGGAAGTATGTGGTTGTGCTGCTTACGTGAAGCAGCAAGTGGGAGATAAGTTGGATATGAGATCCATCTTATGTAAATTTGTGGGGCATCCAAAAGAGTCTATTGGATACTATTTCTATGACCCCTCTGAACAAAAGGTGTTTGTTTCGAGGAATGCTGTATTCTTGGAGGAAGAGTTTCTCTCAAAGAATAGTGGAGTCATAGAACTTATTGAAGAACCACAAGAAATTCCACAAAGTACCACAAATAACATACCAGTAGAGACTGGACTATCTGAAACACAACCTCTTCGGAGATCCGAAAGGGTTTCTAGGGCTCCTGAGAGGCTGTACCTATTGTTAGAGAACAATGAAGAGGGACTCCTTTTGGATAATGATCCAATAAGCTATGATGAGGCAATGTCGGACATTGACTCAGATAAATGGCAAGAAGCTATGCAATCCGAGATAGACTCCATGTATTTAAACAAGGTATGGACCTTGATTGATCCACTACAGGGTATTGTACCCATAGGTTGTAAATGGGTTTACAAGCGAAAACGTGGTGTAGATGGAGAAGTAAATACTTTTAAAGCAAGACTGGTTGCTAAAGGTTATACTAAAAAACAAGGAGTTGATTATGAGGAAACTTTTTCACTAGTAGCAATGCTTAATTCTATTCGGATATTGCCAGCCATAGCTGCGTATTATGACTACGAGATATGGCAAATGGATGTGAAAACAGCTTTTCTTAATGGAAACATTAAGGAAGACATTTATATGAAACAACCGCAGGGTTTCATATCCAGTGGGAGCGAACAAATGGTTTGTAAGCTCCAAAGGTCTATTTATGGACTTAAACAAGCTTCAAGGAGTTGGAACATCCGGTTTGATGAAACGATCAAAACGTTTGATTTTCATAAGAATCCGGATGAACCATGTGTTTATAAAAAGGTGAGTGGGAATGCAGTTGCATTTGTTGTTCTATATGTTGATGACATCCTACTCATTGGGAATGATGTAGGTATGTTGCAGTCAACAAGGACATGGTTGTCAAAACAGTTTTCCATGAAGACTTGGGAGAAGCATCTTTTATCCTAGGGATAAAAATCTATAGAGATAGATTTAAAAGGATGATCGGACTATCCCAGTCTATGTACATTAATAAGGTGCTAAAACGGTTTAGCATGGAAGAATCCAAACGTGGATATATTCTAATGAGTCATGGGGTTTCACTTTCTAAAACGATGTCTCCAAAGACACCTGAAGAAAGAGAACGGATGAGTCATATACCTTATGCATCAGCTATTGGTAGCATTATGTATGCAATGTTATGTACAAGACCTGATGTGGCTCATGCACTTAGTGTAACGAGCAGATATCAGTCTAATCCAGGTGAAGAACACTGGGAAGCCGTTAAGATGATTCTTAAGTACTTACGAAGGACTAAGGATATCTTTATGGTATACGGTAATGGAGAACTAAAACTAGAAGGCTTTACTGATTCTGGTTTTCAGTCCGATAAAGATGACTATAAATCCATGTCTGGATACTTATTCACTCTGAATGGAGCAGCAGTGAGTTGGAAAAGTTCCAAACAAGAAACGATTGCTGACTCTACGAAAGAGGCTGAATATATTGCTGCATCTGATGCTGCAAAAGAAGCTGTTTGGATAAGGAACTTCATCCAAGGGTTGGGTGTAGTACCATCTGTTGTTGATCCAATAATGATTTATTGTGATAACAACGGGGCTATTGCACAAGCAAAAGAGCCAAGATCTCATCAAAGATCAAAACACATTATGAGAAGATACCATTTGATTAGAGAAATCATTGGTAAAGGCGACGTCGTAATGGAGCGAGTCGACTCAGCAGAAAATATAGCAGACCCCTTAACTAAGCCTTTATCACAGAAAGTGTTCGAAGGACATCTTGAGAAGATGGGTCTAAGATACATGAGTGATTGGAACTAGGGCAAGTGGGAGATTGTTAGAGTAGGATACCCGGCGTTCCAATCAGATTGGACGTATTCTACTTGTAAATACAATCTATTGGAATTATATTAATTAAAAGGCATTACTTTATTTTAAGAGTAAGCATTTATCCTATATTTGCACTTAAGATAAAATCCCTAGATCACATATAGCTATAAGGTATGGTTGCGCATAGAGATGGTGATCATGGAAAATACCTTGAAAGCTGTGATCTTAAATACAGTTCCAAGTCGTTGGATGTTTCGAGATGGGATATCGAATAAATCCGGAAAAGACTTGAACATATGATGTATACTTGTTGGACAAGAATGTTGCATTCCATCAACATTAGCGTGGGACGCAAATACATATATGTGGGTGCTTGTTAGAGAACAAGTTCACTGAACATGACCGTATGAAAATTCTTAATGAAAGTTTATCATGTCGAATAAGAATTTTCATGTTACAATAGTACATGACTAGTCCTTGGACTTGAGGCACGATGGTAACTTTGTGCATATTATATTTTACTTTGATTTATCCTTTTGGTTGCTAGCACAATCGTATAAAGGGATATTTTGGGTATTATATTAATATGTATGGAAGTTTGTCAGTGGCCAACAAAGGATTCGACACGTATGAAGATACGTGAATTTCCTATGTGTTTCATAATTAGTAATTCAAAGTCCTTGGCCAAGGCGGGATGAATAGAGATTCATAAACGAATTACTAAACTTGAAACACATAGAAAATTCACGTATGTTCATAAACAAATCCTTTGTTGGCCACTGACAAACTTCCATACATATTAATATAATACCCAAAATATCCCTTTATACGATTGTGCTAGCAACCAAAAGGATAAATCAAAGTAAAATATAATATGCACAAAGTTACCATCGTGCCTCAAGTCTAAGGATTAGTCATGTACTATTGTAACATGAAAATTCTTATTCGACATGATAAACTTTCATTAAGAATTTTCATACGGTCATGTTCAGTGAACTTGTTCTCTAACAAGCACCCACATATATGTATTTGCGTCCCACGCTAATGTTGATGGAATGCAACATTCTTGTCCAATAAGTATACATCATATGTTCAAGTCTTTTCCGGATTTATTCGATATCCCATCTCGAAATATCCAACGACTTGGAACTGTATTTAAGATCACAGCTTTCAAGGTATTTTCCATGATCACCATCTCTATGCGCAACCATACCTTATAGCTATATGTGATCTAGGGATTTTATCTTAAGTGCAAATATAGGATAAATGCTTACTCTTAAAATAAAGTAATGCCTTTTAATTAATATAATTCCAATAGATTGTATTTACAAGTAGAATACGTCCAATCTGATTGGAACGCCGGGTTTCATACAGCTGTACACCCCCAACGGTCGGAAATATCCTATATATATATACCCACACGCCTTTATTTCACGGACTTCTCATCCAAATGCATTCTTGGCCTTCCATTTTTCTCAAATCTTTCTCTTTATCCCCTTATCTGAGTCTCCTATTTCTTTTCATCATTCCGTTTGACGATTTGCGATTACTCTTTGAGAGTTCACCCAAATTTTCGGTAAGCCATAACTTTATTCTTCACTTTTCTTAATTTCCTTTTGTTATTTCTGGTTGTGATAATGACGGCGGCGAGCAGCAAGCAAGCGGAACTGAGCAGCAGCCGGACTGTATCAGATGAGGAGTTGGATGAGGAATTGATGGGGGAGTACTATCGCTGGGATCCTATTTTCGTTGATCGCTTGGATATTCGGAGAAATAACTTCGAAGGGGATGCCGAGGTAGAGCGGGACATTCCCGTTAAGGAGGGATACTGGAGCCGTCCAGCTCAGCGTTGGCCCGACGCCGACGCTTTATTCCCGGGGGAACCCAACACTATGACCGACGCCGCGTGGTCTTGATGCGTGAGTCAATTAGGATCCCGACCTCGGTCAGAATCTTTGCCCGATATCTAGGAGAGAGGATTCATTGTCCCCCTCCCGGTTGCATGGGGATTTTTGCCGAGAGTCTGAGGTCGGGTTTGAGGTTTCTCCTTGATAACGTGATCATTGACTATCTGCGTGATTGGGGTATTAGCCTCAGCCAAGTTACCCCTAACAGTTGAAAGAAGATCATCGGGATTATGGTTCTCCTGGCACAGAAAAAATAGTCGCCCGACGATCGACGAATTCAGGAGCATCTTCTTCTTCAAAAGAAGTCGGGAACCTGAAGGTGTCCCACCGACTGGTTGTTTTTTCTGCTCGGCGAAGCCGCAAGACAACCTAAAGATGAAACAACTGATCACGGGAATTCCCGAGACCCTTCGCGGTTTCCAAAACGAGTGGCTATGGGTTGGTGGGGATTGGCAGTCTCCTGACTTCCGACTTGAGATGCCAATTGATGGGATGACGGTCCCGACCCGAGTTGTTTCTTCTTTTCGTAAGTTTCTCTCTTATACCCAGAATCTCCTGACGAGCTGTTTTTTCTTCGCTAACAGGTCGGACCTTTTCATATTTGTAGCCAAGAGAAAGAAAGAGCCCAAACTCAGTGGCGAATTCAGGGAAAAACTCAAGGAGCTAGCCAAGCTAACCATTTCGGAGCGCAAGTGCAACTTGTTAGTGAAGAATTCTAAACTCGCTGATGCCGGCCTTGGTGCTACGAAAGCCATCCCCAATTTCAAGCCCGGTAAGTTTCCTTTAGATCGGTTGGGTTCACTTTTCCTTTTCTTTCCTTTGTTTATTTTTTGAGGTTGAGTTAAAAAATTTATGCTTTTTTCTTTTCAGTTTACTATTCGTTGCTCGGCTTCTTGGGGTTTAAATCCATTCGAGAGGCAAAGGACTACCGACGCCAATTTTCTGTCAAAGATATCGAGATGGGTCCTATGAATTTCTTAGAAGGACTGAAGAAGAAAGCAGCCAACCGCACTTCTGGAGGTGCTAATGTCGGGGCCACGTTGGGCCCACCAGTTATCATTGCGGCACCTGCCCCAATCACCGAGCCCATTCCGGAACCTGCTCTAGTGACAAATGCCGAGTTGCTGGTCACGGCTCCTATCGTTCCTGCCGAAGTTGAGAAGGACGCCGGGGCGGCCAACCCCGACCTCCACGTGGTCGTATCGAGCTGCGGAGGAGCCCTAAACTCAAAAGAAGAAGAAAAAGAAGTCAAAGAGGAAGGCCAGAGATGAGCCCGATGCTGAGGGCGAACGACGTTCCAAAATGAGGCAGGACGTCGGTCAACTGACCTTGGAGAAGAATGCTCTTGTTCATCAGGACAGAGGCAATTCTTATTTGCCCATTGACGAGGAAAGGGTCCTCAACTTCAATCTTCTCGAGGGTGTGATAGAGGAATGGTTCACTCAATTCCACTCCGTGGTAATCCCGAAGTTTTCCAACAAATTCCACCAGCCTCCGCATGTGATGGAGGCTACTCAGGTTCCGTTGATGTTGTGGGATCCTCTGTCTGAAGTGTGGGTGTTTGGGCTGTCGAGCGCCTATAGGTTCAGCTATGCCAAGGCTAGCTTAGGGAGAGCCTTGGTCGGCCTCTGCGCTATGGAGGACGAGTTTCGCTTGAATGTTGTCGCGCTCGATGAACGAAAGTATAAAGTGGAGTTGCGCGACGGCCAAATTGCATCTCTGGAGGCAGACAAAGTTACTCTGACAACCGAGGTGGAGGAAAAGACTGTCCAGCTTGTCACAGCCCAGACCGAGATTTAGGAGTTGAAAGCAGACAAGAAGCATTTGGAGGATGAGGTGCGCAAACTTACTCGGCGCTTCCGAGATGGAAGCTAGAATCAACATGAATCAATACTTGAAGGAGCGAGAGGAACACCAATTGACTCGCCAGGATCGCGTTGATAAGGAGTCCCAGCTGATACGCCTGGCGGAGGCACATGCGGCCGAGGTAGCGAGGATGGAGAAAGAAAAGATTGATTTCGGAGAGCTCATGCACGCCTAAGGGATTGAGGACGGCAAAAAACTCGGCAAGGAGGAGTTCAAAGGTTCTGCGGAGATGGATAGGGATATCGAGTTGAACTTCTGCTTGAATCTTCGTTGGGTGATTGACCGATTCCAATCCGGATTGTATGGCGTTGGGGATCTGAAGGCCATCATGCTCATGAAGATGGAAAGGTTTAGGTTTGGTCCTAAGATCGAGGAGATTCACGTTCCCGCCGACAACGACGAGCGGAACTTTTGCGAGTTAGTGCTGGGTAATACCGAGGCGGATGTCGTTGCCCGTGGACTTCCTCCTCTGGACGCGGATAGGCGAGCCGCCCTTCGGAGAGCCTACGTTAACATGGTTTTCGAGGGAGAAAAGGAAAAGAGAGCAGAGTTTGCCGATGTATTCATATCTACTCTGGCCGACTTCACCGTCGAACAGCACCTTAGCCTTTTGACTCTGGCCCAAATCAAAAAAGAGGTTGTCGAGTATGCCAAATAGTTCGTGGCGGCTGCGACTAAGGAGGATGCGGAGAACCCCCCAGCGGGAACCAAGTTGGTAAAGGGGACCGGGGATGTCGACTCTTCTACTGTGAAGATCGTACCGGATCTGCAAGCGCTTGATGCCGCAATCTTTTCGAGGTTGAGCGAGAAGGTGAAAGATGGCTCTGCGGACCGGAGGCCCAGGGGGATGATGTGCCCGAGGATGTTGGGAATCTGGAGGTCTAGAAGGACCTGGAGTAGTTTAGTTTCCCTTTAGTTTATGCCTCTTTTCTTTTTATTTCTCCGACGTAGACCATCATGTTGGCATGTCCGCTTTTCTGCATTTTTCTTTTCGATGTAAGGATTTCTATATTGAATGAATGAATATTTCCCTTTTCAATGGCTGTTGAATTTTTACACTAAGTCATAGACCTCGTTTCACGTAGGTTTTTTAGACCGACTTAAATCATTAAAGCCATTTAGAGCCTTTCAGAACGTCTATTTCTAAAACCGACTTAAGGCACTTAGGGTCGTTTTACAGAACGTCAGTTTTTAAAACCGACATAAGGCACTTGGGGCCATTTTACAGGACGCCAGTTTTTAAAACCAACTTAAGGCACTTGGGGCCATTTTACAGAACGTCAGTTTTTAAAACCGACTTAAGGTACTTGAGGCCATTTTACAGAACGCCAGTTTTTAAAACCGACTTAAGGCACTTGGGGCCATTTTACAGAACGTCGGTTTTTAAAACCGACTTAAGGCACTTGGCCATTCATTGATAGAATCTCTTCAGGTACATTGCATTCCATGGATAACGGTGGGGAGTGTCGTCTAAGTATTCTAATTGGTAGGCCCCATTGGTCAAGACTTCGCTTATCTTGAATGTACTTTCCCACTTCGGCTTGAGTGGTCCCGGATCGAGTTCCACAATTCTTTTGAGCACCAGATCCCCGACCTTGAATGTTCAAAGTCGGAGTTTGGAGTTTGCATACTTTTCACTCCTTTGTTTGTAGGCGGCGTTCTTGAGTTCGGCTTGCACTCGCAGCTCGTCTATCAAGTCAAGGTTAGCCCTGAGGTTGACTTGGTTGTAGTCTTCCGTGAAATTCCTTACCCGACATGTTGGGATCCAAGTTCAACGGGAATCATCGCCTCTGACCCATAGGCTAGTGAAAATTGTGTTTCACCAGTTGAGGACCGAGCTGTGGTCCTGTATGCCCAGAGGACATGAGGGAGTTCCTCGGGCCAGGCTCCTTTCGCGGCGTCTAGTCGTAACTTGAGACCGTTCTTTATGATCTTATCCATAGCCTCTACTTGGCCGTTCGCCTGTGGATGATATGCAAACGAGAAGAGGTGTCTGATTTTGTATTCTTCACAAACTTCTGCGAGCCTCTTGCCTTCGAATTGCATGCCGTTGTCGGTTACGATGGAGGTTGGAACACCAAACCGACATATTGGTGACTTCCATATAAAATCAATCATTTTTTGCTCGGTGATTGTGGCCAGAGGCTCTGCTTCGGCCCATTTCATAAAGTAGTCGACCGCGACGACTGCGTATTTTACTCCTCCCTTCCCAACTGGTAAAGGTCCAATCAGGTTTATTCCCCATTTTGCAAATGGCCAAGGACTGAACACCAACCTGAGTGGTTCTGGAGTTAGGTTGACATTGGGCGCGAATATTTGACATTTACCACACCTCCTCACCCAATTTGCAGCGTCTATTTTCAGGGTCGGCCAATAGTAACCCTGCCGCAGGATTTTGTAGGCTAAGGCTTGCGATCCCGAATGGCTTCCACAAATTCCGTCATGGATTTCCTGCAATACGAAGAGCGACTCTTGTTTGGGTATGCATTTTAGCAGCGGGACTGAGTACCCTCTTTTGTAAAGTGTCCCATTGTCCAGCGTGAACCGAGCTGCTCGAGTTCGTAAAGCTCTTGCTTCTTTAGGATCCTGCGGTTGGGCCCCGGTTTTGAGGTATGCTATAATAGGATCCATCCATGTGACAATTTTATCTTTGGAGCTCGGTTTGATGCTGGCGATCTGTGTTACCGAGGTAGACGGTAGTTCCTGTCTACCGACCTGGACATATTCTACATCTTCATTTTTTGCACTTGACGCAAGGTATGACAGAGCATCCGCCTGCACGTTCGAAGTTCGTGGAATATGTTCGATTCTGAATTAGAACTTGGACAGCTTCTTCATGACTAGAGTGAGATACGGCATTTGTAACGCCCCGCTCTAACTTAATTATCAGAGTGCGTTTTTAAAATATCTTTTTAAATATAATTTGAGAAAATGATTCGGAGCGTTACTAAAACATTTATTTTATCTTTTAGAAATCCGTTACGACCGTTTAAAAATTTACAACAAAAACGGATTTACATAATATACAATCCGACTATGAAATCGGATTAAAAATCAAAGTTTGTCAAACAGTAAATTCAGCGGAATATAGCGTGGCAAAATATACAGCAAAATATTTAACTTCGATCCACCCGTCAACTTCACAGCTCCGGACCAACTTCATGACCTGAAAAATTTTATAAAAATGGGGTGTGAGTACCACTGTACTCCGTAGGAACTCATACTAAAGTAAACAGCAATAATAATAGTATATCATGATCAAAAGCATATAACATAACCGTGAATTTCCTGGTCAACAGTATAAACCGGACCGGGATCCGTGAATCTACTGGCTGCCATGATAATAATGATAATGATGATAGCAATGATTGCCGGAATCCATGTGCACACACTAGTGGTAGATGACGCCACTAGAACTTAGAACGGAATTATGGCAACCTGAACCGGCCAACATCCATTCCAAGCGGAAAAACATAATTTGACATACCTTGAACATGATATCGTAATTATAATCAATGTAATACCCAGTCTGAGTCCCCACCTGTACTGAAGATATGAAACTAGAAGTGCTGATAGTCGTGAACTGATCAAACTGTAACATAATATAAACAATTACTAAGTACTATGCTCAGATCAATAAATTTAACTGTTAAGATGCTCGACTCGACTTAATATGATGTCCGGATATAAAGGAACGCTCTAAAGGTTCACAGAAATAATTCTAAGTCTGGAAATTATACTGATATGCATAACTGATCTGATTCGGCTCGGAAAATAATTTAAATTTTAGAATAAGACTCGGACTGAAAATTACGAACCAAAACAGACTCGAATTGTCGGCTAAACCGGCCGGTTCGCTAACTGGATGAACCGGGTCGAGCTGAACCGGACCGGGTTGGACCATCGGTTCACACTAGACCGGGTGGTCACGGGCTGGCATGGCTCGAACCCGTGCCAGGCCTGCTGGGCCATGGCACGGCACTGGACACGGGCTAGGCATGACTGGCCTCGGCACTAGGCGCTGCTGGGCGCGGGCAGTGTGGCTGGCACTAGCCCTGGCACTGGCCGGGCGCGAGTGACGCGGGATAGGCGCGTACCCGGGCTAACTGGGCACTGGGCGTGCGGCTGGCACGACCCAGGTGCGGCTGGCGCGAGGAAAGACACGGCCAGACATGACTCGGGCATCTCGGGTGCGACTATGGCTTGTCAGGGCGCTGCCGGGCGACCCTGGGCACGCGGGCGTGCTGTTGGGCACGTCCCGAGGCCTGTTAAGTTACTCGGGGTCAATAAGGCACAGTACTACACACTCGGGTGTGCTGTTGGCACGACCCGAGGTCAGCAGTGCGTGGCACGAGTGACTGTCCCGGGGTCGCGCATACCCGGCACTGGGACAGCACTGCCGGCATGGCCGCTATGTGCGGCAGCATGCCGTGACCGGCCCTTGCCGGCCGTTCGGCCACTTTTCTTGATCAAAATGACATAACATGACATGATTAACATATTTATACATACATGGGTCTGAGGGTCAAGATAAAACATGAAATTTGATTTTATTTAGCATGACGGGCCACGGCGTGCGCGATAGGCGCGTCCGACGGCCCTTGGCGTGTACCCTCGACCAAACATGATATTTTCTCGGGCAAGATGAATAGATTGACCATCATTTATCATTTAAAGGCTGTTGGAACACAAATGTCCCTAACAAAGTTGATCACAATGAAAGATACCCTAGTAGGGTAATACACGGCCCGTGGGCACGTGCTACGTGCACGGTCCACTTCCTTTGGCCATTTCATCAACAAATCGACAACTTACCTCGGGCAATCTTTTAAGACTGAACATTTAACATTAAATAATGACTAATAATCCATGGTTTGCTCGAGAGAAGTCGACTACATAAAGAGATGTTATAATATGGCCTAAAATGCACACCCGAGAGCATTTTCGAAGATTACATGAACTTAGACCCATAATTTGAACTTGGTATGATATATATAACATGATAATAAGGTTAGGAGCATATTACCCTTTTGTTCCCCGAGGAAAATTAGCAAGATGTTGATGATGGTTTATTCCTTTTTCCTTCCTTTGCGCGCGTACGTAAGTTGTGATTAAAATATCTTAATCTCGATTATAGTTTGCTTAGGACATAACTTAAGTTATAAGATGAAAATATGTCCAAGAGTTGGGATTTATAGGCGTGAAAATGGATCAAAACGTGAAGTAATATGCGTGACCAATGAGCTCGTGGCAAATGGCACGTCCTAAGGGCACGAGGTGGATTTTTGCTTGCTTAGTCACCACATACTTGGCACAAAAGGGCCACTTGGCTAAGGTGATGGATATTCACGTGATTTTGCCCCGAATTTCCATCCACTTGAGTTCATTAATTAGTTAAGCACGCTTAGGGCTCGATTATGCGTGATTACCCTAGATTAAGGCGATTAGAAAAAAATTAAGCACCCTAGTCGTGCCATGAGCAATGTTTAAGGACATATGATAGAAGAATAATTACTTAGGCTTAAAATGAACATAATTGAGGTACTTAAGGAACCATTAAGTACGATTATGCGTATGATTACGCACGATTAGCGCAAGATTAGCACATTTATCGCTCGATTAAATATGATTTAATTTGATAATATTTTTATCGGGCGATTGAACATAAATTGACTTATACTTTGGATTCCGAGAATAATATGAACATTACGAAGCTAAGTACGTAACTTACATTAGGTAAAAATGGGCTACTACAATCTGCCCTCCTTAAAATATTTCCGTCCTCGGAAATATCAAACTGAACACCTATACATGATACATGAGAAATATATACATCAAAACTGAAAATCAGGAAAACGGGCGCGAATATCAGCTTCTCGCTCCCAAGTGGCACCGTGGCGATCCCACTGAATACGGACGAGGGGAATCTCGCGATTCCGGAGTCGACGAACCTCTCGGTCCAAAACGGCTACCGGTTTCTCCTCGTAAGATAAGTCTGGCTGAATCTGAATATCGGTATGCTGAAGAATATGATCTGGATCGCACACGTATTTACGTAACATGGACACATGAAAGACATTATGAACATTGGATAATTCAGGAGGCAAAGCTAAACGGTAAGCAACTTCCCCCACTCGTTCGAGAACTTCGAACGGGCCAATATAACGAGGATGCAACTTTCCTCTCTTTCCGAATCGAATAATCCCTCGGAATGGACGAACTTTAAGAAATGCTCGCTCCCCAACTTCAAACTGAATATCGCGTCTATGTTGATCGGCTGACGATTTCTGCCGACTCTGAGCCGCCTGGAGTCTTTGTCTGATCAACTCCACGTCTGCCGCCGTTTCCGCGATCCTGTTCGGACCAAGTACTCGGCGTTCACCGACGTCGTCCCAATAGAGAGGGGAACGACATTTACGACCGTATAGTGCTTCGTAAGGAGCCATTTGAATGGAAGAATGATAAATGTTATTATAAGCAAATTCGCATAATGGCAATAACGACTCCCACTTAGCACCCCTGTCAACAACCAAGGATCGCAACATATCTTCTAGTGTTTGAATAGTCCGCTCGGATTGTCCGTCAGTCTCTGGATGATAAGCCGAACTAAATTCTAATCTGGTGCCCATCGCCTTGTGCAAACCTTCCCAAAATCTACTAGTGAATCTGGGATCCCTGTCTGACACAATAGTAACAGGCACTCCGTGAAGTCGGACAACTCCCTCGGTATAAATCTCGGCTAACTTATCCAAAGACATATTCATCGATACTGGTATAAAATGAGCAACCTTAGTCAATCTATCCACCACGACCCAGATAGCATCGTGATGTTTAGATGACTTTGGTAACCCTGTGACAAAATCCATCGTGACTTCCTCCCACTTCCACTTCGGAATCTCAAGTGGTTGCAGAAGGCCCAATGGACTCTTGTGCTCTACTTTGACTTGTTGACAGGTTAAACATTTCCTTACAAAGTCGGCAACGTCCTTCTTCATTCCACGCCACCAGAACGATCTCTTCAGGTCATGATACATCTTCGTACTCCCTGGATGAGCTAAATAAGGTGCGGTATGAGCTTCAGATAAAATTTCTTTTCACAACGCTTCGACTTTCGGCACCGCGATTCTACCTCGAAATTCTAAGGCTCCATCCGAACCCAGTTGGAAACCTTCGACACCTCCGGCACGGACTTTAGCATTAATAACACGGATAAATTCATCAGACATCTGTTCCCGCCGGATTCTCTCCCTTAACGTTGGTTGAACCTGCATAGCATTAACACTCCCAATAACCGCCGTAGGAAGTGCATCAACAATTTGGATTTGCATCCGAGCGAATTCTTGGATAAGATGGTTCTGCTGAGTAACGACGTAAGTCAAATCACCCTTCACCTTGCGGCTTAGGGCATCAGCGACGACATTTGCTTTCCCCGGATGATATTGAATGGTACAATCATAGTCTTTCACAAGTTCTAACCAACGCCGCTGTCGCATGTTGAGCTCTTTTTGAGTAAAGATATATTGCAAGCTCTTATGATCAGTGAAAATTTCGCATTTGCCGCCATACAGATAATGTCGCCAAATCTTGAGGGCATGTACCACTGCTGCAAGTTCCAAGTCGTGTGTAGGATAATTCTGTTCATGCGGCTTTAATTGACGAGAGGCATAAGCAACGACCTGGCCATCCTGCATTAGAACACATCCCAAACCCTGTTTCGAGGAATCACTGTAAATGGTGAAACTCCGAGTAGGATCCGGTATAATTAATACGGGCGCAGTGGTCAATCTCCTCTTGAGCTCCTGAAAACTGGACTCACAACGATCAGTCCACTTGAACGTGACAGATTTCCTCGTCAATTGAGATAATGGAAGGGCAATTTTGGAAAATCCCTCAATAAACCTGCGATAATAACCTGCTAAACCGAGAAAACTACGAACCTCGGATGGATTCTTGGGTCTGGACCAATTTTGAATAGCAGATATCTTGGATGGATCAACCTCAATACCTGCCTGCGTAATAACATGACCAAGGAAGGTAACTCGCTCGAGCCAGAATTCGCATTTGGAGAATTTTGCATATAACTTTTCTCGCCTAAGGGTTTCAAGAACAACCCTCAAGTGCTCCTCGTGTTCCTTCTGGCTCTTCGAGTAGATCAAAATATCATTAATAAAAACAATAACAAATTGATCAAGATAAGGGTGAAATATACGGTTCATCAAGTCCATGAATACTGCCGGGGCATTACTGAGCCCAAACGGCAATACTACGAACTCGTAATGACCGTAACGCGTACGAAATGCAGTTTTTGGAATATCTGACTCTTTGATTCTCAGCTGGTGGTAGCCTGAACGGAGATCGATCTTAGAAAATACACAAGCTCCCTTCAGCTGATCAAATAAATCATCGATTCTGGGAAGCGGATATTTATTCTTGATAGTTAACCGGTTAAGATCCCGGTAATCAATACACATGCGCATAGATCCGTCCTTCTTCTTGACAAAGAGAACGGGTGCTCCCCAAGGTGAAACACTCGGCCGAATGAAACCGAGTTTAAGTAATTCCTGTATTTGAGTCTTTAACTCCTGTAACTCCTTCGGCGCCATGCGGTATGGTGCTTTGGACACAGGACCGGCCCCTGGAATAAGATCAATAGAGAACTCTACCTGCCGGTTAGGTGGTCCTCCTGGAAGTTGGTCTGGAAACACGTCCACGAACTCACGAACAATAGGAACATCGTGAGGTGTCCGTGCTTTCGGTTCATCGCTGACAAGACTTACAAGATAACCCTGGCAATCATTACGCCGCAACATTTTTCTGGCTTTCGCCATGGAGATAACATGTGGTAAAGTACGAGTCTTGGAGCCATAAAAGGTAATAGAATCATTTCCCGGAAGATAAAGAGTAATCTCCCGGTCGTGACATCGAATATCTGCATGAAAATAGGTTAACCAATCCATGCCGAGAATGAGGTCAAAATCCCTCATCTCGAGAACATAAGCTTCGGTAGGCAAGAGACGTCAACCGATAGAAAGGCTCAGATCGGTTGCTTTAACATCAGTTACCATCTTTCTTCCCGAGGCTAGACTCACCTCGAGAGGATCGACAGCAGTAAGAGTATGAACCCCAATGGCGTCAAGACATCGTCGTGAAATGAAAGAGTGTGTTGCACCGGTATCGAATAAAGCGAAAACAGGAACATCATTAAGTATAATCATCCCAGACATGGTACCTGGGTGTTGAGCTGCTTCCGCTTGATCGACTGCATAGATGCGAGCTGGCTGTCTCCCGCGTTGCTGTTGCTGTGGCTGTCTCGGTGGCTGCTGTCTGGGCTGTTGAGGTTGTTGTTGCGGTTGAGGTTGTTGATGCTGTTGTTGTTGCAATCGTGGACAATTCGGTCGGATATGACCAGGCTGTCGGCAATAGTAGCAAGTGTTCTGGCCCATCAAGCAGTCTCCGCGGTGAATCTTTCCACAAGTGGGGCAAGGTGGTATGGGTTGCTGCTGTCGCTGACGGTTCCTGCGGTCATCTTGACCTCCCCTGTTCTTCCTCTTGTTCTTGAATCGTTGTGGTAGAGCGGCTGCGGGTTGAACATTTGGTATTGAGGATTGAGTAGAGGAAATCAGCTGAAGACGATCACGATTGGCTTCCCTTCGTATGCTGGCATCAACTTCTCCTGCAATGGTAACAGTACGGGCATAGGGTTGGACTCCATGGCCCACGATGTTGTGACGGACTACTGGAATAAGCCCGTCGATGAAACGTCTCGTCCTTGTTGCTTCTGTGGTCATCAAGTCAGGTACAAAAGCTCCAAGTCGAGTGAACTCTCTCTCGTACTCGTCCACTGACCGAGTATCTTGTTTAAGCGCCAAAAATTGATGCTCCATTTCAGCCTTGTAGTAAGGAGGATAATATTTATCGCGAATTAACTCCTTGAACATGTCCCACGTGCAGTTTTCTTTTTCTCTAGGACGCATATCCCAGTAGGCGTGCCACCAAAGTCGTGCATCACCGGTTAATTGGATTTGTGCGCATAACACGCGATAACGTTCGGGACAGTCCATGACCTCGAAAATCGTTTCAAGGCCCTGAACCCATTCGTCGACAATGCGGGGATCTCCCTGACCGGAAAACTTCTCTGGATGATAGTCGCGAAACTGTGCGACTACCTCGGACTGTGAAGGTTCACGATGAGCCGAACTTCTATGAGTCGACATCTGAATGTTGAAAGAGTTTGACATGATTAAGTATAAGAATAAGATACATTGACTGATTAATGGGACATACAAATGACGAGTTGTCAATTCTATCATGAATACTTTAGGCTATAAACCCTGAACATGATTCGAGCATCTTAACTAGTCCATAACAGTGATTTCCATAACATAACTGAGCATAGGCATAGTAAATTGTTTATAATTTAAAACATGTATCAGCACTTACCTGATAGCCGGTGGAGTGTGAACTTGACGTGATCGAATATTTGAAAACTTTTCAACTCTAAAACCATTCAGAGATGCAGAAACGTGCTCTGATACCAACTGTAACGCCCCGCTCTAACTTAATTATCAGAGTGCGTTTTTAAAATATCTTTTTAAATATAATTTGAGAAAATGATTCGGAGCGTTATTAAAACATTTATTTTATCTTTTAGAAATCCGTTACGACCGTTTAAAAATTTACAACAAAAACGGATTTACATAATATACAATCCGACTATGAAATCGGATCAAAAATCAAAGTTTGTCAAACAGTAAATTCAGCGGAATATAGCGTGGCAAAATATACAGCAAAATATTTAACTTCGATCCACCCGTCAACTTCACAGCTCCGGACCAACTTCATGACCTGAAAAATTTTATAAAAATGGGGTGTGAGTACCACTGTACTCCGTAGGAACTCATACTAAAGTAAACAGCAATAATAATAGTAACATCATGATCAAAAGCATATAACATAACCGTGAATTTCCTGGTCAACAGTATAAACCGGACCGGGATCCGTGAATCTACCGGCTGTCATGATGATAATGATAATGATAATGATGATGACAATAATAAGCCGGAATCCATGTGCACATACTAGTGGTAGATGACGCCACTAGAACTTAGAATGGAATTATGGCAACCTGAACCGGCCAACATCCATTCCAAGCGGAAAAACATAATTTGACATACCTTGAACATGATATCGTAATTATAATCAATGTAATACCCAGTCTGAGTCCCCACCTGTACTGAAGATATGAAACTGGATGTGCTGATAGTCGTGAACTGATCAAACTGTAACATAATATAAACAATTACTAAGTACTATGCTCAGATCAATAAATTTAACTGTTAAGATGCTCGACTCGACTTAATATGATGTCCGGATATAAAGGAACGCTCTAAAGGTTCACAGAAATAATTCTAAGTCTGGAAATTATACTGATATGCTTAACTGATCTGATTCGGCTCGGAAAATAATTTAAATTTTAGAATAAGACTCGGACTGAAAATTACGAACCAAAACAGACTCGAATTGTCGGCTAAACCGGCCGGTTCGCTAACTGGATGAACCGGGTCGAGCTGAACCGGACCGGGTTGGACCACCGGTTCACACTATACCGGGTGGTCACGGGCTGGCATGGCTCGGTCCCGTGCCGGGCCTGCTGGGCCATGGCACGGCACTGGACACGGGCTAGGCATGACTGGCCTCGGCACTAGGCGCTGCTGGGCGCGGGCAGTGTGGCTGGGACTAGCCCTGGCATTGGCCGGGCGCGAGTGACGCGGGATAGGCGCGTACCCGGGCTAACTGGGCACTGGGCGTGCGGCTGGCACGACCCAGGTGCGACTGGCGAGAGAAATGACACGGCCAGACATGACTCGTGCGTCTCGGGTGCGACTATGGCTTGTCAGGGCGCTGCCGGACGACCCTGGGCACGCGGGCGCGCTGTTGGGCACGTCCCGAGGCCTGTTTAAGTTACTCGGGGTCAATAAGGCACAGTACTACACACTCGGGTGTGCTGTTGGCACGACCCGAGGTCAGCAGTGCGTGGCACGAGTGACTGTCCCGGGGTCGCGCATACCCGGCACTGGGACAGCACTGCCGGCATGGCCGCTATGTGCGACAGCATGCCGTGACCGGCCCTTGCCGGCCGTTCGGCCACTTTTCTTGATCAAAATGACATAACATGACATGATTAACATATTTATACATACATGGGTCTGAGGGTCAAGATAAAACATGAAATTTGATTTTATTTAGCATGACGGGCCACGGCGTGCGCGATAGGCGCGTCCGACGGCCCTTGGCGTGTACCCTCGACCAAACATGATATTTTCTCAGGCAAGATGAATAGATTGACCATCATTTATCATTTAAAGGCTGTTGGAACACAAATGTCCCTAACAAAGTTGATCACAATGAAAGATACCCTAGTAGGGTAATACACGGCCCGTGGGCGCGTGCTACGTGCACGGTCCACTTCCTTTGGCCATTTCATCAACAAATCGACAACTTACCTCGGGCTATCTTTTAAGACTGAACATTTAACATTAAATAATGACTAATAATGCATGGTTTGCTCGAGAGAAGTCGACTACATAAAGAGATGTTATAATATGGCCTAAAATGCACACTCGAGAGCATTTTCAAAGATTACATGAACTTAGACCCATAATTTGAACTTGGTATGATATATATAACATCATAATAAGGTTAGGAGCATATTACCCTTTTGTTCCCCGAGGAAAATTAGCAAGATGTTTATGATGGTTTATTCCTTTTTCCTTCCCTTGCGTGCGTACGTAAGTTGTGATTAAAATATCTTAATCTCGATTATAGTTTGCTTAGGACATAGCTTAAGTTATAAGATGAAAATATGTCCAAGAGTTGGGATTTATAGGCGTGAAAATGGATCAAAACGTGAAGTAATATGCGTGACCAATGAGCTCGTGGCAAATGGCACGTCCTAAGGGCACGAGGTGGATTTTTGCTTGCTTAGTCACCACATACTTGGCACAAAAGGGCCACTTGGCTAAGGTGATGGATATTCACGTGATTTTGCCCCAAATTTCCAACCACTTGAGTTCATTAATTAGTTAAGCACGCTTAGGGCTCGATTATGCGTGATTACCCTAGATTAAGGCGATTAGAAGAAAATTAAGCACCCTAGCCGTGCCATGAGCAATGTTTAAGGACATATGATAGAAGAATAATTACTTAGGCTTAAAATGAACATAATTGAGGTACTTAAGGAACCATTAAGTACGATTATGCGTATGATTACGCACGATTAGCGCAAGATTAGCACATTTATCGCTCGATTAAATATGATTTAATTTGATAATATTTTTATCGGGCGATTGAACATAAATTGACTTATACTTTGGATTCCGAGAATAATATTAACATTACAAAGCTAAGTACGTAATTTACATTAGGTAAAAATGGGCTATTACAGCATTGAGGGGGGTTCTTTGACTTTGAAAGTGCCGAGAACTTGGTTGACTAGCAACTGCGAATCCGAAAAGATGTTGACATGGGTTATGTTCATGGCCTCAGCCAGGTTCAGCCCTGATAATAATGCCTCGTACTCGGCTACATTGTTGGTAGCAGGGAAAATGAACTGGATTGAGTGGCAGAAGACTCGTTGATCAGGATCAATCAAGACAATCCTCCTCTAGCTCGGTTTGCGGTTGATGATCCGTCGACATACATCACCCATGGGTGGCCGTTGATAACTTCTTCAACTCCTGGGGTGAATTCAGCAATGAAGTCAGATAAGCCTTGCCCTTTAATTGCGGTCCTTGGTTTGCAGTGGATGTCGAACTGCCCTAGTTCCACGGCCCACTTAACCATTCGACCCGATGTGTCAGGTCGGTGGAAAATTTATCGTAACGGGCACAGTAACAGAATGCTCCCGGAAATATGGTCGTAACTTCTGAGCTGCGGTGATGAGCGCAAAAGCCAACTTTTCCATTGGCGGGTATCTCAGCTCGGCGTCATGAAGAGCTTTGCTGACGTAATACATCAGATATTGTTGGGAATTCTCTTCTCGGATGAGTACCACACTTATCGCCGAGCTGCTGACTCCAAGGTATAAGTACAGCATCTCATCGGGCTTCGGTTTTTGTAGAGTGGGAGGTTCGGATAAGGCCTCCTTGATGCTAACAAGGGATTTTTGGCAATCGTCGGTCCATTCGAACTGCTTTCCCTTCTTTATAGCGTCGAAGAAAGGTTTGCATCGATCGGTGGATTTGGATATAAACCGGTTCAGAGCGGCGAGCTGACCTGTGAGCCCTTGTACTCCTTTTACCGAGGTGGGTGACTTCAAATCCAAAATAACTTTGATCTTCTGGGGGTTCGCGTCTATTCCCCTTTAACTAACTACATAGCCTAAAAATTTACCCGATTTTACCCCAAATGTACATTTTCTAGGATTTAACACCATGGAGTAATCACGCAAAATGCTAAACATTTCGTTCAAATGGGTTACATGATCGCTAGCACACACCGACTTTACAAGCATATCATCAACATACACTTCCATGGTTCGTCCTATCAAACTAGAAAACATTTTGTTCACTAACCTTTGGTATGTGGCCCCAGCGTTCTTCAGCCCAAAGGGCATCATAGTATAGCAATACAGGCCCCTTTCCGAGTAGAAGGAAGTGTGTTCAGCCTCCTCGGGATCCATCGGAATTTGGTTGTAACCCGAATACGCGTCCATGAAGCTCATCAGCTCATGACCCAAGTTGGCATCCACCATGTAGTAGATGTGCGGCAGTGGGTAACTGTCTTTTGGACAGGCGGTGTTCAGGTCAGAAAAATCAATGCAAAGATGCCATGATCTGTTGCTCTTCTTCACCAAGACGGGATTGGGTAACCAAATTGGACATTTGGCTTATTTGATGAACTTTTTGTCGATGAGTTTCTTAACTTCTTCTTCCAGAGCTTGTTGTCGGTCCGGACCAAGTTTCCGTCTCTTCGGGATGATGGGTTTGACCGTCTTATCGATGTTGAGCCGGTGGCAGGCCACTTTTGGATCTATCCCTTTCATGTTCTCGTGTCTCCAGGCAAAGACGTTGGCATTAGCCTTCAGGAATGAGATGAGCTCGGTTCAAATAGGCTCTGGAAGACCGGTGCCAATGCGGAGTTGTTTGTCGCAAGTTGGTTCGTCGACATAAATGATTTCAACTTCCTCAGATGGCTCAGTTCGGTTTCCCTGCTTCTTTTCTTTGAATTGACTATGCGGGTCCAGCTCGTCTTCTTCTACGACGGGTTCTTTGCCCGACCTTCTCCCTCGATCCTGGGTGAGGTCCTCCTTGGCTGGTTCGCCGAGGTCTGGATTGTTTGAGGTCAGTCTTGACGACCCTGGCGGGATTTCTGTCTGGACTGGATTAACCCCGAGGTCTGAATCTTGAACATCCCCGGGAACCGAGTTCTGATAAGTAATGGCATGGTCAAGCTCCTTCCCTTTTTCATTGTCAGAAATTCCTATTGTGTGGACTTCCCGAGAAGGAATCACCAACAACAGCTCCCGAGCCTCCCGTTGATCCCCGTAATGGGTACCTTCGCCATCGGCAGTCGGGAACTTGATCGCGTAGTGAAAAATGGAAACGGCCGCTCGCAGCTTGTATAGGGCCGTCCTTCCAACAATGGCATTGTACTCGTTGTCAATGTCCATGATCTTGAAGGTCTCCATGATCACCTTGGAAGTTTGCCCGTGGCCGCCGAACCTGATAGGGAGGGTGATTTCGCCTAGAGGAAGTGATAAACTACCGTTGAACCCGTGAACCTTGTCGTTGCAGGAACGGACGTCGGTAGGGTCAAGTCCGAGTTTCTTGGAAGCATGGAGCATGAGGATACTTGAGTATACGCCGGTATCCACCATTATTCGGTGGACAGGAGTTTCGCAGATCGGCGCGGTGATGAGTAATGCATCAGAATAGGGGTGATCGAAAAGACTTGCATCTTTCAATGTGAACGTGATTCTGCAGGTGCGTGAGTTGATCGTCTTTGTCAGGTCGGTAGTCATTACCTGCTTCCCCATGTTGTACGCCCTCTTGGCATACGCTTTGGCTTGCCGACGTGAGGAAGTCAGCTCTTCTCGGTTGGTGTTAACTTGGGGGACAAAACGTACCCAAGATGAGTTTTGAGGAATTCGGGCAGTGTTGTCGGGATTTTAGAGTTCCCTACTTCTCTTCCCAAGTCGATCATCATCCGACCTGGGACCAATCGGTCCAAACATAAAGATTTCCTTGTCCCCTTGCTGTAGTCTGATTCTTTTTGCGTTCATAGCCCTCTCATCTTCATCATCTCCATCAGGGATGTGGACCATCTGTCGCCTTTCCTTGTCTTCGTTTGGTTTGGTAAATCTCTTCATCTGAGGGTTTCCGATGAGTCTTATGAGAGCTGACAGCAGGCTGAGGCACTTATCGGTCTTGTGACCCGGCGATTTGTGGTAATCGTAGTATCGAGATTTGTCCAGCTGGCTTTCAGGAGTTTTTACAGGTCAGGCTTCGGGAATGATCACTTTCTCTTTTATTTCTTGGTAGACCGCCGCGGCGCCTACTGAGTAGATTGATCGATAACCCGAGGTTAGGTCCTCCTTGAACTGCCTTCTGGCTACCTTCATTTCTGGGTCGTTGGGGTCGCTTTTGAGCGGCTCCCTGAATTGCGGATTCTTCGAGGAGTTACCAAAGTGCTTCTTCTTTTTCTTGTTCTCGAGAGTCGATTTCTGACCTTTCGATGACGTGAATTCAAGGTCAGGTATCGACATGGACTCCTCATCGATAATGTGTTGTTGAGCTCGGGCGAAGAACTCTTGGAAGGTGCTAGGTTTGTTCTGACAGAGTGCCCAGCGGAACATGGACTTCGATTTTAGGCCCGATATCGCCGAGACAAGGAGTGTCTCCGGGTGATATTCTGCACACGCTCGTTAAAACGTGCAACATAGTCCTTCAATCTTTCGTCCTCCCTCTGGACGATGCTGGTAATTGATTCTTTCGGGATTAAACACACTTGGGCCCCAGTGAAGTGAGACCTGAAAGCCGACCTAAGTTGGTACCAATATCGGATCGACTCGACCGGTAGTGAATAGTACCACTTCTGGGCTTTAGGGCCCAAGGTCAAGGAGAACATACGGCACCTCAGGGCATCGTCGGCGCCATGTAAGTCCATCCATGACGTGTAATGACAGAGGTGATCATCGAGGTCGGCGGTTCCATCGTAGAGCTCGATTTGTGGAACTTTGATCTTTCCTGGCAGTGGGCCCCTAGTCAGCTCAGGTGCCAGTGGGGAATCAACTTCCACATAGACGTGGCCGGGATCGGACATGCGGGAGTATGGAGGAAGCCTGACTTGAGTGGTACGTCAGGCTTCTAGCTCCGCAACATTTCTTCTTAACGCCTCCACTTCGGAGGTGTCGCGCCTAGCACACCGATTTCTTTCGATTTGCTGTCGCAGGTCGGCCGGGTTCTCAGGTTGTTGAAACAGCGGCCGAGCTGCGGCTGGGACTCTTCGAGCATGTCCAGAGTGACTCTCCGCGGTCATTTCTGGTTGGTTCATCTCCGGTAGGTTCATCTCCGGTGGGACTATATTTCCTGCCGGTGGGGCTTGTGGATTGTTGTCGTGTGGCTGCGACGTCGCATGTGACGCGGCATGTTTGTTGTCGCGTCATTGCATTTGAGGGACTCGTTGTCTCGCCAGCGTTATCGGGGTGAGTCACTGTCCCTGCATTCTTCTTGAAGGCCCCGGCATGGTTTGGGCCAGCATGGCGACAAATCCCCGGGCAAATTCCGGGTTTTGCATGAGTGTGGTCAAATCCGGCATTGTGGGTACCGCGTTGTTGCGCCCGACAGATTGATCGGGGATGTTGTAATGCCCCGTTTGATTATTGAATATTTGGGAATTATTTATCATTACTTATTATTATGATTATTATTATTTATCTTTATTTGTTGAATACTAAATATTATTAAATGTCTAAAATGATTATTTGTCAATTTGCGATTAAATGTCTAATTTTCTAAATGATACTTATTTGTCAAATTGTAATTAAATGCTTAAATGTTTACTTATAATGTGTGTATTTGTATTATTATTAATATTATTATGTGATATTTAATTTTGTGTATTATTATATAAATAAAATCTGGTTTATTTATTTTATCGTGCGATTTAATTTTCGAACCGAACCGAATTAATGCTACGTCTAGTCGGGCCCGAGAGCCGAATCGTTTCTTTGAGCCTTGCCCGAACCGGACCCTCGTGCCGAACCCGACCCGTATTCCCGTTAGTGCTCGTGTGGGTGTATTTCTTGTACATCAAGAGTTTTATTTAACCTAGTATATATATTTTGTCCTCTCGCTCGATCAGAGAAACTCAACCCCGCAGCTTTCTTTTATTTTGATCTGTTTCTCCTCCTTCACAAACGCCCGCAGTCAGAATCTCTTACTCTCGCACGATCAAATCTCACGCTCATCTCGCTCTCTCGATCTTAATCGTTCCCCCGCAGACACGTAGCCGGTCCCTGTTACCCCAAAAGCCGTCAACTTGTGTTGAATGAGAGATAGAGTTCGCCTCAGCCATAGTCGGGCCCAGCCGCAACAGCCTCCGGCACCACGCTAGCAGACGCACGCCTCCATCTCTGCCATCGTTGGGAGTCCTCGCAACCCCTTTCGCCGACGTTCTCGAGCATCTCCGTCAAAACCGAGTCAGCCGGCCATCGATTCAACAAACAAATGAGCATACGCAGCAGCTGCCAACATTTGCAGCAACCTCGAGGCCTTTTGGCCGCTGATTCACGCAAAAGCCGAGAAGACGCAAATTCTCCTCGCCTGCGAATCCATAGCCGCTGCCGCCAGCCGCGGTTGTGCAGCAACTCCCGAACAGCCAGCCATCGCCGAGGAGCTTCCTCCCCCGAGCCGCCACCGAGTGCTTTCAGTCAAGGTCCACCGTGCGTGAGACCAAATTATTGAGCCTTTGTCCACGTCCAGCCATGGCGAGCTTCAACCGCCGTTGGATGAGCCATTTAGGGCGCCGCTGCTCGTCGAAACCGTCCTGTAGTTGCCGCGCCGGTCCCCGCCGCTCCAATCACCGCCCGCAGCAGACGAGCCTCTCGGTGGGAGGTAATCCGCCGCAGTGAACAAGCCGTTCGCCGAGCCCAAGGCCGCCATTTCCGCTACTCACATCTGTCGAGATTGATGCTGCGCGGAATAGTGAATGGAGAAATTGGGATTTGCTTTTGGATCTGCAATTTTGAAGGAGCAGATTAGAAAAGAGACGACGGGAAATAAAAAGGAAAAGGGAAAAAGGAAAAATAGAAAAGAAAATGGTTTTGGGCCTTAGCATTTTGCTTTTTGCTTTGGAGAATTTGGGCCTATTGAAGGAGTGGGCCTTGGAATATTTGGGCTACAAGTGGATTTTGGGACAAAGGAGAACAAATAGAAATGAACACAGTCAAAAGCACGATCGAGATTCCGCCGAGGAGCCTTGTCGTTCCTCCAATTGGAGTTCTCGTGATCTCTCCTTGGAGTACGGTAATGGGTGGCTATCCCTCGTCCGTTCCGTTTTTGTTCGATTCCCGAGAACGGTACAAGGCTCGACCCATCTCGTTTAATCTTATATATCGATTATGTTGTGTGTACGTGTTGGCGAATGTGATTACGAGTATATATATTCAAATGCTTGAGATATTATTTTATGTGTCGAATATGAAATTGTGCATTGACGAGCCTTTCGATTTTGAAAAATCAAACGAGGCCTCATCAACACGTGAATTGGTCTCTGTGGGTTGGAACTCGTATTGTCCTTAGTCTTATAGCGAAGACTTCGGATGAATTTGTCGTAAAATGAGTCGGTTATGAATTAATGAAATTGTCTAGTCGCTGTTTTGGTAGATAAATTATGATAAAATGTGTGATGCTCGTATTACTGTGAAATTTTGTGTGCTCGTCCCTCAGCTAGAAATACATGTTGTGTAAAAAATTTTGAATTAAAATCTTAAGTATAGCTATTTTTAATAATTGTATGAAATTTTGAGTAGAATCTTGTTAAACGTATATTTAATTGAGTAGTGCTCCAAAAATCATGAAATTTGAGTATGTTGTCTTTCTGTGTGTTGTATAGGTTTTGTAAAATATTTAGAATATTTGGACTTTCGTTTGCTATATTTAAAAATTATTTGATGAATTATGCAGATTCGTAATTTAATTTTCATAAATTGGTCTGTTCTGCTAAATTGCTGAAAAATTATAAATGGGATCATTTTGTGAAGAGTTTTAGCATATAAAAAGATGGGATTTATTTGGGTTCATTTTGGTCCAGCCTTATTGAAAATTTGAAATCAGCAGGAACGAGTTTTAATATTTAGAATTCGGATACTTGATGTTAATGGATGAAAATTTTATATGTTGCTGTTCTAATATTGTTACTGCTTGTGTAAAATTTTCATGGCTAAATTCATTCATTTGATCTGCTTGCTGTTGTATGCCCGTTTTTGTCAAAAAGTTGCTCGAATTTTATAAAATAGCATGCTTTGAGTTTGGGACTGAAAATTTGTTGTTTTTCTTAACTCTGGGAGGAGTAATTTTGGTTAAAATTTTAGAGTTAAACTCGTATGATAGCCTGGTCAACTCATTTTTGTGATTTAAACTAGTATATTCGTATATGAGGTGTTTGGAATAAAAACTGTAAACCGACTCGTCACTTGTTTCATTAAGTGTTTGACTTGGTCAATGTTTATGCTTGGATTATGTGAACTCCCATGTGTATTTGGTTGAGTCTAGATGTCGAGTCTAAGTGTTCCAACGTCCACAGGACTTCACGAACAACTTAGTTGAATCAAGTTCGACTAAGTATGATTGTGATTTCTGTTTAAGTCAAAATAGATGTTGATTATGGCATCTGGACTTAATGTAGGTGTTTGACGAGCTGAGCTCGCAGCCTATTCGTGCTTTTGTGATTATCTCCTTTTCGGGACCAGGTGGGTTATTCAAAATTTCCTATGCATTAAATTCTTTATGAAAGTCGAATGATATGATCAATGTATGCATGTGAACCTGTAACCTTCGATGTGTGCGGTTTCGACCTTCGAACGGTTATCCCCATCGTCGTGTGCGTTTTCGACCTTCGACGGTGCCTAATGATAGGCAGTCTCCGTAGCCTAAAGATAGGCAAGGCCGAGGGGAGCTGTACACCCTTCGGTATTTACTCCCATTGTTGTGTGCGGTTTCGACCTTCAATGGCTAATGATAGATGTGCACATGAGTAAAATGTTATGATTAAGAGATGTGATATTTGAATGATTCGTGTTCATGCTGCGACCATGCTTATCTGTCTTAATACATTATTTATTGCATAGCGGTGAGCACTACTTTTTCCAACTGTGCTCATCCCCACCTGAAATTCACGTTTCAGGTTAAGCAAGGCGGGCACGACGACGGAATGACGAGTGGATGGTCATATTTATGTTATTTGCTTCCGCATTATTTATGAATAAGTTAACCCGGATTGATGAACTTGAGTTGTTTTGGATTAGGAACTTGTTATTTCATTTCAGGCCTGGCCTTTTGAAAATGTTGGATTTGAACTTGTGATTTGGTTCGTATTATTGAACTATGTTTGGATATTCATGTCGAATGTGTTATTTGAATATCATGTGAACTGTTGGTTTCAGGACAATGAAGTTCATGTGAAAGACCGGGTAATGAATTCCCGTGAGGTTTCAAATATGAATTGAAATCAAGATAATGCCCTAAAGATATTGATTTCAAAAAATGAATTTCGAAAATGTTAACCTGATTTTTGAATAAGCCATGGATTATTTCTGTAACGCCCCAAAACAGTAATGATATTCAGAACGGTTTCACTGCTCGACTATAAGTGAAATCCGTAATTTTCAGAAATTATCGAGTTATATTATTTATGCTAAATGCTCAAACATGATAAATTATTCTTTGAATAATTCTATCTCAAGTATAAGTTAAGGTTAATCCATTAATTTGGGTTATTAAATAATAGCAAGTCAATTCGAGAAATTACCGGACACGAACCCTAGTTGTCGTTCCGA
>BKCP01009403.1:3497756-3510142 GCA_008636005.1 Striga asiatica | reverse complement strand
TCNCACATATGCATAGATAATTTTAGAATAACCCACCTGGATTCCGGATTGATAATAACTCAAAGCAATTGGAAGTAGGTCGAGGCTGGACTCCTCAATTACCTACATTGAGTCAAGATGCTACAATCAACATCTATCTTGACTTTAAACAGAAAACACAAAACAGACCTAGTCGAACTTGTTTCGACTAAGTAGTTCGTGAAGTTCTGTGGATGTTGGAACACTAAGACTCGGCACTAAACTCGACCAAACCACATATGGGAGTTCATATAAATCCATCTAAGGATTGACCAAGTCAAATTCACATCAAAACGAAAAGCAAGTCGATTCCCAACTTTTATTTCAAAATCATGTTTCGAAAATATTAATCATTAATCACATGAAAATAGATGGTCAGGCTACCCTATGACCTAGGCTTTGAAATTTTACACAAAATTACATCCTCCAGTAATAAGTAAAACCATAAATTTTCAGCTTTAAACTCAAAGCACATTAATTTATAAAATTCTTACAAGAAATCAGCAAAAACGCACATGAATTCATATCTGAACCAAATGAACGATTCAGGACTTGAAAATTTAACACAACAAGCTACAGCATGATAGGGACAACATGTAAAAATATCAGCCCTGGACATTAAATGTGCTATTTTTAAAAATTCACATAAGATTCAGCAATTATCGAATTTAAATCAAAACAGCACTAAAATGAACTCCAAAAATTTTCATCTTTTAACAGCATGAATATACACCAAATATAAACATCTCAGCCAAGTTTCAGAATTTTTCATGAACAAACCGATTTATAGTAATTCATACAGTTTTCAGCAGAAACAGAAATTAAATTATTAACCATATCAAATTTACTCCAAAACTTCTAAAAATTTAACACAGCATATAAACACATCAGAGGCACAACATATCAAAATTTCAGCTCATTTGAATCACGAACCAATTTATTACGCATTAAACACTATTCTGATCAGAATTCACTTTAATTATTAAAAATAGCTACAGGCCTCTAAAAATTACGAAATTTTTACACAATGCTGGAAATGAACAGATAACATATCCCTCAAAATTTCAAGTCATTCTGAGCAGCGAGCTATTTTTAAAAATTCAAACACCAAAACAGCAACATATATACTCGACAACTTGTAAATTAATTCCTAACATGAAACTTCTCGTCCGAGGCCTTCTCGTAAGACCAAGGACTCGTCTTTGTTCCAATATCCACTGACTTACACGACTTTCGAGTTCTCGTTCAATTTCTCATAATTGAAGAGATCCCGAACATATATACGTCACATAAATCACAATTCACATAATACCACAAATTTTCACATATTCTCTTATCGAACACATAATCGCAATTATAATCACATCTCGAATATCAAATCGTAAATCACACATATTCATAAATAACATAAGCGATTTAAACGAGACGGAAACGACTAGGTACCGTTCTCGGGAATTCGGAAAAACGGAACAAACACAAAGAGGCGAACACGAAGCTAATGCTCGACGGCACGCGTCGTCTCGCGAGGGAAGGGCTGCTCGTCGCTGAGGGGCTGCTGCTGGTTCACGAGCTCGCCGGAAATGGAAGGAGAGGTCGCCGGACGTCGTGGGCAGCACAACAAACTCGCCGGGCGATTCAAGAGATAAAACCGCCGGAAAACTTCACGAACAGCGATGGAGGAGGAGCTTCACGGCGCGGCAGAGGGCCTGGAATGGCATCGCGGCGCGGCGGGAGTTCTGGTCGCGGCGCGGAGGACAGGTAGGTCGCGGCGTGATGATGCGACGCGGCGTGGTGGAGGGCGTGAAGGTCTGCGACATCGGGATTTCTGCAACTTGCCGGAAAAATCCAACTGGGGTCGCCGATGATGATGAAGGTGAAGAGATGACGATGATGGTGATGAGGTTTGATGAAGGCAAACAATCGGAGAGGATGATAAACGATGATGACGAAAGAAAACTCACAGTGGGAAAAGGAAAAAAAAATTTGCGATCGATTAAAAGCTGCGGGATTGTGTTTGGCCAAGAGAAAAACGATATTAGGTTTTGATCTCTTGCAAGGCAAACACAAACACACACACGCACGCTAGAAAGAAAAAGAGAAAGGAAAAATCTGTCGGGCCGGGCCCGAGAAGTTGGGTCAAATGGATTTTGGGCCTGTTGGGACATTAAATCGGCTCACGAGTTCGATTACAATTCAAACGGACATTCTCGGGCCCAATTTCGGTTCCAACGAAAATTCTCGGGCTCGATTACGAATTCAAACGCGCGATAAAAATAAACCGAACAATATATATATATATATTTTTTTTTTACATATTTTAATTACACATTATTTCACATTAATAATTTAATAAATCACAAAAATAAATTAAACGATTAAAGATTTAGCATTTAATCACATTTGGCAATTAAACATTTAATAATAATAATAATAATAATAATAAAAATAATAATAATATTTCTCAAATAATCCACAAATAAACGGGGCGCTACAGTCTACCCACCTTACAAAGAATTCCGTCCTCGGAATTCGAACAACAAACTACAACGAGATTCTAACTAGAAATAAGAGGAGACAACATCAGCACATGAAATCCAGGTGCTTCCTCGGAATTTCGGTCTCCCTCTCCCAAGCCGCCTAGCCTTGACAACCCTCCCACTGGACTTGACGAGTACCCCTCCCGGCCTTTTTCTAAAAGTCACCGGTACCTCTATACAGGTAGGGTTCTGCCTAACACGCAGCTCGTCACATCTCACATATACTCCGAGATCACGCACACGTTTCCTCCATCAAGAGGCATAGGACGTGTCATGCATCCTCGCGAGTTCTGGTGGTGGAGTCAACCATCAAGCTAAGTCATCGACTTGGTCGAGAATCAATATAAGACTGAGTACGTGTGGCAGTAACCAGAACAACGGCATACTCCACCCATATCCGTACCAGCCACCTCACATGGTAAGGAATTCTCACACTCTACTCATCTATCAATACACAAGACCCTAACCGGTCCTTTCGTGTCTCGATAGCATACTCCAACAAATTCAACATATAGGGTTGACTTGTTGTATCGAGCTTTCATCTCGTGCCCGGGCCACGATAGGAAACTCGATTACTACAACGACATGATCTCTGCGTCCTTATAAAACAGGCCGCCACAGAATCCCATACGGATGGGCTAACAATCCACAAGAACACTATATCTACAACACCGATACCTACAGAACACACGGCTCTGTTTGATACCGTTGTCAACAACTCTTCCCTTGCCGACTCGAATAACACCTCGAATGCGGTTTAGGAAATATCGACTAGATGTTCGAAAACAATCTCCTATCGCAGAATCGGTCTCACGATTAGGGATGCTCGATATTCTCATACTAACGATCTAACATCAATACTCTCTCACTCTTTGTAGGTCTCGATCCCTACGAAGTATACATAGTCTCCAATCGAGGCTCGGGACACTGCCCGAAAACGATGAGGGACCTAAATCTCGCTATCACAAGAGAATTTCGCATAAGACAAAGGAAAACTAATCGACAAGCCTCACTATCGAGACTCGTTGATTAGGGATTTCATACAACGGTTTGGTTTGGAGTTTAAGGCACTGTCACCCGAGAGATGACACACACACAGGCGCTGCATAAGCGGGGCGCCAGGACGTGTGCATGCACCTGTTCAGAGACCAGCTGCAAGATCGAGGTTTGGCCATACACACTGCCTGGGGAGTTCCTGCGTTCGGTGATGGCGGCGGCAGCTCTCGTGCGAGTCAACGGTCGGCCATTGCAGTTGGCCTCACGTCTCTCAGCACGGGCGTGCGGGCTCGGCCACTACTTCGCGTGGCTACACCCATCCAGGTTCGGCGTTCAGTTAAGACACACACCAGAAATTTCAATTTCTGGTTCATAATCCTAGGTACTTAGATAGGAAAAAGGCTTCCTTACAATACTTCTCAAAATACAACAGTTTAAGCATTACTGTTGAGCTACAATTTCCCATAGGAATCGAACATTGGCACCACTGCCGGGAAAAATTCTAACCTCGGCGGTCATCGCCGATCATTAGAGTGGTTAGCTCGCTTGACCCTTCCGATTAACAATGTCGGCCGTCACGACAGCTTTTATACAAGTAGCTAATCGTGCCGGTGGTCCTAAACGAGATCGACCACATATACAACTATAGCCTCCACACTTCGAGGTCTAGCGTAAAGCTTCCCTTGCAAGTGTTTCCAGCTAACATCATAATACCAATCAGATTAAGTCACATAGGGCACATAAACATGAACGAGCACAAATTTTCAGCATGCGTGTTGAATTACAAATGCATGTAGCTTTCAGTCCACAAATCATATCATGATGAAACCACTTGGAAGATATCCCTAGCTCATGCCTCTATCACTTTCATGAAGAACACTCAGGTAGATAAATAATTTAAAGGGCACATAATACAGCAACATACAAAACATGGGTGGTGGATAAATAAAAATATACAGCTTGACAGGTTCTCATTGTATGCACAATAACCGAAGCTACAGACATGATATTACTAAAATTCAAAAACCCCAAGGTAGATAATTCAATTCTCTATAACTTCTTTGAAGACCCCATTGGCAAATTATAACATTATCAACAAGTTTTAATATAAAACATTTAGTTTGCAAAAACAGCCAGAGAACAATTTTTTCGAAAATACAGCACCTTAGTAAAATTGAAACAACTCAAGCTAAACAACTCCAATTCATACAAACTCAAAACCAATATAATCTACCCATGGAAATATACAAATGTTATGAAGAAGACTGTTTCATAAGAACACGTTTAGGTCACCTAAACAGAGCACACATTCGATACTTAACCAAAATCCTGGTTTCATAAAAACTGGGTGTACATCCCACTTAGAAAAAATTATATAAAATCAACTGGAACTCCAAATCACATAAACCCAAAACCTCCAGAAACTACACAAAGAAAACTACAATTTTCATGTGGAGCATTTTTACATATAATTACGTTAAAAGCATCAATTCAGATCATACATTTCATGCATACACACAGCCACTGTTTCAAAATCCTGGGCATAAATCCAACTTAGAAAAATCATATAAAATCAACTAAAATTCCAAATTGTATAATTCCAATTCCTACGGGCAGCTTACATCATATACTACATTTGTCATGAAAAACATATTTCCATTCAAGCACGTTAAGATCATCTAAAATAGCCATGAACTAAAATCAAATCCTTCTGCCCGAGTTTATCAAAACAGCATGCTTGGCAAACTTTGAAAAATCATATCAAATTCATTTTAATCCTAAATCACAAAATTCCAAAACTCACAGAAACTTCATTCAGAGAGCTACAACTCTCATGAAGAACACTTGTCCAAGAAACATCATCTTGGTCGATAAAAACAGAGTGCAACTGAGAGCTTCCGCCAGCGAGTTTTTCTAGACAGTGCGAGACAGTACAGACTATGCATGTATAATTCCATAATCCGCGAGTGGCCAGCTCAGCAGACTAACAAGAGAAAGTGGGACGGTCGCAAGGACAAGAGGAACCGCAGACAGAGAGGCCCAGCTCAGGGAGGCCAGCCAGCCCGACAGGACCTGCCGGCTTGTGCTACCTGCGGACGTCCTCACCGCGGGGAGTGTCTTGCCGGGCAGGACATATGTTTCCATTGCCGCCGCCCAGGCCACCGTATCAGAGATTGCCCAGACCGCCCTCAGCCACAGCAGGACCAGAGACCACCAGCCCCGAGACAGCCAGCTCAGAGACAGCCAGCACCCAGACAGCCAGCCCAGAGACCCCCAGGACAGCAGCAGCAGCGTGGAGCACCCGCTCATATTTACGCACTCGACCAGGAGCAGGCCGCAGAGCAGCCAGGTGCCATGTCTGGCATGTTGTCCTTGTTCCATACTCCAATCTTCGCTTTATTCGATACCGGGGCGACACATTCGTTCGTCTCGACCAAGTGCTTATCTGCCTTAGGAGCCCAGGGAGTGAGTGCTGTCGACCCTCTCGAGATCAGTATCGCCTCGGGAAGGAAGATAGTTACGAGTTCCCTGGCCAAGAACCTTAGCATTGATATCGGAGGTCGAACTCTAGTTGTAGACGCGTTCGTGATCGATATGAATGACTTCGACCTGATTCTTGGCATGGATTGGTTGACGAGGTACCGTGCGGACATCCGTTGTCGCGACCGGGAGGTGACGCTACACTTATGTGAGGGAGACCACATCACGTTTTTCGGGACGAAGTCTCGAACTTTGCCGCGCGTTATTTCCATGGCGAAAGCGACGAAGTTCATGCAGCGAGAGGATTGTCAGGGATTTCTCGTCAATATCGTTGGGGAATCTTTGGAGAAGCTGTCTCCCAGAGATATCCCCATTGTTCGTGAGTTTGTGGACGTTTTTCCCGACCAGCTCCCGGGAGGACCACCTAACCGCCAGGTGGAGTTTACCATCGACTTGGTCCCCGGAGCGGGACCAGTGTCGAAAGCGCCGTATCGCATGGCGCCGAAGGAGCTTCAGGAGTTGAAGGCTCAGATTCAGGAGCTTTTGAGTCTCGGTTTCATCCGACCGAGCGTATCACCTTGGGGAGCCCCTGTCCTCTTTGTCAAGAAGAAGGACGGGTCTATGAGGATGTGCATCGACTACCGGGATTTGAACCAGTTGACGGTGAAGAACAAGTATCCGTTTCCCAGAATTGAGGATTTATTCGATCAGCTGAGGGGAGCCAGCTTCTTTTCCAAGATCGATCTCCGCTCTGGCTACCATCAGCTGAAGATCAGAGAGGCCGATGTGGCCAAGACTGCTTTCAGAACCCGATATGGCCATTATGAGTTCGTTGTGATGCCGTTTGGCTTGAGCAAAGCACCAGTGGTATTCATGGATCTCATGAACCGTGTCTTCCATCTATTCCTGGACCAGTTTGTCATCGTCTTCATTAATGATATTTTGGTCTATTCCAGCAGCCCGGAGCAGCATGAGGAGCACCTGAGGACAGTTTTGGAGACTCTTAGGCGTGAGAAGTTGTACGCCAAGTTCTCCAAATGCGAATTTTAGCTTGACCGAGTGGCTTTTCTAGGCCACATTGTCACCTCCAGAGTGATTGAGGTTGACCCGAGCAAGATTGAAGCCGTTAGGAACTGGTCGACGCCGAGAAATGCCACAGAGGTTCGGAGTTTTCTCGGTTTGGCAGGCTATTAACGTCGATTCATCGAGGGGTTTTCGAAGATTGCCCTACCCTTGTCACGTTTGATGAGGAAATCAGTGAAGTTTGAGTGGGATGATCGTTGTGAGTCGAGCTTCCAGGAGCTCAAAGCGAGGCTTACGACGGCACCCGTGTTGACCATTCCGGACCCCACACAGGGTTTCACTATCTATAGTGATGCCTCGAAGCAGGGTCTAGGCTGCGTTTTGATGCAAGACGGCAGGATTGTGGCTTATGCTTCCCATCAGCTAAAGCCGCACGAGGTGAACTACCCGACTCACGACCTTGAGTTGGCAGCAGTGGTTCACGCCCTGAAGATCAAGAGGCACTATTTGTACGGGGGCCACTGCGAGATTTACACAGACCACAAGAGCTTACAGTATATCTTCACCCAGAAGGAGCTCAACATGCGCCAGCGGCGATGGTTGGAGCTGGTGAAAGATTATGACTGTACCATCAACTATCATCCGGGTAAAGCGAACGTAGTTGCCAACGCCCTAAGCCGGAAGGGAAAGGGCGAGCTGACCTGTATGATCACTCAGCAGCGTCAGTTGATTCATGAGTTCGCCCGGATGCAGCTAAAGGTGGTCGAATCACCTCCCAAGTTGCCAGTTGTGGGAGGTATTCGAGCGATGAGAATGTGGCCCACGTTGCGAGACAGGATCCGGCGGGATCAAGCCTTCGACGAGTTCATTCGTTTGATGGGGGCGAAGATTCATGCCGGAGGAGTTGAAGGTTTCTACCGACGCACAGATGGTGCCTTGGAGTACAAGGGAAGGATTGTCGTGCCAAATGTCGAGGCTTTGAAGAAAGAAATCTTGACTGAGGCGCATAGTGCTCCTTACTTGGCGCACCCCGTTAGCACCAAGATGTATCACGACCTGAAAAGGTCCTTCTGGTGGAAGGGGATGAAGAGAGATGTCGCCGAGTTTGTTGAGAAGTGTATGATCTGCCAGCAAGTGAAAGCGGAGCGCAAGGTTCCACCGGGTCTCTTACAACCTTTAGAGATTCCGCAGTGGAAGTGGGAGAAGCTGACCATGGATTTTGTCACGGGTTTGCCGATGTCGGCCAAGCATCATGACGCAGTATGGGTAGTTGTGGATCGACTGACGAAGTCGGCCCATTTCATGCCCGTCAGGATGGACATGTCCATGGAGCAGCTAGCTGATGTGTATCTCCAGGGAATCGTTCGACTCCACGGCGTCCCAGCCGAGATTGTATCAGATAGAGATCCCCGGTTTACCGGCCATTTTTGGGAGAGTCTGAACGAGTCCATGGGGACGAAGTTGAATTTTATCTCCGCCTATCATCCACAGATCGACGGCCAGTCGGAACGAACCATCCAGACATTTGAGGACATGCTCCGAGCTTGTGTCCTAGAGCATGGTGGTTCGTGGGAGCAGTTGATACCCACTGTGGAGTTTGCCTATAACAACAGTTACCACTCGTCGATCAAGATGGCGCCGTTCGAAGCTTTATACGGTCGCAAGTGCCGCTCACCTCTTTATTGGGATGAGGTTGGCGAGAAGCAGGTTCTCGGTCCCAAGTTGATCGAGGACACAGTGCAGAAGGTCGTCGAGATTCGACAGAGATTGAGAGAGGCTCAGAGCCGACAGAAGGCCTACGCTAACAAGCGTAGAAGGGAGCTTGAGTTCGAGCAGGAAGATAAAGTGTTCCTGAAGGTAAAGCCGATGAAGGGCGTTGTCCGTTTCGGGAAGAGGGGGAAGCTGCAGCCCCGATTCATAGGGCCCTTTGAGATTCTCGAACGAGTTGGTGTCACTGCCTATCGTCTGGCATTACCCCCAGAGCTCTCGGGTGTACACAACGTCTTCCATGTGTCGATGTTGAGGAAGTACGTGTACGACCCGAGTCACATAGTGAACTTTGACGGGCTAGAGGTCGGGCAGAACCTGACATATAATGAGCGGCCGATAGCAGTTCTGGACCGAAAGGTCCGTCGGCTGAGGAACAGAGATATAGAGCTCGTCAAAGTTTGCTGGAGTCGCCACGACGAGTCGGAAGCCACATGGGAGAGAGAGGCCGAGATCAGAGCTCGTTATCCAGATTTCGAGTTTTGAGATTTTCACTTGTACATATATGTACTTTCTATTTTTATGTTTTTATGTATATAGTTATGTAGTAGGAGTTCTGGCCTAGAACCTTAGTTTTGTATTTTCGAGGACGGAAATATTTTAAGGAGGATAGGTTGTAACGCCCCAAAACAGTAATGATATTCATAACGGTTTCACTGCTCGACTATAAGTGAAATCCGTAATTTTCAGAAATTATCGAGTTATATTATTTATGCTAAATGCTCAAACATGATAAATTATTCTTTGAATAATTCTATCTCAAGTATAAGTTAAGGTTAATCCATTAATTTGGGTTATTAAATAATAGCAAGTCAATTCGAGAAATTACCGGACACGAACCCTATTTGTCGTTCCGAGTATATTTTCCTAAGTCAAAAATTGAGAGTTGATATTTTAATACTTAGAATATTTTTCTAAGTGTATTAGAATACCAAAGTCGAGCTTTGGACATTTTATATTGAGCCCTAGTGCTCACCCGAGCCGCCCGTGCCGAGCCCCGCACCCGCGCCTCGTGCCGTGCCAAGCACGTGCCTACCGAGCCCAAGGCTTGTCCTAAGCCTTGGCATAAGTTCCCTAAAATTTTCTAAGTGTTGGAAGCCTTTCCCAACCCTTGCAACTCAGCCCAAAGTCATTTTCCCCGAGCAGCACCATTTCCCACGCAGCCCAGCCGCGCCCTCGCGCCCAGCCCGCGTCCCCGCGCCCAGGGCCCAGCGCCCAGTGCCCAGCGCCCAGGCCCAGCGCCCAGCGCGACCAGTCCAGCTTCCAAGGCCCAAAACACCATTTTTCGGCCCACTTTCCTCATGGCCCAACTCAGGCGTGTAATTAGGACCTAATGAGAGTCTAATTAAGCTTAAGTTGCCCTAAGAAATGTTTAAGCAAAGACAATGAACATGGGGATTATTATAATGGTAGTGCATGTGGGCTAGTGAATATTTTAATCACTTGTGCAGCCCTTGTCCCCCCTATTTCGTGCACTTGAGACCAGACCCCATTTGACCTCATTTTTATACACTAAAGGACCTGCCATTCCACCCAAATATTCCATGCAAAGATGCCCCAACACCCTCACGTTCCTATGCACATAAAATGAGGCAAACTCATGATCTTTGGTCTCCCTTGACCAACATAGTAAGCTCCGCCCTCAACACCTATTTAAGACCCCTCCCTTAGTCCATTTTAAGCTCTTACACAAATTGGAGCTCGAGAAAAATAGTGAGGAGGGAGGAGAAAACCGAGAGCAAAGCTACCAGCCCTGCTGCCCGCGCGCGCGCCCCGGGGAAGGAGAGAAGGCAGCCACCTCGTGTTCCAGCCATAATCTCTCGAGTCTTAGCATATTCTAAGTATTCTTTAGAATTTTCTAAGTCTTTTAGAGTTGATAGGCTCGAACAAATCACACCAAAGTGAGCTTAACCTCCAAAGCCGCGACTAGCCCTAGTTTGAGCCCTAACTCGATTTCTCCATTTTTAACCGAGGTAAGCTCGGGATTTTTTACTCCATTAATTATTTTATGACATTTTAAGATTTTTCATGAAGAAAAACCGAGCCATGCATGTCATTATATGTGAGTTACGAATTTTTGAAATAAATGACCTTAAAAATGAAATTCGAGTAGGAAGCATGTCTAAGTCGAGATTTCTTGTTTAAACACCCTCAAATATCATACCATTGATGCTGTAAAAATTTGAGAATAAAATGAGTTCATTGCCTTGGTCAAATCATGCTCGAAAATATGTTAAAATGGGGACCCGAACCCTAGTTCATTGCATGCAATATGTGCCACATGTTTTAGCCTCTATAGTCATGAAGTTACATGTATAATATTCGGCCCTGAGTAGTTTTTCAAGTTATGTATGTTGGTTCGGACGTCAAGTGCTCGTACGGGCCATATAAGCCCTACCGAGTGAACATGCAAGTGGACCCGGGGTCCACTAGTGATTTATATGTTAATTGTACTTATTTTATCATATTATGTTGTATGGTCATGCATGCTGCCGGAAATAGTCGCCGGAGGTCCGGCAAGGGCCGGCCTTGGTCACTGGCCGCGCACGTAGTGCGGTAGTGCCCGGCCCCAGTGCCTGTCCGTGCCTGCAGAGGGTAGCCTTAGCCAGTGCCCGCGCCCGGTAGGCGCGAAGCACAGCCCGCGTGCACGCAACAGCGCCTGCAGCGCCTAGTGCGTGCCCGTGTACCAAGCATAAGCCCCAGTAGCCCCAGCACGCGTGGCCATGGCACCCAGCGTGCCCAGCCATGCGCACGGCGCCCGGCAGCGCCCGTGCAAGCCCCAGTGCACGAGGTCTCGTGCCAGAGCCTCGTGCCAAGTCCAGGGCTGACCCGAGCCGGGCCAGCTGAGCCCAGTTGGCCTCGGTGCATGCCCCAGCAGCATGCCCGAGTGCCCAGTGACCTCGGGGACACCCGGCAGCGCCCGTGTGGTCTCTGTCCGTGCCTTCCCCGTGCCAGCAGTGTCTGGCCAGTGCCTGTCCGTGCCCAGCCGCACGACAGCGCCTCAGTCGAGCCTCGGCCGTGCCCAGCACGCACCCGAGGGGCACCAGTCGTGCCCGGGCCGTGCCAGCAGCCCCTGGCCGTGCCCACCAGCGCCAGTCCGCGCCAAGACATGTCCAGCGGCCCCAGGGACCGAGCCCGGTCGCACCAGCCGTGCTGTCACAGGGTCTAAAAAGAGGCTAAAATTTTCGCACCTTTAGCACCCTATGCGGCCTGGTTTCCCCCTAAACCAGTCAGCCTTTTCCCACTCACACTAAACGCACAACTTGATTACAAAGTCGGAATAGTGTATAAACATGCATACAGCATACAAGCAATCACCCACATGAACATAAAGCAATAAAACAAGGCAACGCAATTTACGGGCTCCACGCCCAACCAACTATATTTCACTAAGTTGGAAAATCACCAAGGCTTGCACACAAACTCACGCGGTATCGCTCGTACCCGCGTGCGTGCAGCTCATGGCCTATTTATAAAGGCCCGCAGGCAACAGGCGGTTAACAAACCCTAACCGCTAGGCAAAGTAACCGTTGGGCAGTTAAGAAACTGCCTCTATCCAAAGCC
>BKCP01009403.1:3480696-3497525 GCA_008636005.1 Striga asiatica | reverse complement strand
TTTTTTTTTTTCTTCGATCGTCTTCATCATCACCATCGTCCCTCACCATCTGTCGTCTTCATCATCATCATCGTCCCTTCATCATCTCGCAGCACCTTCATCGTCATCATCCTTGGAGCTTTCTCCGGCGACCGAACCAGTCCGGCGACTTTGAAGCTCTTTCCGGCGAGTTGCAGAACCACCTTGCCGCGCCGTGAAGCCCTGTGATTTTTCCGGCGAGCTCGGCATCTCTTCGAGCAGCGACCGGCGACCCTTCGTTCCGTTTCTGGCGAACCCGCGAACCAGCAGCAGCTTCTTCTCCCTCCCGTGCACATCGAGCCTTCTCTTCCGGCGAGACGACCTTTTTCCGTCGAGCTTAAACCCCGTTCGTGTTCGTCCGTTTTCGTTTGATTCCCGAGAACGGTACAAGGCTCGATCCCGTCTCGTTTATATCGTTTATGTTGTTCATGAATATGTGTGATTTGCGTGACGTAAATAATGTGCGTTAGATTGTTCGTTATGATTTTATGTGATTGATATGATTTTATGTGTTATCGTATGTTCGGGATCTCTTCGATTTTCTCAAAAATCGGACGAGACCTCGAAAGTCGTATAAGTCGATGGATAATGGAACAATGTCGAGTCCTTGGTCTTATGAAAAGGCCTCGGACGATAAATTGTGTGTTGTGTTTTAATTGTCAAGTTGTCGAGCTCGTTACTCGCTGTTTTGATGTTCGAATTTTTAAAAATAGCTCGCTGCTCGAAACGATGTGAAATTTTGGGGGATGTGTTATCTGTCTATATTCTGCCTTGTGTAAAATTTTCATAATTTTTGGAGACCTGTAGTATTATTAATAATTAATTTGTATTCTGTCCAGAATATTGTTAAATGCATAATAAATTCATGCTTGACTAAAATGAGCTGAAATTCGAATATGTCGTGCCTCTGTGACTTTTATGTGTTGTGTTAAATTTTTGGAATTTTTGGAGTTGATTTGATATGGGTAATATTTTATTTATTGAATCTGCAGAAATGTTGTTTGAATTCTTAAAAATTGGTTACTGCGTGGAAAATTCTGAATTTTTACTGACAGTCATATTTTAGGTGTTTGATCATGTTTGTAAAATATGGAAATTTTTAGAGTCCGTTTGGTTTCAGTTTGGATTTAAATTCGATAAACTGCTGTTGCCCGTTTAAATTTTTAAAAATAGCAGCAGTTATTATTTAAGGCTGAAATTTTTATGAGTGGGCTTTGGCATACTGTATGTTGCTGTGTAAAATTTTCAGGTCCAGTTTCATTCGTTAATTCTGAGAATGAATTAAGGTGCCCTTTTTGCTGAATTACTGTTCGAATTTTATAAAATAGGATATTTCGAGTTTAAAGCTGAAACTTTGTGATTTTACATGTTTCTGGGAGATAAAATTTTGTATAAATTTTCAGAGCTTAATTCGTAGGATATCTTGACCTTTTATTTTTCACGCGATTAAATGATTTCAATTTTCGAGCATAATTGTTATATTGAATTTGGATGGCCTTGCTTTTTTGTTTTTATGTGTGTTTGACTTGGTCAAACCTTAGATGGATTTTTGTGAACTCCCTTAAGTGGTTTGGTCGAGTTTAGGGCCGAGTCCTAGTGTTCCACATCCACAGGACTTCACGAACTACTTAGTCGAAACGAGTTCGACTAGGTCTATCTTGTGATTTCCAGTTTAAGTCGAGATATCTAATTGTAGGATCTTGGCATAATGTAGGTGTTTGAGGAGTCGAGCCTCGGTCCTCATCTTTTCTGATTTGCTATCATCAATCCGAAATTTCCAGGTGGGTTATTCTAAAATTATCTATGCATATGTGTGATTTAAATTGTGATGAACGTTTGGTGTGATCTATGTATGAAAATGAACATGTAGCCTATCGATGTGAGCTTGATGGCCGTCGATACGGTTGTCCCCGTATGATAAGATACGGTTACCCTGTGAGGTAAATCTCATTAAGACCTATGAGAAGGCCGTGTCATTGATGTGGCACGCACTCCCATGTTTCACTGATATGGCATGGCTTAGCTTTGATGAGCATAGATGTACATGAGTGAGTCTTTGATGAGACTAGAGTCATTGATGTGACTAGAGATGTGACATGATTTAATTGTTTATGTTCATGCTGCGACCATACCATTTATAAGTTATTCATGTGCATAGTGTGAGTACGATAGTTAACTGTACTCACTCCCACCTGCTCGTAACTGATGCAGGTTAAGCAGTTGGCGGTGACGAGACGAGATGACGAGTGGTGGTTATGACATTTATTTGTTTAATTTTGCTTCCGCTTAGTTTATGAATTCATGTCGAGAATTGGATATTGATCATGTCGTTTGGAACTTGGGATTATGAATTATCTTTTGTGATTTTGAATTTAATGAATGCTAGTGAGGTTTATGATTTAATATTCGAGCATGCTATCTTTCTTTAATGTGGCTGTTTTTGCGGATAAAAGCTTTTGGTAAAATAAGTAGCGCCCACTGAGTTTTTAATTAAATTAAAGTTTGCGAAAAATTTATTGTGATTTTTATTAAATAAATTCGATAAATATTTCAAAATAAAGTGGGGCGTTACAGTTTGGTATCAGAGCCAGTCTGCGTTTCTGTAGACTGGTTTATAAGTGATTATGTGTTTAGATTTTGAATTATGACCACTCGTCTTCGTCACGCCGCGCTGCTTAAGGTATGTGTTTAAATAAGTATCGAGAAATGCTTATGATATGCAATATGAAGTTTAGAAGTTTGCATGAGTAGTAATGAATTACCTTTGCTTGGAAATGTTGAAATTCGGGGCTTAGGAATCCACCCACCATTGAATGATTTTGAACTCTAGTGTTTCATGGAGAACTCTAGATTTTCTATATTTATTTAAATTTTGTTTTGTTGTTAAATTTTTCGGCTTGTTCAATGTAGAACAATGGCCACTCGTAACCGCAATGCTCGCAACCGTCAGCAAACCCCACCCCCGCCTCCATCTCCACCTCGCCAGCAGGCCCCTCCGGCCATGGATTTTCCCCGACTCATAGTCCAGTTCCAGGGCATGAATGCGCCCACTTTCTCGGGGAGTGAGGCCCCCACTGCTGTGCTTGAGTGGATGAAGGAGCTTGATAAGATCTTCGCTGTGCTCCCTCTTCCCGACAGGCAGCGAGTAGCTCTTGCCGCCTTCCAGATGAAGGCAGATGCTTCTGATTGGTGGGTCGACCACTGGTCTCGGAGGCCAGAGGCTGAGCTCAATGCCCTGACTTGGGAGCAGATGAAGGAGATGGTTCGTAGTAAATTTCTCCCACAGAGTTTTTGGGACCGCATGGAGCACGAGTTCTACCATCTTCAGCAGGGCAGTACCAGCGTGGACGACTACATCCGCACTTTCACCCGAATGTGCCTCTTTGCTGGTGATTCTGTGAGCACCGACGAGAAGAAAGCCAACAAGTTTCTGAAAGGGCTGAATCCGAGAATCCGTGAGCTAGTTGGGAGTCACGGACTGTTATCTTATGCCGATACCGTCAGTCGGGCTCAGAGAGTGGAGAGCCTTCTCGTCCCGTCAAATCCTGTTCCTTCTTTTTATCATGCTGCTCAGCCTATCCAGGCTGTATCTCCTGCCATTCCGCCGTCATCTTATCAGCCGCCGCTCATCTCGCAGGCGCCATATCAGTATCCTATTCAGTATGCGCCTGTTCCCCCATCCTCTGGTTCCAACAAGAGGAAAAGTGATCATCGCGGCAAGAAGAACGGGAAAAAGAAGAACACCGGGAGGCGTGACGATCGACCCAATCAGGGTCAACAGCCGAGGTGTCCCAAATGCGACAAGTCCCATCCTGGCGAGTGCTTGGCAGGCCAGCGTGTGTGTTTCAACTGTTATCGTCCCGGCCATTTCGCCTTCGCTTGTCCCGAGCCTAAGAGGCAGCAGCACCAGCAGCAGCTCCTCCCACCGCCACCTCCTCATCAGCAGCAGCAGGCCAGACAGCCCCCACCGCACCAGCAGAGGACTGGAGGCCAGGCTCGTGTCTATACCATCACCCATGACGAGGCGGCCAACAGCACAGGTACCATGTCCGGAATGCTTTCGTTATCCAACGTGCCTATTTTTGCTTTGTGTGATACTGGAGCAACCCACTCGTTTATTTCATCCCATTGTCTTGAGGCCCTATCTTTTGTGAATGTTTGCCAAGTTGATCCTCTCGAGGTTAGCCTAGCCTCGGGAAAAACTATTATGTCTGATTCTCTGGTTCGTGATCTTCCTGTTTCTATCGGTGGGCGTGTGTTCGAAGCTGATGTTTATGTGATTGAAATGCGAGACTTCGACGTGATCTTGGGCATGGACTGGCTCACTCGTCATCGAGCCGATATCCGGTGCCAGGAGCGTGAAGTCACCCTCTTCCCCGATTCTGATCAGCCTGTTGTCTTTTATGGGGTGAATTCGAGGACTGTGCCTCGAGTCATCTCCTCTTTGCAAGCTAGGAAGAGCCTTTCCAAGGGTAGCTGTCAAGGCTATCTTGTCTCTTTGGTGTCCGATGCCATTGATGAGCGTACGCCCGAGAGAGTATCCATCGTCTGCGAGTACCTTGATGTCTTTCCCGATGAGCTGCCAGGAGGACCGCCCAACCATCAAGTTGAATTCACCATCGATCTCGTTCCAGGAGCCGGCCCCGTTTCTAAGGCTCCCTATCGTATGGCGCCGAAGGAGCTTCAAGAGCTCAAGGCCCAAATCCAAGAACTGCTCAAGCTCGGTTTTATCCGACCGAGTGTTTCTCCGTGGGGTGCGCCCGTCCTATTCGTGAAGAAGAAAGACGGATCCATGCGCATGTGTATTGATTATCGCGAGCTTAACCATCTGACGGTTAAGAACAAGTACCCTCTTCCTCGTATTGAGGATCTCTTCGACCAGCTGAGGGGAGCCAGCGTTTTCTCGAAGATCGATTTGAGGTCTGGCTATCATCAGCTGAAGATCCGGGAGTCGGATATCTCTAAGACCGCGTTCCGTACCCGATATGGCCACTACGAGTTTGTGGTAATGCCATTCGGACTCAGCAATGCCCCGGCCGTGTTCATGGACCTTATGAATAGGGTCTTCCATCCTTATCTGGACCAGTTCGTTATCGTTTTCATCGACGACATTCTGGTCTATTCTCGAGACATCGATCAGCACAAGGAGCATCTGAGGATTGTGCTGGAGACTCTTCGCAGAGAGAAGCTGTACGCGAAGTTTTCGAAGTGTGAGTTCTGGCTGGATCGTGTGGCTTTCCTTGGCCACATTGTGACAGCTAGAGGCATTGAGGTGGATCCCGGCAAGATAGAGGCTGTGAGCAAGTGGGAAACACCAAGAAGTGCCAGCGACGTTCGTAGTTTCCTGGGGTTAGCAGGATACTACAGGAGGTTCATCGAGGGCTTCTCGAAGATAGCCCGACCCCTAACCAACCTTACGAAGAAGGCCGTGAGGTTTGAGTGGAGTTCTGAGTGCGAGGATAGTTTCCAGGAGTTGAAGAGGAGACTTACCACCGCACCCGTCTTGTCGATTCCCGATCCTACTTTGGAGTTCACCATCTATAGTGACGCTTCGAAGATGGGTTTGGGATGTGTCCTAATGCAGCAAGGGAAGGTTGTAGCTTATGCTTCGAGGCAGCTGAAGCCTCACGAGCAGAACTACCCCACTCATGATCTTGAGTTAGCTGCTGTTGTCCACGCCTTGAAGATTTGGCGGCACTACCTCTATGGAGGCAAGTGTGAGATTTTCACCGATCATAAGAGCTTGAAGTATATCTTTACTCAGAAGGAGCTCAATATGCGCCAAAGGAGATGGCTTGAGTTGGTCAAGGACTACGATTGCACGATTAGCTACCATCCCGGGAAAGCTAACGTGGTCGCCGACGCGTTGAGTCGGAAGAGTCATGGCCAGTTGTCTTGCTTGTTCACCGATCAGGATGTCCTAGTTCGGGAGTTCGAGCGACTGCAGTTAGAGGCAGTGGAGTCGACTTCGACAGCCGGAGGTGTGTTGACCGCCTTGGTTGTGGGACCGACTCTTCGTGAGAGAATTATCGCCGAGCAGCCGAATGATCGTTTCCTTTGTCGAATGAAGGAGTTGATGTTAGCCGGTCGAGTTGGAGGATTCGCAGTCGCATCTGATGGGGCATTAGTCTTCGAGGGTAGACTATGTGTTCCGAAGGTGTGGGAGCTGCGAAAGGAGATATTGAGAGAAGCCCATAGTGCCCCGTACACCATCCATCCTGGTAGCTCGAAGATGTATCAGGACCTCCGGAAGTCGTTTTGGTGGCGAGGTATGAAGAGGCAAGTGGCCCGTTTCGTGAGTGGTTGTCTAGTGTGTCAGCAAGTGAAGGCTGAGCACCAGAAACCCGGAGGCATGTTGCAGCCGCTTGAGATTCCCATGTGGAAATGGGAGCGACTCACGATGGATTTCTTGGTAGGTTTGCCGAGATCGAGATCCGGTCACGATTCTATTTGGGTGATTGTGGATCGACTCACGAAGTCCGCCCACTTTCTGCCCGTCCGGACGACTATGAAGGCTAGTGCGTATGCCGAGTTGTTCGTTGATGAGATCATCAAACTTCATGGAGTGCCCGTGGAGATTGTGTCTGATCGTGACTCGAAGTTCACGAGCCAGTTCTGGAAGACTCTGCACCGAGCCATGGGGACAAGGTTGGAGTTCAGTACCGCCTTTCATCCTCAGACAGATGGTCAGTCGGAGCGGACGATCCAGTATTTGGAGGATATTTTGAGGGCTGTGGTCTTGGACCGGAGCCTGACTTGGGAGACTGCGCTCCCGTTGGTCGAGTTGTCTTATAACAACAGCTACCACTCCTCGATCAAGATGGCCCCTTACGAAGCTTTGTATGGACGGAAGGTCCGAACACCTTTGTATTGGGATGAGGTCGGAGAGAGGAAGGTCATGGGTCCGGAGTTCGTTCGTAGGACTTCGGAGGCTGTTGAGTCGATCCGGAAGCATATCCGGTCTGCTCAGGAGAGGCAGAAGGTGTATGCAGATCGGGATCGGCGAGAGCACGAGTACGCTGTTGGTGATCATGTCTTTCTGAAGGTCTCGCCCATGAAGGGTGTTATTCGCTTCGGGAAGAAGGGGAAGCTTCGGCCTCGCTATATCGGACCCTTCGAGATCCTAGCTCGAGTCGGGAACTTGGCGTATCGGTTAGCTTTACCACCGGACTTGTCAGGGGTGCATGATGTGTTTCATGTCTCCATGCTGCGTAGATATGTACATGACCCCGACCATGTGGTGGACTTCGGCGAGCTGCAGGTCGAGCGAGACCTCACCTATGAGGAGGTGCCGGTTGCCGTACTGGACCAGAAGGTCCATCAGCTGAGGAACCGGGCAGTGAGTTTGGTGAAGGTGCTATGGAGCCGACACGATGAGTCCGAGGCGACTTGGGAGAAGGAATCCGAGATTAGGAGGAGATATCCGAACTTCGCTTTTTGATCTCTTTGTACTCTTTCGTGTTCTAGTTATCGTTGTTTTATTTCGAATTCCGAGGACGGAATCCTTTGTTAGGTGGGTAGACTGTAATGCCCCGTTTATTTGTGGATTATTTGGGATTTATTTTTATTATTTTTATTGCTATTATTATTGTTATTATTAATTGGTAATAATATTTATATTTTATTTTATTGAATGCCATTATATTTATTTATTTGTCAAATGTGTTTAAATGCTAATTGTGAAATTTGTCTAATTGTTTATTTGATTTTTGTGATTTATTAAATTATTAATATGTATAAATGTGTATGTGATAATGTGTAGAATATATATGTTTATTTTTCGGTTTATTTTTATCGCGCATTTGCATTCGAAGTTGAGCCCGATAATTTTTGTTGGAACTATTTTGGCCCGAATATATCTGTTTAAATTTCTATTTGAGCCTGTGAGCTGTTTTGTTGTCCCAACCGGCCCAAAAATCTTATTGGCCCAAATTTCTCGGGCCCGGCCCGACAGATTTTCCTTTTCTTTTATTTTGAACGTGATTTTATGTCTTGGACAACAAGAAATTTTGTTCTTTTCCCAAACCTAATATACATATGTGTATATATATGTATATATATATATGTGTATCGATCGTTTTGGCCAAACATCCCGCAGCAGTTTTCTTTTTTTTTTTTTTTTTTTTTTTCTTCGATCGTCTTCATCATCACCATCGTCCCTCACCATCTGTCGTCTTCATCATCATCATCGTCCCTTCATCATCTCGCAGCACCTTCATCGTCATCATCCTTGGAGCTTTCTCCGGCGACCGAACCAGTCCGGCGACTTTGAAGCTCTTTCCGGCGAGTTGCAGAACCACCTTGCCGCGCCGTGAAGCCCTGTGATTTTTCCGGCGAGCTCGGCATCTCTTCGAGCAGCGACCGGCGACCCTTCGTTCCGTTTCTGGCGAACCCGCGAACCAGCAGCAGCTTCTTCTCCCTCCCGTGCACATCGAGCCTTCTCTTCCGGCGAGACGACCTTTTTCCGTCGAGCTTAAACCCCGTTCGTGTTCGTCCGTTTTTGTTTGATTCCCGAGAACGGTACAAGGCTCGATCCCGTCTCGTTTATATCGTTTATGTTGTTCATGAATATGTGTGATTTGCGTGACGTAAATAATGTGCGTTAGATTGTTCGTTATGATTTTATGTGATTGATATGATTTTATGTGTTATCGTATGTTCGGGATCTCTTCGATTTTCTCGAAAATCGGACGAGACCTCGAAAGTCGTATAACTCAGTGGATAATGGAACAATGTCGAGTCCTTGGTCTTATGAAAAGGCCTCGGACGATAAATTGTGTGTTGTGTTTTAATTGTCAAGTTGTCGAGCTCGTTACTCGCTGTTTTGATGTTCGAATTTTTAAAAATAGCTCGCTGCTCGAAACGATGTGAAATTTTGAGGGATGTGTTATCTGTCTATATTCTGCCTTGTGTAAAATTTTCATAATTTTTGGAGACCTGTAGCTATTTTTAATAATTAATTTGTATTCTGTCCAGAATATTGTAAATGCATAATAAATTCATGCTTGACTGAAATGAGCTGAAATTCGAATATGTCGTGCCTCTGTGACTTTTATGTGTTGTGTTAAATTTTTGGAATTTTTGGAGTTGATTTGATATGGGTAATATTTTATTTATTGAATCTGCAGAAATGTTGTTTGAATTCTTAAAAATCGGTTACTGCGTGGAAAATTCTGAATTTTTACTGAGAGTCATATTTTAGGTGTTTGATCATGTTTGTAAAATATGGAAATTTTTAGAGTCCGTTTGGTTTCAGTTTGGATTTAAATTCGATAAACTGCTGTTGCCCGTTTAAATTTTTAAAAATAGCAGCAGTTATTATTTAAGGCTGAAATTTTTATGAGTGGGCTTTGGCATACTGTATGTTGCTGTGTAAAATTTTCAGGTCCAGTTTCATTCGTTAATTCTGAGAATGAATTAAGATGCCCTTTTTGCTGAATTACTGTTCGAATTTTATAAAATAGGATATTTCGAGTTTAAAGCTGAAACTTTGTGATTTTACATGTTTCTGGGAGATAAAATTTTGTATAAATTTTCAGAGCTTAATTCGTAGGATATCTTGACCTTTTATTTTTCACGCGATTAAATGATTTCAATTTTCGAGCATAATTGTTATATTGAATTTGGATGGCCTTGCTTTTTTGGTTTTATGTGTGTTTGACTTGGTCAAACCTTAGATGGATTTTTGTGAACTCCCTTAAGTGGTTTGGTCGAGTTTAGGGCCGAGTCCTAGTGTTCCACATCCACAGGACTTCACGAACTACTTAGTCGAAACGAGTTCGACTAGGTCTATCTTGTGATTTCCAGTTTAAGTCGAGATAGATTCTAATTGTAGGATCTTGGCATAATTTAGGTGTTTGAGGAGTCGAGCCTCGGTCCTCATCTTTTCTGATTTGCTATCATCAATCCGAAATTTCCAGGTGGGTTATTCTAAAATTATCTATGCATATGTGTGATTTAAATTGTGATGAACGTTTGGTGTGATCTATGTATGAAAATGAACATGTAGCCTATCGATGTGAGCTTGATGGCCGTCGATACGGTTGTCCCCGTATGATAAGATACGGTTACCCTGTGAGGTAAATCTCATTAAGACCTATGAGAAGGCCGTGTCATTGATGTGGCACGCACTCCCATGTTTCACTGATATGGCATGGCTTAGCTTTGATGAGCATAGATGTACATGAGTGAGTCTTTGATGAGACTAGAGTCATTGATGTGACTAGAGATGTGACATGATTTAATTGTTTATGTTCATGCTGCGACCATACCATTTATAAGTTATTCATGTGCATAGTGTGAGTACGATAGTTAACTGTACTCACTCCCACCTGCTCATAACTGATGCAGGTTAAGCAGTTGGCGGTGACGAGACGAGATGACGAGTGGTGGTTATGACATTTATTTGTTTAATTTTGCTTCCGCTTAGTTTATGAATTCATGTCGAGATTTGGATATTGATCATGTCGTTTGGAACTTTTGAGTTATGAATTAATTTTTGTGATTTTGAATTTAATGAATGCTAGTGAGGTTTATGATTTAATGTTCGAGCATGCTATCTTTCTTTAATGTGGCTGTTTTTGCGGATAAAAGCTTTTGGTAAAATAAGTAGCGCCCACTGAGTTTTTAATTAAATTAAAGTTTGCGAAAAATTTATTGTGATTTTTATTAAATAAATTCGATAAATATTTCAAAATAAAGTGGGGCGTTACACCAGTTTAATCGCGTAGATAAGTCCAAGCATTTTAGCATATAATTAAATACTCTGAGCATTATACTTAGCATTATTTTGCTTAAATATTTATGTAGCCTAAGGAGAGTCGAGCCTCCGACCGCTACTCCAGCTTCCGCACTTGCATACCAGATTTCAAGTTTTTCAGGTGGGGGTCATGTACTGGATGTCACATCATAGATAATATCTGTACCATGGCAGAGGTATGTTTGAGACAGTTTAGTTCCGGGTTGGGTGGCCAAGGCCTTTATACCCACCTGATGACCGTTGGGAGGGGCGAGGCCCTTTATACCCCATCGGCGTTTGCACACGAGCGGCTACGGCCGAGGGTCTTTTGACCACAGATCAGAACAGACATCAGAGATCAGTTTACAGTTTCAGCTCTTATATATTTATGTTTCATGATACATTATTATAGATGATGTTTTGTTCAGTAATGGTCTTTGCAGAGCATAGTGGTTTGCTCACGCCCCCATTATGTTTTTCAGGAGGCGGAGTCGAGCGTGTCGGATGAGCACAGATGTGGCGCAGCGTGGTCATGAGAGTCGAACATATTTTACCAGCATTTTTATGTCCTAGATTTATGATCATGTGTATTTTATTCAGTTTATGTACGCATGTTATGTATTCGTATTTCGGATGCTTCCGCCAGCGAGTTTTTCTAGACAGTGCGAGACAGTACAGACTATGCATGTATAATTCCATAATCCGCGAGCGGACAGTCTGGTTGCATGTTTTTATTATGTCTGTGGGCAAGCCCGAGTTCAGTTTAAGTTTTTATCTGCCACATCCTGCAGTAAGTCAGTATTTTCGAAAACCCAGCTCGCACGTTCTTTCGAAAATAAAAACGAAAATTTTACTCTGATTTTTCAAAGCTAGTAGTAAGGCGGGGTGTGACAATTTCTTAAATCAAAGTGGGGCGTTACAGTTTGGTATCAGAGCCAGTCTGCGTTTCTGTAGACTGGTATTTGTGAATTATGTGAATTGTTTGCATAATATGTATTTGACCACTCGCTTCCGTCGTGTCGCGCCAACTCAGGTATGAATATTTTAGTAAATTTTGAATTGCTTATGTGAAATATTATGATATTATGATATGTAAACCGGGGCTTAGGAATTTATCCTCCTACTTTTAAACGTTCTGGAACTCTAGATGAGTGGCGAACCTTAGTTGTATGAACTTGAACTCTAGCGATATAGAGTTAAGTTCTAACTTGAGGTTTTGTTTGTTTAGAAATTTGATATGGTGTTATCGAGCTGAGTTCTGTGTATAACAGTCCTCTCGATATATTTTGGTGTCTTCGGAAGAGGACCATTCGTGAGCCATCTCGGAAGGAGAAGGCTTAAACGAAGGCGAAGCAGTCGTGCTTCCTTTCTTAAATTCTTGTCTTCTTGTATACTCTTGCAAACCTTTTTCCCATTCACATGGCAAACAATTTGAAAGTGTGATTGAGGCTTCTTTTTGTTATCCAATTTTCGCATTTGGAGGATTTCGCTTGATCTTCCTCTAATTTTGATTCGCTGTGTAAACTATTTTAAGCTTCCCAACTTTAAAACTCTCTTTCTTGAAGTTTAGCTAATTCTGGTTTATCTTATGTTCGGAGTTGACTTTGTTTTGAAAAACCTAATTTCAAGTGAGAATAAGCATCTCTTTATTTCTGCTTATCTTTATTCTCTTGCGAAGTATGAGAGTTTCGTTCGAATGTCATTGCTAAATATCATGAAGACTCGAAAAAAAAAAATTCGATCGCCACTTTTGTGAATAACCTAACCTCGAGGGGGACAATAATTGTTCACGCTCGGCATCGAGAAACGCACGGGAGCAGAAGCCAGCACAATTCGGTTCGATAAGAAGATGGAGTGTTTTCCACCTTAAAAGAATATGCAGAAGTCTTTTTGAGGATAGTCGAGTCAGAAGCAAGCACATCGCGTAGTGCTGAACCGTCCTTAATCTGAATCTTGTTCATCGTAGAAATTTTTGTTCTTTTCCTCCTTTCGAAATCCCGGGAGGAACTTCGCGTTCAAATTTCAAGTGAGAAGATTGGGAAGTGAGTTTCGCTCGTTTAGGGCTGCTGACACGATTAGCTACCCGATGAAGAGCTGACGTGTCGGCCGACGCTGTTAGTCGGAAGAGCCGAGGCGAGCTATCTGTCTAATGTCTCGGCAGAAGCCGCTGACTTAGGGAGAATCGACATGAGAGTTCTTTTGAGATTTCGCATATCGTTAGACCTGTGGCGTATTGCGTTTTGTTATTTTAGAAAGTTGGTGGACTTGGAACTCGAACTTATACTTTCTATTTTCGGAAACCCTTGGACTTTGAAATTGTGGAATACCTGAAATATATATTGTCTTGTCGACCCCAAAATTTTCGAAATTTGGTAAGACCATTCCGTTTTGGTAGCCTTGAATTGTAACTTCTTGTGAAAACCTGGACCAAACGCCGACCGTGACTGGGTGTAGCCACGCGAAGTGGTGGCCGAGCACGCATGACCGTGCTGAGAGACGGAAGGCTTGCGCGCGGCCGACCGTTGACTCGCATGCGAACTGCAACCGCCATCACCGAACGCACAAACTCCCCAGGCCAGCGTATGCGGCCAAACCTCGACCTTACAGCTGGTCTCCGAGTAGGTGGGTACGCACGCGTCCCAGCGCCCCGCTTATGCAGCGCCAGCGAGCGTGCCGCCTCTTGGGTGACAGTACACTAACCCCGAACCTTCGATTCATTTCGTTGATTGACCAGTTTTGCTGAGCTATTTATGTTACCCCGAACCTTGAACCGAGAGTTCCAAGTTTCACTAAAATGTGTATAAATCCTTAATCGATGATTTCTGATTAAAGAGTGTAGTCGATGAGTCCATATGCTTTACTTGAGAGTTTCTCAAGTCGGCAAATTGGGAATGTCATGTTGCTTTGGGTCAAGCCTTATGTTTGTGCATGAGTGTATGAGCATGTTGGTGTCGTGCTGTATGTATGTGATACCGTGTTGTGGTCTCGGATGGAGACACACGATCTGTGATGAAATCGTGAGCAAGTTATCAGTGTGACTCGGATATGAGACTGAAACTTGGCGTCACGTGTCACCTTGATGGTGAGGTAAACCGGAGTACGCTGACAATACACCGAACGACCTGCCGAGGTCTTGTGTGTTGTTAGGTACGAAGCAAGACGTTGATACTCATGAGTATAGGCTAAACCGAACTGGGTCCTTTGCAAGAAGATGTACGCCTGAGCTCGGGCAGGACTGATCACCCTCCCAAGCAAGAAGGTAAACATATGAGCATAGGGCGAGTTGGATTGGTTCATGTATGTGAGTACATGCCTATCGAGTATTAGGCGATAAGACTTATGGGAACGAAATCGAGTTCTGGAGGGTGATGCCCGGACCTCGTGATTGGAAATTTCCTCGTTCGAGTCTGTCGTTTCCTTTTTGATGTGTGTTTTTTTTTTTCGCATTTCCGAGGACGGAAATATTTGAAGGAGGATAGGTTGTAATGCCCCGTTTGACTATTGAATATTTGGGAATTATTTATCATTATTTATTATTATGATTATTATTATTTATCTTTATTTGTTGAATACTAAATATTATTAAATGTCTAAAATGATTATTTGTCAATTTGCGATTAAATGTCTAATTGTCTAAATGATATTTATTTGTCAAATTGTAATTAAATGCTTAAATGTTTACTTATAATGTGTGTATTTGTATTATTATTAATATTATTATGTGATATTTAATTTTGTGTATTATTATATAAATAAAATCAGGTTTATTTATTTTATCGTGCGATTTAATTTTCGAACCGAACCGAATTAATGCTACGTCTAGTCGGGCCCGAGAGCCGAATCGTTTCTTTGAGCCTCGCCCGAACCGGACCCTCATGCCGAACCCGATCCGTATTCCCGTTAGTGCTCGTGTGGGTGTATTTCTTGTACATCAAGAGTTTTATTTAACCTAGTATATATATTTTATCCTCTCGCTCGATCAGAGAAACTCAACCCCGCAGCTTTCTTTTATTTTGATTTGTTTCTCCTCCTTCACAAACGCCCGCAGTCAGAATCTCTTCCTCTCGCACGATCAAATCTCACGCTCATCTCGCTCTCTCGATCTTAATCGTTCCCCCGCAGACACGCAGCCGGTCCCTGTTACCCCAAAAGCCGTCAACTTGTGTTGAATGGGAGATAGAGTTCGCCTCAGCCATAGTTGGGCCCAGCCGCAACAGCCTCCGGCGCCACGCTAGCAGACGTACGCCTCCATCTCTGCCATCGTTGGGAGTCCTCACAACCCCTTTCGCCGACGTTCTCGAGCATCTCCGTCAAAACCGAGTCAGCCGGCCATCGATTCAACAAACAAATGAGCATACGCAGCAGCTGCCAACATTTGCAGCAACCTCGAGGCCTTTTGGCCGCTGATTCACGCAAAAGCCGAGAAGACGCAAATTCTCCTCGCCTGCGAATCCATAGCCGCTGCCGCCAGCCGCGGTTGTGCAGCAACTCCCGAACAGCCAGCCATCGCCGAGGAGCTTCCTCCCGCGAGCCGCCACCGAGTGCTTTCAGTCGAGGTCCACCGCGCGTGAGACCAAATTATTGAGCCTCTGTCCACGTCCAGCCATGGCGAGCTTCAACCGCCGTTGAATGAGCCATTTAGGGCGCCGCTGCTCGTCGAAACCATTCTGTAGTTGCCGCGCCGGTCCCCGCCGCTCCAATCACCGCCCGCTGCAGACGAGCCTCTCGGTGGGAGGTAATCCGCCGCCGTGAACAAGCCGTTCGCCGAGCCCAGGGCCGCCATCTCCGCTACTCACATCCGTCGAGATTGATGTTGCGCGGAATAGTGAATGGAGAAATTGGGATTTGCTTTTGGATCTGCAATTTTGAAGGAGCAGATTAGAAAAGAGACGACGGGAAATAAAAAGGAAAAAGGAAAAAGAAAAAATAGAAAAGAAAATGGTTTTGGGACTTAGCATTTTGCTTTTTGCTTTGGAGAATTTGGGCCTATTGAAGGATTGGGCCTTGGAATATTTGGGATACAAGTGGATTTTGGGACCAAGGAGAACAAATAGAAATGAACACAGTCAAAAGCACGATCGAGATTCCGCCGAGGAGCCTTGCCGTTCCTCCAATTGGAGTTCTCGTGATCTCTCCTTGGAGTACGGTAATGGGTGGCTATTCCTCGTCTGTTCCATTTTTGTTCGATTCCCGAGAACAGTACAAGGCTCGACCCATCTCGTTTAATCTTATATATCGGTTATGTTGTGTGTACGTGTTGGCGAATGTGATTACGAGTATATATATTCAAATGCTTGTGATATTATTTTATGTGTCGAATATGAAATTGTGCATTGACTAGCCTTTCGATTTTGAAAAATCGAACGAGGCCTCATCAACACGTGAATTGGTCGTTGTGGGTTGGAACTCGTATTATCCTTAGTCTTATAGCGAAGACTTCGGATGGATTTGTCGTAAAATGAGTCGGTTATGAATTAATGAAATTGTCTAATCGCTGTTTTGGCAGATAAATTATGATAAATTTTGTGATGCTCGTATTACTGTGAAATTTTGTGTGCTCGTCCCTCAGCTGGAAATACATGTTGTGTAAAAAATTTCGAATTAAAATCTTAAGTATAGCTATTTTTAATAATTGTATGAAATTTTGAGCAGAATCTTGTTAAACGCATATTTAATTGAGTTGTGCTCCAAAACTCATGAAATTTGAGCATGTTGTCTTTCTGTGTGTTGTATAGGTTTTGTAAAATAGTTAGAATATTTGGACTTTCGTTTGCTATATTTAAAAATTATTTGATGAATTATGCAGATTCGTAATTTAATTTTCATAAATTGGTCTGTTCTGCTAAATTGCTGAAAAATTATAAATGGGATAATTTTGTGATGAGTTTCAGCATATAAAAAGATGGGATTTATTTGGGTTCATTTTGGTTCAGCCTTATTGAAAATTTGAAATCAGCAGGAACGAGTTTTAATTTTTAGAATTCGGATACTTGATGTTAATGGATGAAAATTTTATATGTTGCTGTTCTAATATTGTTACTGCTTGTGTAAAATTTTCATGGCTAAATTCATT
>BKCP01009403.1:3404147-3476099 GCA_008636005.1 Striga asiatica | reverse complement strand
TTTTTTTTTTTTTTTGAATTTTGAGTCTTGAACCCGTAAACCCGGCCCGGACCGGGCCCGGCCCGCCGGGTTTTTTTATTATCGAAAAGGCCCGGAACCGGCCCGCCATATGTCCGGTTCCGGGCCGAAAACCGGCTTTTCCGGGCCGGTTCCGGGCCGGTCCGGGCCGGGTTCGGTCCGGGTCCGGGCCGGTTCGGCGGGCCGGTTCAACCCTTGGCCATGTCTATCTCCGTCAAAACCAAGTCAGCCGGCCATCGATTCAACAAACAAATGAGCGTACGCAGCAGCTGCCAACATTTGCAGCAACCTCGAGGCCTTTTGGCCGCTGATTCACGCAAAAGCCGAGAAGACGCAAATTCTCCTCGCCTGCGAATCCATAGCCGCTGCCGTCAGCCGCGGTTGTGCAGCAACTCCCGAACAGCCAGCCATCGCCGAGGAGCTTCCTCCCGCGAGCCGCCACCGAGTGCTTTCAGTCGAGGTCCACCGCGCGTGAGACCAAATTATTGAGCCTCTGTCCACGTCCAGCCATGGCGAGCTTCAACCGCCGTTGAATGAGCCATTTAGGGCGCCGCTGCTCGTCGAAACCATTCTGTAGTTGCCGCGCCGGTCCCCGCCGCTCCAATCACCGCCCGCTGCAGACGAGCCTCTCGGTGGGAGGTAATCCGCCGCCGTGAACAAGCCGTTCGCCGAGCCCAGGGCCGCCATCTCCGCTACTCACATCCGTCGAGATTGATGTTGCGCGGAATAGTGAATGGAGAAATTGGGATTTGCTTTTGGATCTGCAATTTTGAAGGAGCAGATTAGAAAAGAGACGACGGGAAATAAAAAGGAAAAAGGAAAAAGAAAAAATAGAAAAGAAAATGGTTTTGGGACTTAGCATTTTGCTTTTTGCTTTGGAGAATTTGGGCCTATTGAAGGATTGGGCCTTGGAATATTTGGGATACAAGTGGATTTTGGGACCAAGGAGAACAAATAGAAATGAACACAGTCAAAAGCACGATCGAGATTCCGCCGAGGAGCCTTGCCGTTCCTCCAATTGGAGTTCTCGTGATCTCTCCTTGGAGTACGGTAATGGGTGGCTATTCCTCGTCTGTTCCATTTTTGTTCGATTCCCGAGAACAGTACAAGGCTCGACCCATCTCGTTTAATCTTATATATCGGTTATGTTGTGTGTACGTGTTGGCGAATGTGATTACGAGTATATATATTCAAATGCTTGTGATATTATTTTATGTGTCGAATATGAAATTGTGCATTGACTAGCCTTTCGATTTTGAAAAATCGAACGAGGCCTCATCAACACGTGAATTGGTCGTTGTGGGTTGGAACTCGTATTATCCTTAGTCTTATAGCGAAGACTTCGGATGGATTTGTCGTAAAATGAGTCGGTTATGAATTAATGAAATTGTCTAATCGCTGTTTTGGCAGATAAATTATGATAAATTTTGTGATGCTCGTATTACTGTGAAATTTTGTGTGCTCGTCCCTCAGCTGGAAATACATGTTGTGTAAAAAATTTCGAATTAAAATCTTAAGTATAGCTATTTTTAATAATTGTATGAAATTTTGAGCAGAATCTTGTTAAACGCATATTTAATTGAGTTGTGCTCCAAAACTCATGAAATTTGAGCATGTTGTCTTTCTGTGTGTTGTATAGGTTTTGTAAAATAGTTAGAATATTTGGACTTTCGTTTGCTATATTTAAAAATTATTTGATGAATTATGCAGATTCGTAATTTAATTTTCATAAATTGGTCTGTTCTGCTAAATTGCTGAAAAATTATAAATGGGATAATTTTGTGATGAGTTTCAGCATATAAAAAGATGGGATTTATTTGGGTTCATTTTGGTTCAGCCTTATTGAAAATTTGAAATCAGCAGGAACGAGTTTTAATTTTTAGAATTCGGATACTTGATGTTAATGGATGAAAATTTTATATGTTGCTGTTCTAATATTGTTACTGCTTGTGTAAAATTTTCATGGCTAAATTCATTAATTTGATTTGCTTGCTGTTGTATGCCCGTTTTTTCCAAAAAGTTGCTCGAATTTTATAAAATAGCATGCTTTGAGTTTGGGACTGAAAATTTGTGGTTTTGCTTAACTCTGGGAGGAGTAATTTTGGTTAAAATTTTAGAGTTAAACTCGTATGATAGCCTGGTCAACTCATTTTTGTGATTTAAACTAGTATATTCGTTTATGAGGTGTTTGGAATAAAAACTGTAAACCGACTCGTCACTTGTTTCATTAAGTGTTTGACTTGGTCAATGTTTATGCTTGGATTATGTGAACTCCCATGTGTATTTGGTTGAGTCTAGATGTCGAGTCTAAGTGTTCCAACGTCCACAGGACTTCACGAACAACTTAGTTGAATCAAGTTCGACTAAGTATGATTGTGATTTCTGTTTAAGTCAAAATAGATGTTGATTATGGCATCTGGACTTAATGTAGGTGTTGGACGAGCCGAGCTCGCAGCCTATTCGTGCTTCTGTGATTATCTCCTTTTCGCGACCAGGTGGGTTATTCAAAATTTCTTATGCATTAAATTCTTTATGAAAGTCGAATGATATGATCAATGTATGCATGTGAACCTGTAACCTTCGATGTGTGCGGTTTCGACCTTCGAACGGTTATCCCCGTCGTCGTGTGCGGTTTCGACCTTCGACGGTGCCTAATGATAGGCAGTCTCCGTAGCCTAAAGATAGGCAAGGCCGAGGGGAGCTGTACGCCCTTCGGTATTTACTCCCATTGTTGTGTGCGGTTTCGACCTTCAATGGCTAATGATAGATGTGCACATGAGTAAAATGTTATGATTAGGAGATGTGATATTTGAATGATTCTTGTTCATGCTGCGACCATGCTTATCTGTCTTAATACATTATTTATTGCATAGCGGTGAGCACTACTTTTTCCAACTGTGCTCATCCCCACCTGAAATTCACATTTCAGGTTAAGCAAGGCGGGCACGACGACAGAATGACGAGTGGATGGTCATATTTATGTTATTTGCTTCCGCATTATTTATGAATAAGTTAACCCGGATTGATGAACTTGAGTTGTTTTGGGTTAGGAACTTGTTATTTCATTTCAGGCCTGGCCTTTTGAAAATGTTGGATTTGAACTTGTGATTTGGTTCGTATTATTGAACTATGTTTGGATATTCATGTCGAATGTGTTATTTGAATATCATGTGAACTGTTGGTTTTAGGACAATGAAGTTCATGTGAAAGACCGGGTAATGAATTCCCGTGAGGTTTCAAATATGAATTGAAATCAAGATAATGCCCTAAAGATATTGATTTCGAAAAATGAATTTCGAAAATGTTAACCTGATTTTTGAATAAGCCATGGATTATTTGTTAAATCAAAGTGGGGCGTTACAGATGTGGTTAGCGTTTTCCCTGGTCGTTTGATCGTCTTGGTCGGATTGAGACATGTTCTAAGTTTAACCTAATAGTTTGAGTTGAGATGTGGTGTTTAGTAATTTCAAAAATTAACTTCAAATATCATATGGACCCCTTCCTCTAGCGCCAAAATGTTGATAAACGGATTTTCACAACGTAATTAAGATATGAAAAACAACAAAAGTTACAGAAAATAGGATTTTTATTAAGTTTCTTGAAGTTAGTAACAATATTGAAGAAGTCGGTTTTGCAGTACAAGAGGTCGGTTTCATGGAGAACCGAAGTGTTTAATGCTAGAATTTAATGTGTCGGGATTGGATCCTCGTATTGAATTAAATGCTGCTATTTATAGTAACATTCCGCACGCCTTTTGAGGAGATGCGGCGGCATTTAATGCGGATTGACAGCATAGGGGTGGCTATGACGTAAGCTGGCAGGTAGGTAATGATGAAGGCATGGACAACCCATCAGTTGATTGACCGACGTCGCCTTTTGTCGGACTGAAGTCGGATCTTTGTGACTTCGGTCCCTTCGCGAGATCTCAGTTCTTCATGACCCTCTAGCAAGCCTTTTATACCGAGGTGCTGGCCCAGTACCGAGATGTCCCTGGGAACAGCTCTTCGCGATGCGGAACTTCAACATTTTGTCTCTAACAATCTCCATTAACCTTCCCGAGGTGCCTTTAATTTGCGGAATTCGAATTTAGTGTGAACAGAATGCATATTTATAGTTGATTTGAGACTAAGAGGAGATAATTGATTGCTGGATTGAAAATATTATAATGTAATAAAATAAACAGAATGAGAGGTTGATAAGATCTTATGAGAGAACGAAAATCATAGAAACTTATAGTTTGTTGTTCATTTTGAGATTGATAGGAGATAGATAGAAATTAATCTGCAATTGAACTTGTTTGAGAGAAATTTTCAATTAATTTGGCGATTATCTATACGATTTGTAAAATTAAATAAGGTTTGTATAAATTTTAACGTTTCATGAACTGATTCCATGGAAAGCGCGACCTAGAATTTATCTTCTATATCTTGCTTTATTTATATTTTATTTGGTAAAGTACTCTTGGTTTATTTTTTCAGTTTATAATTATCATCCATATTCGTTAGTCAATTTAACTACAATCTCTGTGGAATACGACCTTGCTCGCCGCTTGCTATAGCAACTACGTACACTTGCAGATAGCGAAAATAATTAACGAACGCTTGACGTCCGAACTTGAGCAGTTCGGGTATCCTTCGTCGAATACCGACCTATTTTTGTTTCTTTCCCTTTCGCGTCGGAACTGTTCGGCAGATCGAAAGACGAGATTGACATGGAATCCTCTGCAATGATGTGTTTTTGAGCTCAGGACGAGATTGACATAGAATCATCTGCAATGATGTGTTGTTGAGCTCGGGACAAAAACTATTGGTACGTCAGCAGTTTGCTCTGGCACAATGACCACTAGAACATTGAGTTCTGCTTTGAACCTGAAAATGACGACACCAGCTATGTATCCTGGTGACACGGCCCCATATTCTATACGTGCTCATTGAACTGAGCAACATAATCCTTCAAGCTCTCCTTAACCCGCTGTACTATGTTCGTGATTGACTCATTCGGGATCATGCAAATTTGGGAACCAATGAAGTGAGATCGAAAAGCCAACCTCTGTTGTTACCACCTCCGAATAGAATGATTGGTCAGTGAGTGGTACCACCATTGTGCCTTGGGGCCGAGTGTAAAGGAAACATCCGACATCCGAGGGAAACCCCAGTCCCTTGCAAGTCCATCCATGAGACGTATGAGAGTCAGGGTCTGAGCTGCCATCATACAGTCCTCTGGGGTTCTTCACCTTCTCCGAAACAAGATCCAACAATATTTCCAGTGCCAGGGGCGGAGCCGTGTTTGTCCCATTTTTGTTGCATTTTTCGTGCGTAATTTGCTTTTCTTTTTTCTCTGTTTTAGGTCGTTTCTTTCGTTTTTAGTCCGTTTCGTGTTTTATTATGTTTTTTCCTTCATTTTGAGTCTTTAGGTTTTTTTTTTGTTTCTTTTTCCGATTTTCTTCGTGTTTTGTCGTTTTTGGTGTGTAGGTCGGGAGCTTCAGTCGAACTTTCTATTCAGAAAAAATTGGGTTCAAGAGCATAATTGGATAGATGGGTTCATTAGCGACGCGTAAAAAAAAAACGGAACTCAATTCCGAGTTCGGATGAGCTCAAACGAGCCCGAAACGTAAAGCCGCGCGAAGCAGGCCAGTTTTCTTCACCGTGGGCAGCGGAGGAATCCTGTGGCAGCTGAGCCCTTCTGCAGCTAAAATCTCGCAGCCACGGAGGTCGCGACCAGATTTTTAAAAGCTAGATTTTGTTCGTTTTTTCTAGTACGTTGCATTGGGACTCGTTCCCAGACCTAAAAAAATACTCCAAAAACCCATTTTTCCCCTTCTCTTACCCTAAGTACACCATCTTGATCTTGTTTTTCACTTGGATTTCTTTATTAATTTTGGATTAATCTTGTATTTCATATTCAACTCTCAATTCTGTTTTAAGCGTAAGTTTTCTATTCATTTAATCCATGAATATGATTGCTTTGATTGTTGTGGTTGATGGTGTTGAATTGAATATGAGTGGCTAAACCTAATTGCTAGGGATAGGGGATGATGTTTTGGTTTCGTTTGTGTATTGTGTTCGTTTATTGTTCAGTTCATACGAGTTATTCTTAAATAGGGTTTTCGATGATTATGCTTGAATGTTAAGAACTTTTGAAGGGTGACACTTCAATCTCCAATTAATTTTCAATTGAATTTGATTCGTTCTCGCGTGATGTTGTTAATTCTAAATGGACTAGTTGATTAACCATCTTCTAGGATAATTTAATCGGCTCTTAGAACCGAAAGGGGAGGAGCCGATCGATCTATGCTCGTATAAACTAGGTTTGTTCGTAACTGTATTGCCTAGGTGTTAAATGAATCGTTAATTTGCCGTTCATGTTTGTTCTTTTGTTACGAAAAGTTATTGAGGATGCATCTCTAAACGAGTAGGTTATTCAAATCATTTAACCGAACAATCACTTGCCCGTTAACTGCAATTCGAACCGAAACAAATATCTCCAATTCCTTAGCATTTTTATCATTGTTTGTTTCATGTTTTTAAGTTAATTTATGTTTTATGCATTTTCTGTTATTTCCTAGTTGATATTTCAAACCCTAATTGTGATTAGAGTGTTTAGGATTTATTTTGCTTTCGTGTGTCATCAACACCAATTCTAGATTCCGAACCGCCTTCCTCGAGAAATCAACCCAGGGAACGGATCATTCGATTCGGTACTCGGTAATAAAATAATTTGCTACAACAAATTTGGCACTGTTGCCGGGGAAGGCAAGTAGGATATTTAGTTTTGGTGTTGATTTTATTTTCTGTGTTTCTCTTTATTTTTTGTTCTTCGTATTTGTGTTCTTTCTTTGCATCTTTGCTTTTCTCTTTGTTTTTGTTTTGTCTTTTTTTTTCTCTTTCTTTTCGTGGCTACGTGTGGTTGTTCTGTTCTGGTGTGCAGAGAATATAAACTTCAACCGTGTATTCCTCTTTTTGCACTCTCAATCTTGGGTCTACGAGTCAGGCTACCACGCCGGGTCCCACGGCCAATCATATCCATACTCTTCCGAGCAGTGCTGGGACCCATTCATGGTCGAGCAGTATTATGAGTCCCACAAGTTTAACGAGAAGCTCGACCGTATTTATGCTTTTGCTGCATCCCGGTTAGCTCAGGAAGAAAAGACTGCAGCCCGGTGTGCCCGTTTGAGTAATCAGTCAACTCCTTACTACGATTATTGGGATTATGACCAGACTTTGTCATATCCTTACGAGCAGCAGTGGGATTCCGTATCTGTCGAGCAGCCATATGAGTCCCTTGAGGACTCCTCAGAGTACAATGCCAAGCTCGATCAGGCTATCGCTCTCTTAACATCCCAGGCAGCTCGAAGGAGCAAACTTGAGTCCAGAATAGAGAACCTAGTGCAGCGCGTGCAAGCCCGAGAGGATCGAGTTAACAATTTCTCTCCCGATCCCACTGCTTAAGGCGATTCTACACATAGGAATGAACCTCGGGAGGCTGCTTTGACGTACGATGAAAAAATCGATCTCATTCTTGCTCGCATGACTGCCCAAACAACTCGAGATGAGGAGATTAATCTCGGATATGCCCGACTGAGCGCACAAATGGAGAATCTTACAGCACGAGTAGACTCAATCGAGGCACAAGTTGACGACCCCCACCTTACGCTTGATACTCAAGCTCGTATTCTGAAGCAAATGTGTGAGGCAGAAGAAGAAGATGATGCGCCCCCAAGAGTTGGGAATGATACATCAGAGGAGGATATCCATGGGCTTGATCAAGAATTCCTTTCCTCCTACCTCCGAGTTGGAGCATCCGTCTTCGAGGCCATTGCACTGTCTTACGAAGTGGGTTGGACTTAGCTCAATTTTCTCCACTGATGCGTTCATAATTCCGGAGGATGACGGTAGAGCTCGGGTAGGAAAAGCTCTATGTCGGTTACTGGGGATTGCTCGTGCCCAAACCAGTGTCATCAAGAACATAGCCACCCGGATCCACCGTGCCTGCCTTCTAGCCACACTGCCCATGCTATATCTGCTAGAGAATACGAAGGCATGGCACGATCGTCACTTCTTTTTGGACCCCGGCTGAGTTTCTCTTGGGTTTCGTCAAGCTAATGACGTTAAACAAGCACTTATTGGGAGGTAACCCAAGTTTTATCTTTTTCGTAGTTATTTTCTTTTTGCTTTTTTATCTTTGAATAATGGGAGTTTTGGAGTTTTGTGATTTTCTTAACAGGAACTATTTTGAGAGCTCGAGCAGGGGAATTCGGATGAACGTGAAAGATCTAGGTTCTAGGTTGAGCATGAGCGAGCGGCTCGCATGGGAATTCTTACTCCACCGATGCATCTTCGGTTTGCACACCTTTTCTCTTTTTATCTTTTTGAGTTGTTTTCCCTTGTGCCTTTTCTTTTGAGTTTTGTGGTCTTGTGTTAGCTGCTAGTATTGGTTCATTATATGAAATTGTAAGTCTTGTTTTTTGACTTCCTGGATATGTGTTGAGCAATGAGGACATTACCTCATTTTAAGTGTGGGGGAGTTTACTTGGATTTTGCATGCTTATGTGTTAGACCGGTCTAGTGTAGGTTTTGTGTGTTTTGTGAGTTTGAACTTTGGAAATTTCAAGATTAGTTAAGACTTGTTTGATGAATTCGATGAGTTGTGATGATGGTCATATGCGACATAGCTTGATGAAATGCTTGGTCGATTACTTTGAATGGAATTCATATATCTACCTAGTGAGGTTTGCACACCTTTCTTTTTTTTATCTTTTTGAGTTGTTTTCCCTTCTACCTTTTCTTTTGAGTTTTGTGGTCTTGTGTTAGCTGTTAGTATCGGTTCATTATATGAAATTGTAAGTCTTATTTTTTTACTTCCTGGATATGTGTTGAAGCAATGAGGACATTACCTCATTTTAAGTGTGGGGGAGTTTACTTGGATTTTGCATGCTTATGTGTTGGACTAGTCTAGTGTAGGTTTTGTGTGTTTTGTGAGTATGGACTTTGGAAATTTCAAGATTAGTTAAGACTTGTTTGATGAATTCGATGAGTTGTGATGCTGGTCATATGCGACATAGCTTGATGAAAAGCTTGGTCGATTACTTTGATTGGCATATATCTATCTAGTGAGGTTTGAGCCTTATTTGTTTCTTGAGATACATTGGTCGTGCTCTTGTTTGATTGGAACTTGCCCGAAGTCTGCATTGAAATAAATTGATTAGAATTGGGAACTATGTATATGATTAAGGCGTTTATTATATTCTATCCCTTTCTTTCTCTGCAAATTATTCCCTAGTCTCCCCTTTTTTGAGACTTATTTGATTTTTGTTAATAACCTCGTGATGATGACGTTGTTGGAGTTGCGGGTTGAGAATTGGAGGGGATGATTGTTGGAGTTGTTTGTTGGAGTTGTTTTTATATTTAAAAAAAAAATCGAAAGAAAAAAAAAAGAGAGAGAAAAAAAATGTTGCCGAATGGATTACAAAATGTTCAATAAAGTTTACACAAAAAAATAAAAATAAAAAAGAAAAGAAAAAAAATGAAATAAAATGGGTGAAACATGTGTTTGTAGAAAAAGTATGGGGGAGGCTCCAGTATGTTTGAGCAACCGGCTGAGTGTATAAACCTTGGGGTAAGGTGTTTGAGTTATGTAATGAATTCAAGCCACTTAGCCTATATTTATCCTACCTATCCAAAGAGCCTACGTTACAACCCGGAAAGACTAGTTTCGATTTTGATTGGTTTAGAGTAGAAGTTAGACAATGGATAAGCATATGATTGAACTTGTTATCGACCAATTTGAGTGCAACTATCGTTATCTGTATAAGAATTCGACTGAGGCACACATATATATTCCCATACTTGAGAGAACGCCATGTCGAAGTATAGTGATCAAGCATGTAGTTGTGTGATGCTCGTATATGCCATTTGAATGCTTGTTGTTGAAGTTGAACATTTTGAAGCTTATCTTGTTAATGACTGTTATCCATGTTCAGGTTTTAGTTTTGTCTTTTCTTTTCTTTTCTTTTTGTTCGGGATGAACAAAGTTTAAGTGTGGGGGAGTTTGTTTGTCCCATTTTTGTTGCATTTTTTGTACGTGTTTTGCTTTTCTTTTTCCCCCGTTTTAGGTTGTTTCTTTCGTTTTTAGTTCGTTTCGTGTTTTATTATGTGTTTTCCGTCATTTTGAGTCTTTAGGTGTTTTTTCGTTTGTTTTTCCGATTTTCTTCGTGTTTTGTCGTTTTTGGTGTGTAGGTCGGGAATTTCGGTCGAATTTTCTCTTCAGAAAAAATTGGGTCTGAGAGCATAATTGGATAGATGGGTTCGTTAGCGACGCGTAGAAAAAACAGAACTAAATTTCGAGTTCGGATGATCTCAAACGAGCCCGAAACGTGAAGCCGCGCGCAGCAACCCAGTTTTCTTCACTGCGGGCAGCAGAGGAATCCCGCGGCCGCAGAGCCCTTCAGCAACTGAAATCTCGCGGCCTTGGAGCTTCCCGCGGCTGCGGAGGTCGCGACCAGATTTTTAGAAGCTAGATTTTGTTCGTTTTTTCGAGTACTTTGCATTGGGACTTGTTCCCAGACCTAAAAAAATCCCCTAAAAAGCCGTTTTCCCCTTCTCTTACCCTATGAACACCATCTTGATCTTGTTTTTCACTTGGATTTCTTCATTACTTTCGGATTAATCTTGTATTTTATATTCAACTCTCAATTCCGTTTTAATCATAAGTTTTCTATTCATTTAATCCATGAATATGATTGTTTTGATTGTTGTGGTTGATGGTGTTGAATTGAATATGAGTCGCTAAACCCAACTGCTAGGGATAGAGGATGATGTTTTGGTTTCATTTGTGATTATTGTGTTCGTTGATTGTTCGTTTCATACGAGTTATTCTTAAATAGGGTTTTCGATGATTATGCTTGAATGTTAAGAATTGTTGAAGGGTGACACTTCAATCTCCAATTGATTTTCAATTGAATTTGTTTTGTTCTCGTGTGTGTTGTTAATTCTAAATGGACTAGTTGATTAACCATCTTCTAGGATAATTTAATCGGCTCTTAGAACCGAAAGGGGAGGAACCGATCGATCTAGACTCGTATAAACTAGGTTTGTTCGTAATTGTATTGCCTAGGTGTTAAACGAATCGTTAATTTGTCGTTCACGTTTGTTCTCTTGTTACGTAAAGTTATTGAGGATGAATATCTGAACGAGTAGATTATTCAGATCATTTAACCAGACAATCACTTGCCCGTTAATTGCAATTCGAACCGAAACAAATATCCCCGATTCCCTAGCTCTTTATGATTGTTTGTTTCATGTTTTTGAGTTAATTTATGTTTTATGCATTTTCTGTTGTTTTCTAGTTGATTATTCAAACCCTAATTGTGATTAGGGTGTTTAGGGTTTATTTTGCTTTCGTGTGTCATCAACACCAATTCTAGATTCCGAACCGCCTTCCTCGAGAGATCGACCCAGGGAACGGATCATTCGATTCGGTACTCTGTAATAAAGTAATTTGCTACAACAAATTTGGCATTGTTATCGGAAAAGGCAAGTAGAATATTTAGTTTTGGTGTTGATTTTATTTTCTGTGTTCCTCTTTATTTTTTGTTCTTCGTGTTAGATTTTATTTTCTGTGTTCCTCTTTATTTTTTGTTCTTCTTGTTAGTGTTCTATCTTTGCATCTTTGCTTTTCTTTTTGCTTTTGTTTTGTCTTTTTTTTTTTCTCTTTCTTTTCGTGGCTACGTGTGGTTGTTCTGTTCTGGTGTGCAGGGAATATGAACTTCAACCGTGTGGTCCCCTTTTTGCACACTCAATCTTGGGTTAACGAGTCAGGCTACCACGCTGGGTCCCACGGCCAATCATATCCACACTCTTCCAAGCAGCGCTGGGACCCATTCTCGGTCGAGCAATATTATGAGTCCCACGAGTTTAACGAGAAGCTCGACCGTGTTTATGCTTTTGCAACATCCTGGTTAGCTCAGGAAGAAGAGACTGCAGCCCGGTGTGCCCGTTTGAGTAATCAGTCAACTCTTTACTACGATTAGTGGGATTATGACCAAACTTTGTCATATCCTTATGAGAAGTAGTGGGATTCCATATCTGTCGAGCAGCCATATGAGTCCCTTGAGGACTCCTCAGAGTACAATGCCAAGCTCGATCAGGCTATCGCTCTCTTAACATCCCAGGCAGCCCGAAGGAGCAAACTTGAGTCCAGAATAGAGAACCTAGTGCAGCGCGTGCAAGCCCTAGAGGATCAAGTTAACAATTTCTCTCCCGAGCCCACTGCTCAAGGCGATTCTACACATAGGAATGAACCTCGGGAGGCTGCTTTGACGTACGATGAAAAAATCGATCTCATTCTTGCTCGCATGACTGCCCAAACAACTCGAGATGAGGAGATTGATCTCGGATGTGCCCGACTGAGTGCACAAATGGAGAATCTTACAGCACGAGTAGACTCAATCGAGGCACAAGTCGACGACCTCCACCTTATGCTTGATACTCAAGCTCGTATTCTGAAGCAAATGTGTGAGGCCGGAGAAGAAGATGATGCGCCCCCAAGAGTTGGGAATGATACATCAGAGGAGGATATCCATGGGCTTGATCAAGAATTCCAAAATTCTCAAGTCCCTCCTCCCACCTCTGAGTTGGAGCATCCGTCTTCGAGGCCATTGCACTAGCTTACGAAGTGGGTTGGACTTAGCTCAATTTTCTCCACTGATGCGTTCATAATTTCGGAGGATGACGATAGAGCTCGGGTAGAAAAAGCTCTATGTCGGTTACTGGGGATTGCTCGTGCCCAAACCCGTTTCATCAAGAACATAGCCACCCAGATCCACCGTGCTTGTCTTCTTGCCACACTGCCCATGCTATCTCTGCTAGAGAATACGAAGGCGTGGCACGATCGTCACTTCTTTCTGGACTCCGGCTGAGTTTCTTATGGGTTTCGTCATGCTAATGACGTTAAACAAGTGCTTCTTGGGAGGTAACCCAAGTTTTATCTTTTTCGTACTTATTTTCTTTTTGCTTTTATCTTTGAATAATGAGAGTTTTGGAGTTTTGTGGTTTTCTTAACAGGAACTATTTCGAGAGCTCGAGCAGGGGAATTCGGATGAACGTGAAAGATCTAGGTTCTAGGTTGAGCATAAGCGAGCGGCTCGCATGGGAATGCTTACTCCCCCGATGCATCTCGGTTTGCACACCTTTCTTTTTTTTTATCTTTTTGAGTTGTTTTCCCTTCTACCTTTTCTTTTGAGTTTTGTGGTCTTGTGTTAGCTGTTAGTATCGGTTCATTATATGAAATTGTAAGTCCTATTTTTTTACTTCCTGGATATGTGTTGAAGCAATGAGGACATTGCCTCATTTTAAGTGTGGGGGAGTTTACTTGGATTTGCATGCTTATGTGTTGGACTAGTCTAGTGTAGGTTTTGTGTGTTTTGTGAGTATGGACTTTGGAAATTTCAAGATTAGTTAAGACTTGTTTGATGAATTCGATGAGTTGTGATGCTGGTCATATGCGACATAGCTTGATGAAAAGCTTGGTCGATTACTTTGATTGGCATATATCTATCTAGTGAGGTTTGAGCCTTATTTGTTTCTTGAGATACATTGGTCGTGCTCTTGTTTGATTGGAACTTGCCCGAAGTCTGCATTGAAATAAATTGATTAGAATTGTAAACTGTGTATATGATTAAGGCGTTTATTGTATTCTATCCTTTTCTTTCTCTGCAAATTATTCCCAAGTCTCTCCTTTTTTTAGCCTTATTTGATTTTTATTGATAACCTCGTGATGATGACGTTGTTGGAGTTGCGGGTTGAGAATTGGAGGGGATGATTGTTGGAGTTGTTTTTATATATTAAAAAAATCGAAAGAAAAAAAGAAGAGAGAAAAAAAAAATGTAGCCGAATGGATTACAAAATGTTCAATAAGGTTTACACACAAAAAAGAAAAAAAAATGAAATAAAATGGGTGAAACGTGTGTTTGTAGAAAAAGTGTGGGGGAGGATCCGGTATGTTTGAGCAACCGGCTGAGTGTATGATCCTTGGGGTAAGGTGTTTGAGTTATGTAATGAATTCAAGCCACTTAGCCTATATTTATCCTACCTATCCAAAGAGCCTACGTTACAACCCGGAAAGACCTTTTGATGCACTAGTTTCGATTTTGATTGGTTTAGAGTAGAAGTTATACAATGGGTAAGAATATGATTGAACTTGTTATCGACCAATTTGAGTGCACCTATCGTTATCTGTATAAGAATTCGAGTGAGGCACACATATATATTCCTATACTTGAGAGAACGCCATGTCGAAGTATAGTGATCGAGCATGTATTTGTGTGATGCTCGTATATGCCATTTGAATGCTTGTTGTTGAAGTTGATCATTTTGAAGCTTATCTTGTTAATGACTGTTATCCATGCTCAGGTTTTAGTTTTGTGTCTTTTCTTTTCTTTTCTTTTTGTTCGGGACGAACAAAGTTTAAGTGTGGGGGAGTTTGTTTGTCCCCTTTTTCGTGTGTGTTTTGCTTTTCTTTTTACCCCGTTTTAGGTCGTTTCTTTCGTTTTTAGTCCGTTTCGTGTTTTATTATGTGTTTTCCGTCATTTTGAGTCTTTAGGTGTTTTTTCGTTTGTTTTTTCAGTTTTTTTCGTGTTTTGTCGTTTTTGGTGTGTAGGTCAGGAGCTTTGGTCGAATTTTCCTTTCAGGAAAAATTTGGTTCGAGAGCATAATTGGATAGATAGGTTTGTTAGCGATGCGTAGAAAAATCAGAACTCAATTTCAAGTTCGGATGAGCTCAAACGAGCCCGAAACGTAAAGCCGTGCGCAACAGCCCAACTTTCTTCACCGCGGGCAGTGGAGGAATCCCGCGGCCGCGGAGCCCTTCAGCAGCTGAAATCTCACGGCCTCAGAGCTTCCCGCGGCCGCGGAGGTCGTGACCAGATTTTTTAAAGCTAGATTTTGTTCGTTTTTACGAGTACTTTGCATTGGACTCGTTCCCAGACCTAAAAAAAATCCCCTAAAAACCCGTTTTTCCCCTTCTCTTACCCTAAAAACACCATCTTGATCTTGTTTTTCACTTGGATTTCTTCATTACTTTCTGAGTAATCTTGTATTTCAGATTCAACTCTCAATTCCGTTTTAATCGTAAGTTTTCTATTCATTTAATCCATGAATATGATTACTTTGATTGTTGTGGTTGATGGTTTTGAATTGAATATGAGTGGCTAAACCCAATTGCTAGGGATAAAGGATGATGTTATGGTTTCGTTTGTGATTATTGTGTTCGTTGATTGTTCAATTCATATGAGTTATTCTTAAATAGGTTTTTCGATGATTATGCTTGAATGTTAAGAATAGTTGAAGGGTGACACTTCAATCTCCAATTGATTTTCAATTGAATTTGATTCGTTCTCGCGTGATATTGTTAATTCTAAATGGACTAGTTGATTAACCATCTTCTAGGATAATTTAATCGGCTCTTAGAACCGAAAGGGAAGGAGCCGATCGATCTAGGCTCGTATAAACTAGGTTAACTCTATTGCCTAGGTGTTAAACGAATTGTTAATTTTCCGTTCACGTTTGTTCTCTTGTTATGAAAAGTTATTGAGGATGAATCTCTGACGAGTAGGTTATTCGAATCATTTAACCGAACAATTTTGCCCGTTAACTGCAATTCGAACCGAAACAAATATCCCCGATTCCCTAGCTTCTTTATCATTGTTTGTTTCATGTTTTTGAGTTCATTTATGTTTTATGCATTTTCTGTTATTTCATAGTTGATAGTTCAAACCCTAATTGTGATTTGACTGTTAAGAATTTATTTTGCTTTCGTGTGTCATCAACACCAATTCTAGATTCCGAACCGCCTTCCTCGAGAAATCGACCCGGGGAACAGATCATTCGATTCGGTACTCGATAATAAAATAATTTACTACAACAAGCTGCATCGACCACCGAGTTCTTCACACCCGATGGTGGCAGGAAAGTCTTCTTGTGGGCCACCTTTTGTAGGGCCTCTAGCTCGGCTATATTCTTCTTTAAGGTTGTGACCATGGTTGTATCTTACTTAACCAATCCGCTCCTAAGCAGTTTCTCTCTCAGGTCAGGTTTTGCTTTTGGCCTTTCCAGCCGTTGAAACACTGACGAAGATGGACATTTGTAGTTCCGGGTAGGCTCCAACTGGGTATCCCTTATTTCCTCATTTTGTATCTGCTCAGAGGCTGTGTTTTTTGTAGTACTTTGGCATCTTTGGGAACGCGAGGTTTCCTGCAACTGAACCGGCTCTTTGCCCTTATGCTGAGCCGATTTTACGTCCCTTTCCACCAGTGTCTTTAGACCGGCTGATGGTTTGGGGATGGTTTAATCCAAGAGGCTCAAGAAACCCCTTACGAAGTTTGATTTTGAAAAAAGGATGCAGAACCAATGGTAGGGGGTGTCTGCTAGTTCCTTCCGGCCCCTAAAATGCTTTTAGTCTTCTTGGCTCAACGAAGGCATATTTTTTGTAAATTTTGTGATGTAGATGCTGGTTGATATTACTCCGAAACAAATAATGTAGCCCTTTCTCTAGCGCCAATTTGTTGATGTACGAAATTGGAACCAACGGACTAGGAAAACTTTCAAAGTGAAAAGGATATAAATACTGAATGAGGTTGGACGACTGTGATTTTTATATAATGCAACAACTAGGATATTCAGTACAACTTGGAGTTATTTTTAGAAGCAGAATTATCGATTCTGACTTTAATACAATCAATGAGGGTTATTTAGAGCACCTACAATGCTTTGAGTCTCTTAACAAAAAAACACATGCCATGTAGGAAATAGACCTAGTCTATAAAAAAATGTCTCCCAATGCAATTAAAAGTGGACATGGTCTAGCTTATGTGGGAATAAATAAAAGAGACCAAGTCCACACTTGGGTCTATTTTGGACCCAAATACAAACTCAAACACTCATCATTTATTTGTAGTTTAATTATTCTTTTAATAAATGAAACATATTAGAGCATTTTTATTGGTTGACATGTATGATAGACCTAGTATTTTATTTTTTGCATTGAATAACTTTTGAATTTTTTTACTTGGGTTTTGTCCATGTCATTTAGGACTTAAGTCCATTTATGTGCCACATATGTAAAATTAGACCCAATGCATTGTGGGTGCTCTTATAGTGCAAAACCCATGGGCACTCTTCACGAGGTTAGTACACCAGCATTTAATGCTAAGTGAGGGCGACATGCGACTCTGCAGGGGGGAACCCACTCTCAATGATTACTTTCGACAGTACGATGGACATGTGTCATGTCTGCATTTTATGTGCTGTCAAAAGTCAGTCTTCACAGGATATGGGTCGGCACCTAGGTTGTGGGAACTAAGTGCTTCATGTGTAACCTTATTTCAGGGCGAGCTAATTGTCTCATATGGGTGATGAGCTCAATTTATTGAGGCTGACCTTCGAGGTCGGATTGAGATCGTTTTTCTTTATACCACGCATCGGATAATAGCAATGTTGTCAGGTCGGATATCAACAATTTCAAAAACCAACACGTGTTATATCACCATTGGAAGGAGTGTTTTTCGTAGACCCACTCCCTTCCTTAAGAGAAATCATCACAATTACCCCTAAATAAGTCCATACGACGCAACCTTTATATCCTTGAATAAATTACCTTTATCCAACTAATCACGGGTTGACCGTTCGAAAACCCACTCATTGCATTGGCACCGACTTTCCATGGCTCGTCCCCCATAAAAAAAAATAAAACAATTGAAATAGCTTCCTAATAAACAACGGTGGCATGGATGATGAGAATGTGTCGGCGATACTCCCAAGGACTCAAGAAATTACACAGCGGCCCAGACAAAGATGCCGACCTCGAGCCGATCTCTCCATTTGCACCAGTCTCAGTCCAGGCTGTAGCCTCCTCGGACCAATGAAGTCATCTCCCCACATAGGACAAAATAAAAAGTTTCCCTCATACCGATTTGGACTAAATATTTTAACAAAAGGGTTGCCCCCAGAGCCGGTTCGCACCACACAGAACCGGTTTGTACCACCTAAAGAGATAAGCCACTTGGGCAAGTTGGGTAAATTATAAGGATACGCTTCACCATGCATGTGGTCAGCCTCTAAGAGACTACCACGAGTCCCTGAAATAAACATATTGTAATGGTCTTCCACTTTTATAAATATCAAGCCCTCGACATTGAGAAGGGACATCGAATTCGTATCAAAATATGGACCCAAAAATTACATATCCTGAAAATAGTAATACTATGCTTTCTATATCTCTTCCCTAGTTAGAAATGGCTTTCATGTGACCCTTGTAGTAAAGAGGTCCGGGGGCCCAAATCGTTGAATAAGAACCCTCGATGCAGGTGCATCAATCCGTCGACCACCTTATCATTATTATTTCTCTTTTCTTTTTATTTCCCTTTTCAATTGCATTAAAACACCAGACATACCCTCAAAAACTACAATACTGCGTCGAGTTGATGAAAACCAACATCAACGACCTCAAGAGCAACATTAAATATTTCTACTATGTACGATAATTATATTTATACGAAATGTAATTCTATTATTGATAATAAAGTCGGTAAGTCCCAATTTCCCTGCATATTTACAAATTTTTTTTATTGATTTATTGATATTTTAATTTTAACTTTGACTTTTTGATTTCCTATGCATATCTATTATTATATAATAGCAATAAGAAAAAAATGCAAAAATACACTACAAAAAAAATGTTATATTCCAACGAAAAATCCTATGGTAATATATTCCAATGGAAATTCCAACGGATATTCCAGTGGTATAGCTTCCGTTGGAATGATTCCAACGAAAATATTCCGTTGGAATGTAATTTTCATTGGAATTTTAGATGGAATTTGATGATTCCGACGGCTATATTTCCAACAGATTTTGACCGTAGGAATTTCCATTGGAATATGCAATTTCCGTTGAAATTTTTATTTCCACCACCATTGGAAAATCTACCGTTGGAATTGTCAAAATCCAACGGAAATTCCAATGGAAAATTCATTCCAACGGAATATTTTTGTTGGAATTTCCGTTGGAATTATTCCAACCGAAATGATAGCATTGAAATATACATTGGAATTGCCGTTGGAATTCTATTAGAATATAATTCCGTTGGAATTTCATCATTTTCTTGTAGTGATAGTATTACAATTTCCCGCTCAAATTTTCATTTTTTACTAATAATGGAAATATTTTTTGAATTTTTTTGGATTCTCCCGCCCATCACATGTTTTCAAATCTATTACTATATAATAGCAATAAGAAAAAAATATAAAAATAGCATGACAATTCCCGCTCAAATTTTCAGTTTTTACTACTTATGAAAATATTTTTTGAAATTTTTGGGCAATTCCCGCCCATGAATTTTTTGAATTTTTCAGAATTTTTTAAAGTGACATAAATTAGCTTTTTTAATATATATGCATTTCATCTTATCTTGATGTCCATATTTAAATTTATTTTTCCTTTTTTTTTGGGCATTGTTTTTTATTTGATTTTAATATCAATAATTAGATATCTAGAACTATTAACAATGGTAAGTCAAATAAATTGTCGAATATCTATTCTAAATTCTTCCTGTGAAACGTGACAACTTTTTTTACATTCCTATATTCGTTTTTTCCTTTTCTAATATTATGTCTTTTTTCCTTTTTTTTACTTTTAAATTTCAATTTCTTAAGATGTTGGAAATATTTTTTTCTTTTTCTATTTTAACATTTATTATATAGAAATTAAAATATTTATCAATCTTTCCAAAAATTTGGAATCACTTTACTAAACTAATAAAGAAAAATTCAAAGTACTCCTTAATTTAAATAATCTCAAAATTTCGGAGAATACCACAAAACAATGGTAAATTATAAAGAATTTTGAATTATAGGATAATTAAAAACCATCAACGTAGAAAATTATAAAGAATTTTGAATTATAGGATAATTAAAAACCATAAGCGTAGCAAATAAATTATAGGCAAAATTGCATGAAAATGCACAACCTTTCAAATTTTTGCAATTTAATCACCACCTTTCAAAGTTTGTAACTAAGTACACCAGCTTTAGACATTTGGCAAATCGAAGCATGGCAAATGGAAACCGGCAGATGCTTTCTTACGTGGCATCGTCGGAAACTTACGTGGGACGCATAAAACACACGTGGAAGTCCAGACAAAAAAAACGAGAAAAATAAAATGCCACATCATCTTGTATATGTGTATAAAAATCCGATTTATGCCATAAAATCAACCAAATTAATGAGAAAATCCTAAATCGACAAAGAACCCTAGTTTCTCATTTGTCATTTTTGTAGAACTCGTACTGATTCTTTTCAAAGAATTCGGCTACTCTGAAGATGTCGTGTGGATCGTGTGGTAGTGGAGGTCGTGGTTCAACTTCAAATTTGGACCCTCCAGTTGACGGGCTTCAGTGCTTGCACAGAGTCCAACCAGATTTCTTGACCTCGAACACCGATACGAATCCGGCTAGGAGGTATCATCGATGTCCTCACAGAAATACTGTAAGAATTTAATTCCTTATTTAAAAAAAATTAGATTGGTTATGTAGTATTTGAATTACTTTCAACACTGAATTGGGAATTAGGGTTCCAATTTATTGTGCTGCAAAATTGAAAATTGAGAAATGAATTTAAACATTGTTATTGACATATTGCAGGCACGTGATTGTAAATTTTTCGTTTAGCATGATGCTGAATTACCACCATTTCAGAAAGCCTGTTTTTTGAAGTTGAAGAATCAAAAAAATTTGTTGGAGGAACAATTAAAATGTAAGGATATTGTTGAAAAGCAACTCAATGAAAAGCTTCAGATTAAAAAAAACAAGTTGCAGCAGTTGAAGAAGAAAATTGAAGAATTAGAGAGGAAAAATCATGACCAGAACAAGAGAATTGAAGAATTGGAGTGGAAAAATCATGACAAGAACAAGGAAATTGAAGAATTGGAGAGGAAAAATCATCAGCAGAACAAGAAATTGAATTTTGAGAGGAAGTTTGCTATGGTGCTATTGCTTTGTGTCTTTCTAGCTATGTTTAAGGTTAATAGAATTTTTCCTAATGGTAGCTTGATGCTGAAATAGAGAATGGATGTTTTTGTAATGCTCTGTCTTCTTTTATGTCAAATGTTTCTGTAATGCTGAAATAGGAAGTTTGCTATGATGCTACTGTAATGGTAGCTTTGGTGCTATTGTAATGGAAGTTTTTGTAATGGTAATTATGAATGTTGAATTTTCAATATTATGAAGTTGTGATGATGTCAATGATCTCACATTAATATTAATCATACAAAGTGGCTGCTGATATTAAAGAGTGCAAGAATGGCTGGAGTTTGGCAGCCTAAGCATTCACTTGTGACAGTTTAAAGAGTGCAATAGGGCAATGAAGTTTAAAGAGTGATCAAATAACTATCTATAGAAATCAAACCTTACTTATATACTACCTGATCCATTCACCATCACCATAAACCATCACTGTTTATAGAAATCAGAAAAAAACTGTACAATGCCTGATCCAAAAACCATCACCATCAAAATCACAAACTATTGCAATCAGATTCAAAAATATCACCATCCATGAAATTATAAATACACATATTGAAAATCAACACCATTTATTGAAATCAGATCCAAAAACATTAGTTTGTATTACAAACAACAAACATGAACTGAAGCCAATACATAATAACTGTCATACAGTGCAAATCCTATTCAACTTCAAACTGAAGGCCTAACATCTAAGAACTATTTGGCCACACTTTCTTGTGTTCCTGCAGTGTTTTCAACAGTTCTGATCCTTTTGTCACCTGAAAATGAATGACTATAGTGTTAGTTAAATAATTTTTCAATTTAGTAATTACTAACATGAATTAAAGAAATGCCAACCCTTATATATATGTTGCCTGATTCTGGTGAAAACATAACTCCATAGCCTTTTCTTGCCTGCAATGAAACTTAGAACTTATGCACTTATATATAACAATTATTTCAAACTTTGTAACACACAAGTTAGCATACCATTGCTCTTTCTTTGTATATTTGTTGTTTTCCAACCACAGCAGATTGGGATGGATTCCTTTTCATAGGGGTTTTCCTCTTTCTGACTTGTGTGGAGGCAGAGCTTCCTGATTGTCCAACATCAACTGCATGATGAAGCTCATTTTCAAGAGGGCAAGATGTGGCTTTGGTTCTTGGCCTTCCTATTTTTCTCTGCAGTCCAGGTACAATATGAGTAGTTATCAAAACATGACACAATGCAATTTAAAAAGAATGAACTGAATGAATAAATACTCACCTTAGGTGGCCTTGGTGCAGCCTCATTTTTACAAGATCTTTTGTTATGTCCAATCTGCAAGCATTTTTGGCTCCTCATTTGCAAGCCAAACCTCTTCAATTTTGAAACACTCTTAGCTTCTTCTTCAGTTGCCTTCTTCCTTGCCAATTTGGATCTACCTGGCATTCTCTTATATGGAGGGGGTTTCACCATGGTCCCAGTGACAGAAGGCCACATTTTCTTTCCATTGATGGGTTCAAGTGCATATGAGTATGCTCTTATATATCACTCTGTCCTAAGGTAGGGATTCACAAACTCTGAAACATCCTTTTTGAGATAGAGTATTGTTGAACAAGCATGTATACAAGGAATGCCAGAAATATCCCACTCTCTACATGTGCAACTGAAAGCCCTCAGATCAACAACAAACTGATCATCATAGATAGCAACCTGAAACTTATCACCCACTGCAGGTTTAGGGACACACAACCTACTTTTAAACTTAGCATCCTCAAATTTCTTCCTTATCCTAGGACATATGACATTAGTACACCCACCACCTGCCATCAACTTTTGGTGATGCCTTTCCATTACAGATGTTCTAATGAGTTCCAACATCTCAACTATGAGTTTTTTCCTAGCATTTACTATTATGCTATTGAAAGTTTCACATGCATTATTCAAAATCATATCACATTTTGGCATGTCCATTATAAAAGCCTTACAGAATCTAAAAGTTTCTTTTTTCAAAAGATCCTTACATGCATCAGGGTCTTAAGCATTCAAATCATCAATAGCTTCTTTGTAAGCTGCCTTATAGGTGTTGTTCACAACTTTCCAGTAAAGGTCTTTTAGTGCTTTCCCAGGGTTATTCGTTTTCCAATTCATGTATACATGTCTTGCACAATTCCTGTGCTCTGCATGTGGTGCCAGTTCCATAATGGAAGCAATAAGTCCCTACATTTTGAACAAAGTAAAAAATCAGTAAAACAATATGGTTTAGTTATGGTAGGAAATTATTAAGAACACAAAAAAATTGCTAACCTTCTGCTGATCACTGATGAAGGTCCAACCTAGCCCATCCCCAATTCTGAGCTCATTGAACAATATCTCCAAGAACCACTTCCAATTTTGTTCATTTTCTGAGTCTGCCACAGCCCAAGCTATAGGGAATATTTGGTTATTACCATCTTTACCGATGGCACATAACAAAACACCTCCCACACATGTCCTAAGGAAACAACCATCAAACCCAATCACGGGCCTACATCCTTCCAAGAAACCCTGCCTTAATGAACTGAATCCAATAAAAAATCCCTTAAAAACACTACCAGCTACCAACAATAGTTCAAACCTGCCACTCCTATCAACCCTTTGTAACTCTGCAATGTAGCTCCTCAAGCAACCATAATGCTCTTTTTCTGTTCCTCTAAGCATCTCTAGAGCCTTATACTTGCCTCTATACATTTTCCATCTAGATGGCTGCACTGCATATTTGTCAAGAATTTGCTCTTCTAGATCACCTACCTTCATCCTTGGTTTTTTTCTAAACTTCTCCAAGAACTCTTTTGCCACCCAACTTGATTATGCTTGCCTAGTGTTCATGTCCCTATGACACTTGTGTTCTGACACTAGTGTTTTAATTGCAACCATCCCTTCTGCTCTTACCAAACTAGCATACAATTTCCAAGGACAACCATCTGTACACCTAGCTTCAACTTGTTTTTCACTACTTCTCATAAACTGAATATTTAAGCCATTATAAACAGCATGACTTTGTATTGCATCTTTGCACTGGGCAACACTGACAAACCTCATCCCAAGAACAAACTGTATGGTCTTTTTATCACACTGAGGATCATAAACTACACACTTCTTCTTTGGCTTGCAAACAATATCACTATCATCTGAGCCATCAACACTCTCTTCATCACTGTTTATTGAATTATCACTATCATCTGAGTAATCACCACTCTTATAGTTTGTGATAATTTCCTCTATATCAACTAATGAATCATCTTGGGCATTTATATGTCTCTCTCTCCTGGCAGACAGATACTCTTCATCATTTGTTCCTAAATCACCTACAGACAACCCATCATCACTAGAACTATCTCCAGATGGTTCATAGTCTACATCTGTGAAGTCATCAACATCTTTCTGTACATCTCCAACATTCTCTTGAACTCCTTCATTTGATGCACTGCCACAGGGAACATCATTTTGACCCACATCCACATACACAGAAACATATTTCTCTCCACTATGTACTAAACTTAACATGCTCATCACCTCAACATCATTATGTATTTCTATAAATTCATTTGAATATGGAAGCTTATAACAGACTTTCATCAACTCTTTGTAACCAAGTTTCTGTATTTCTTCTTCAAGGTCAAGGAACCCAAATCTATCAGGGTCTAACTTGTGAATTGAATATATCTCACCTCCAAAATAATCAACAGACCCAGCAAGATTGATAAATTTCCCCCCATGATTCAAATAAATACTGAAATTGTTACTGCAATTAGCAAAACAGATAAATTTTCAGAAATTCTAATCGAAGCCAAGCAGAATAAGAACATCACTAAACATGAAAGCATGTAATTTCAGAATCCCCCTTTCAAATACGGTTATGACATACAACATTTCAATTCAAAATGACCTTAAAATATTGCGACGCCTATATGCAAGAGTACAGTTGTTCGATAACCTAGATGCAAGAGTATAAAATACGTATCAATGAAATTCGACAACAACAAAACCTAAATGCAAGAGTACCTGTTCGCCATTACTGTGACAAGCTTCTTGGATCAGTGGCCACAAGAGAACATGTTTTATCGATCGACAATTTTTCAATTTAGGGTTCTTAGTCGATTTGGGATTTTCTCATTAATTTGGTTGATTTTATTGCATAAATCGGATCTTTATACACATATACAAGATGATGTGGCATTTTCTTTTTCTCGTTTCTTTGTCTGGACTTCCACGTGTGTTTTATGCGTCCCACGTAAGTTTCCGACGATGCCACGTAAGAAAGCATCTGCCGGTTTCCGTTTGCTATGCTTCGATTTGCCAAATGTCTAAAGCTGGTGTACTTAGTTGCAAACTTTGAAAGGTGGTGATTAAATTGCAAAAATTTGAAAAGTTGTGCATTTTCATGCAATTTTGCCTAAATTATATGATTATAATATATACATTGTTTTGAAATCAATATTTCATTAGGTAGTTAAGTTTTCAAATATTCTTAAAAAATTTTAATCTACATATAAGTAATTACAATAAAAATAATATGTCAATCCTTCACATTATTATTTTGTGCTCAATAAATTAGACAATAAATAAATATTTTTTAACTAAAATAATTATAATTACATATCATGCTTTAATAAAATGTATCTATAGATAAGTTAATAATAATAATAACTAAACGAATATTAAACTCTTAGTTTGAATATTTCATATTTTTAATCAAAATCTTTTACATCTCTGATGTTATGTGGGTTCTTAATTTTCTTTGGAAATATTTAAAAAAATAAAAAATCTTGCATTTGGCTGATATATTTAAGTTTAAAATTCAATTAATTAAATCAATCTCACGTAATGAAATTGCTTTGTTTTGGTTATTAATGAGATAAATTTACTTCCTAATTAAATCAATCACACGTAATTTCTCCAATTGCACATTCTTATGCTAGACATTTTTTCCAAACGAGGTTGATCAGTTACAGACAAGATTTTTGGCAAGGATGTTGCCTTTTTTTTTTATTTTTTGCCCGGAGAATTTACGCACGTGTGACATGTGACAGGTGAGATGTCCTCGACTGATAGGAAAGTCAGTTCCAATATGGACTGTATTATCAATTTTCATAACTTTCTTGGATTGTTATTAATGCCCACAATAGCTGAATTATTTATTTTCATGTTTATTGGTACTAATTATTTAATATGTGTCACATTTATTTATGAGATTTGTAAATTATTTATCTGAAATGCATAATATTTATTTATGGGATGTCCTATCTAATATGCATGATAATTAATTAGTTGCTTATTTTTCATAATAATTAATTAGTTGATTTATTTGCATGGTAATTAATTATGAAAATACAAATTAAGAAACCAATAATAAGATGTTTAAATACATATAATTATATATGTTTAAATACATATAATTATATTAACATAAAGGTAAAAAAAAGTTTTAAAGAATAACTTTGTCAGGGATACACACTAGTCTCTCGCTTACGTATAAGTAAAAGTATAAGGAATTGTATGTTTGACACGTGTCAAATTTTTATGACGAAAATGCCCCTACATTGGTCCTCTTTTTACACTTGATGCCCTCTTTTCTTTGTACAGACTTCATCAACTTGCCCCTCAATTTTCCCCTCTTTAATGCAATTGCTGACCCTATTTTCGTATTTTAATCAGTGTTTTGAGACCCGGACTGGCCCGACGGGTCGACCCGGGACCCGGTCGACCCGGAGCCGGAACCGGTCTGGGTGGAGTATTTAGACCGGGAAACCAAGGACCCGGTCAAACCCGGTCAAAACCCGGCCGACCCGGCAGAGACCCGGCCGACCCGGGGCATTGACCCGACCGGGTCAACCCGGTTGACCCGGTCCATATATATTTCTTTATTTTATTTATTTTTTTATTTTTTAAAAATAAAAATATGTATATATGTTTATATGGTAAATATTTATCATGAAATACATATTATTAACACTTTAATATACAAATTTTAAACACAAAACATTTAATTTTGTTACTTTTATGTATATTTATATAACAAAAATACTCTATATATAATTTTAAAAATTTTAAAATTAATTATCCGGTTCAGCAATTGACTCGGTGACCCGACGGTTGAACCGGTGACCCGAGGACCTGCCCGGGTCGATCACCGGCCCGGGTTTAAAAACTATGATTTTAATTATTAGTTCTTTTTTTCTTTCATCCGTGAAGACTGAAATACCCTCAACTGTTTTGCTAGCATTATTAGGTCCTCAAGACATTTTGGTAATTGCATATATCCTTTCCTTCTTGGTAGTACGTCTCCACCAACTCCCCACCTTTTCTGCTTTGACGATTGCGTATGCAGATTCCAAAAATCCTTACGTCCTCTCCATCTATTGCGTCTCAACCATTTCTCAACTGATTCTCGAGGTGGTCGAAAATTCAAAACTCTCTCCTCATAAATGGGCAAAAACGAACGACCGACCACTAGATACTTCTTTTTCTCTTGATCACCAACGCTGTGTCTTTTCTTTGTCCGTTCTCCGAGAATTGGGTTAACTTCTGCACGCCGCTTTTTTGGCCGAGTCAGAGGAACTTCTGGTTCTTCAGTGGCATCTCGATTGTCCTCAGGTTCGATTACAATGACTTCAGTAGTCGATTGAACCTCAGGCTGCTTAATTTTTGTAGTCGGATCTGCCTCAGACGAACTAATGGCAATCGCAGAAGTAGCTATAATTGGATCAAAAAGTTGTGACTGTCAAGAGATGTGGTTCCGGTACTTCAACAGCAGCAGTCGACGTTGCACCTTCGCCAAAGTCGGTCTCTTTTGGATTCATAATTGGGTTGTCCAAATAAGCCTTCACCAATTTCTTGCGTCCCATTTCTGATAAACGTCGATCTTTACTTTTTCCGACTTTGGTCCGGAGATCTAAATTGGGACTTTTCTGGCGAAAAGCTTGAGCGTCACGAATGGTTTTGAATCCAAAAACTCCGAGAAGTGGATAGTAAACTGCAATCAGAAAATCGAGTTATGATAATTTTAAAAGGTAACCGACTCCATACAAGATTGACAATTCAATTCGAGCTCACCTGGTTGAAAAGAACCGTACTATCTTCGGCTTGAATAGACATCTTTTTCGAAATCGATAAAAGAAAATAGCATATTGGAAATTGATGAACAAGAAAACAGAGAAGATTAGGGCAAAGCCTTACCAAAAATTAAGCGTATTCAATTGACGAAGGAATGGAGAAATCACACAAGCTACACGAAATTGGAACAGAAAGAATAACTTAAGAGGATTTGAATAGAAAGATGAAAGCGAAGAATTCGAAGATTAAAGGTGAGAAACCTTTTGCAGTTAAAATCGACACTTATTTAAAGGTTTTGATTTATTACCGTTGGCAAAATCAGAAATCGGCGCGTGTAACAGACCTGTCATGAACCAGTGTAACGTTACAGTAATGATTAACAGACGTGGGCAAGTCCTGAAACGCCACCTCATTCAATAGTTTTATCCGTTGGACCCATTAAATATGGGCGCATCTTTTAAGAATTGCCACGTCAATCTAAACGTTATGTAACCACCGCAAGTGAAGTTAAAAATACCAAGTACTTCCATGTCGGTCGTAATATGAAGAGAAGTCGAAAAACGATCAAGTCGGAATTATAAGGACAAAAAAGCGACATTAGCACCCATTTAAATGATGGAAGTTTAAATATCTACTAATGTCGGGGGCCTCTCTGTTGATAACCGACTTGGAGACATTGTTAATAATCGACTTGGTTTGAAGGGATTCGAATTAAAAAATAATTGTTTTGCCCAAAGAATACTTTAGAAATGGACAAACTTGGTCCAACTCGGTGGAGGTCAGATATGTTACCGACTTCTAGATGGAAAACCGACATCAAAACGATCAAACAAAGAGTATTAAAAAAGGAGCTGATGACCGACTTCATCAAATCATATTCGTAAGAGATTATCCGCTCATCCGATATCCAAGAAAGATCAAGTTTTTGAGTAAAAGGAGCTGTACACGTTTGATTGGACCATTTAAGCAAACAGCAATCATTGATGTTCCCTTATTCTACTACACACCGCTTAATTGAAGTTGCTCAACATTAAATACGCTCTTATCCATCTTGAGCAAAAAGACAAAAACTACCGTACTATAAATAGCTGAATTTATGATAGTATGGGGGACTTTTTTTTTGGGACACATTGTACACGGACTAGAAATGAACTCGGTTATAAAATTCCAAAAACCGACTCCTGTACTTTGATAATTATATAAAATAAAATCAAGTTTTACGTTTATCTTACGTTTATCTCTGTTTTAACACCTCAGCTGTACATGATTTCACGTTGTTAATTCTAGACAACAACACACCTGTTTTAATATTGTATGTCTGCAGCTGAAAGCATAGCTGTGTTGTTCTATATTTGTTCTTTTGGGCTTCTTTCTAATCGGACCTTTTGGTGCACTAATCTTTTCCTGTCTGTTAACGTTTTTTTATTTCTTCCATCTGGTTCAGTTCAGTTCTGATGGTGAGGAAGGTACATACCATACTTAGCGGGTTCCTTTGCTTTCCATAGGTAAAAGTCTAGATGATGGAAATTATCCTAGAACTCTTAAACCGAATTTGAAAAACCTATTTTTCCTCTTCTCCTTCATGTTTTTAAGAGTTAGATGCTTCTATATCTTATTTGATCTCACAGAACAAGAAACTTGGAGGCTGGCTTGCCAAACTATAGCAAGGGATAAGAAAAATTCAGGGGAGGTATATGCTTTTGCAAGTTATGTTCCATTATATAGCTTTATGTTTTGTTTGTGCATGTGAATTTGATAGTTAAATCTCTTAGTTTTTAGGAAATCATAGGTCAACAAAAGAGGATTGGTTGAGGTTGGCGGCCAAATGCATGTATTTGTAGTCGTATGAGGCGAACAAGAGATTTGACACATTTAAATTTTCAATTTTTTTAGGCGACAATAGAGTAATAAATATTTGGGGATTGTTAGACTAAATTTAGGCTGGCTGTGCACGGAAGGCCGCTAGTGTTTACATATGAGTATGCGACTGTTCAGTGATAACTGATACCAATACCATACGACAGCGTTTAGCTATGAGCCTATGACAGTGAAGTTAAAAAAAACAAAAATCTTAACTATTATTTTATCACTGTGGCATGAACATGACTTGTTATAATTGGGACTTGTTATAATTGGGGGTGATATGTGGACCCATGCTATAAATACGATCAACATGATTTGCCCAAAGGTGGGTGGATAAATATTGATATAAAATATTACTATATATTATCAAAGTAGCCACCGACCGTCACTCTTTCAATCTTATTCAATCAGCACGTATTTCAAATTTTCGCTAGTATTATAATCACTATTCTTTGTTTATAAGCGGACACTGACGAAAACAATTTGCATCGTTCGATCAAACATGTGTAATTAAAGGATAGAAAATTTGGAAAGTTTTAATTTGAAAATTTATTTTTTCTGCAACCATGGAACTTGAAAAATAGTACTCTTATTGGAAAAGTAAATGCTAAAAAAATGGTACTACACCCAGGGATTGAGCTTTATCGAGTTTAGTTGTAATGCCAAGTCAGTATCAAATGGATCCACCACTTTTCTCTTTTCCTTATTTTTTTTAATGAAATTGTACTTATGTTCTGTGTGGTAATAATCACAGTCATGATTTAAATGTTAGGTCACCACTTAAAAAGTTGAAAGGAAAAAATGTGTTGTTAAATTTGTCATCGCCTCATGCATGCTGCTAATTGATGTGTATATCCTAACCACCTGTGAATTACAAGCACAAAAATAAATAAATCAATAAATAAATGAGGAATATATCTATCTACTTACCCACAACGGGTTTTAATAGTTAATTGATATAATTTATTTAATTTCGGTAGTACTTCTACACTGCTAGTCTGCTACTAACAAAATGCATCATACTTTCTGTACAAATAATAGAAAACTCAAACCCATTTTTTAATAATAATAATAATAAAGCGCTGGTATTATGAGACTGTCTCAGCTTAAAAATAGTCAATAATGACAGATATATAAAATAAAAACAATAAATTAAATGCATAATTAAAGGGGTGGAGTGAAANTATTTAGTCAGTGAAATATTAAAGGAGCACGGAATTTTTTTATTTTTATTTTTTTCGAAACGGCAATATATTATCTCATAAATAAAATGTTCAAATCGTACACGGGATCCATCGGACCACGATCCAAAGTGGATCAGAGGAGAGCTCACAGGCTTCCTAGAAAACAGAAAAATACAAATCGGGCAATAGTAACAGCCGCAAGAACGCGCGGAAAACCTGTTAGTAGCCAAACAATATGATCTATGAATAAACTAAACCAAATGTTTGAACATCTATCCAAAAACAGAGAACTAGCCACTGCAAATACCTAGCTAGGAAAATTTAAGATAAATAAGCTCAAAGAGATGAAAATTCTTGCCATTCTTTTAATGCATTGCTCACAACAATCTGCTCAGGAGTCCAGAGCTTTTGAAAAACCCATAGATTTCTTGTTTTTCAGAGTTGCCATAAAATATAGGTTGAAAGCTGTATTTTGTGATCAATGGATTTTTCAGCTTTTATTAGGCAAAGGTCTGTCCACCAGTGTGTGAAGTTGTTATGGAATTTAGCCGGCCCTTCCCAATGAACAGGTGACAATCTCCAGACTGTTTGAGCTCTTGGACAGTGAAAAAGAGCATGTTCAGTTGTTTCTGGTTCTTGGCCACAGAGCATGCAAATGCTATCAATCTTGAGACCTCTCTTATACAAGGTGGTAGCAACTGGGAGAATACCACTATAGCATTTCCATATAAAGTGCTTCACTTTGCCCTTTATTTTTAGCTTCCAGCTTCTGTTCCTCATTTTCCTTAGATTAACAGCATTTGTACTATTCTCTGGAATATCAAGCTGTAAGATTTTGTTATAAATTAAATGAGCATAAGTAGAAGCCACAGTGAAAACTTGTCTTGGGTTGAAAGACCATGTAGCCTTGTCTTGGAGATGCCTGCTCAATGTGTTGATTTGGAGAATAGCTTGGCATTCTGAGTGGGAGAAACATCTTCTAAGGAGGTCCTCTTTCCATGATACTCCATGTTCTGCAATTAATTCAGACACCCAGGTTAAAGATGGTGTTGTGCTGGATTTGTTTAACAACTTATAATTGGAAAGGTTTGGCACCCATGGTTGCTCCCAGATCTTTGTTTTTCTGCCATCTCTTACTTGCATCATGAAGCCCTGGAGGAACTTTTTCTGCAGTTTTAGCCATGATCTCCACAGCCATGAGGCATTTTGATTAGGTTTGGCACCAAAGAAGTCTCCAGTAGGGAAGTATCTGTGTCTAAGAACTCTGCTCATGAGAAGTCCTGGTTTGGTGATCAGCCTCCATATTTGCTTTAGGATAAGTGCTTCATTGAAAACCTGGAGATCATGAAAGTTTAAACTCCCAGCTGCCTTGGGAAGAGTTAGTAATTTCCATGCTTTCCAGTGAATGCCAGTTTTGTTTGCAGATTGAGAGCACCACCAAAATTGGGCAAAAAGCTGAGATAATTCTTTACATAAGCCCACAGGCAAGAGGAAACATGACATAGTGAAGATTGGGTGCACTGAGAACAGACTTGACTAGAACTTCTTTACCTGCTCCTGATAAGAATTTATTCTTCCAGCTCAATAGCCTGCTTTTAACAGCATCCACCAAATATTTGAATGTTTCTCCCTTGGATCTTCCAATGCCAAGTGGCAATCCCAGGTATCTCGAGGAGTGTTACACAGTAATGCCCTGTAGGATGTGACCAATATTTCTCTGCACATCTTCTAGTGTGTTTTTGCTGAAAAACACCGAAGATTTCACCATGTTGACTTGCTGGCCTGTAAAGCTTTTGTATTTTTCCAACATTTCCAGAATAAGGTTAGCAGAATCAGCAGTGGCTTGGCAAAATAGTAGTGAATCATCAGCAAAAAAGAGGTGACTGAGTATTGGGCCTTGCCTTGATATTTTTAGTCCCTTATATGAACCAATAGCCATTTCATGCTGAATTAAGCAAGATAAGCTCTCTGACACCAAGAGGAACAGATCCCTTGTCTGATTCCTCTTGTAGGAAAAATATATCCAGCAGGATGGCCATTAAGTTTGAAAAAAAATGAGGAAGATTTCACACAAGCCATAATCCATTTAACAAAGTTCATATGAAATCCCATTTTTTCCATAATTTTACTTATGCTGCCCCATTCAATTCTGTCGAATGCTTTAGACATATCAAGCTTTAGAGCCATATATCTTTTAGTGCCAGTTCGATGTCTATTGAGAAAGTGAAAAACCTCTTGAGCAATAATAACATTATCAAGCAACTGCCTATCAGGAATGAAAGCTGCTTGGGTGTTACTAATGCATAAAGGCAGGCAGGGCTTTAATCTGTCAGAAAGAATTTTTGAAATGACTTTATAAATGACCTCACATAAGCTTATTGGCCTGTAATCTCCCACATTTAGAGGCACTTGACATTTGGGGATTAGGGTTATTAAAGTGAGGTTCCAGTTTTTCAGAATATGCCCAGTGTTGAAAAAAGATGTAACAGCTTCACACAAGTCATTTTTAATGATACTCCAAAATTTTGAAAGAAAGAAGGTGTCATACCATCCCATCCTAGTGCTTTATCTGGGTGCATGCTCAATAATGCGTTTCTGATCTCTTCTTCTGTTACTTGTGCCACAAGTGTTTCATTTTGAGCCTCAGTAATGGTTGTAGGAATGTAACTGATGAGATTACCAATATCAACAGAACCCTCGGATGTGAATAGAGTTGATAGAAGTTTGTGAGGCAATCCTCTATTTCTTCTCTGGTGGAGCATACTGTTTGGTCATCTCTGATTATTCTGGAAATGGCATTGTGTTTTCTTCGTTGAAGTGTACAGGCATGAAAGAATTTCGTGTTGTTATCTCCTTCCTTAAGCCATAGGACCCTGGACTTTTGCTTCCAAAATAGCTCCTCCACTTCATATGCTTCATCTAGCTGTTTCTTAAGCAGGTTTCACCTCTCCCAATTTCTGGTACCCCCTTGTTTTCTCAGTCCCTTCATCTCAGCAGTGATCTTTTCAATGGTTTTGGCTGATTCAGTTTTAAATGTTCTGCTCCACTTTAAGAGTGTTATTCTTGTTGCTTTGATTTTTTCAGTGAGTCTGAACATTGGGGAGCCATCGGCTGGTTGGCTCCAAGCCCTTTGAATTTCTTCCTTGATACCTGGTTTCTTGAGCCATCTCTTATCGAAGCAAAATTGCCTTTTTTTGTTTTCCTGTGGAGTGCCAGTATGAAGTAGTAGAAGATTGTGGTCTGAAGCACTTCTGAAGATGTTGATGACTTTAGCTTCTGGGTATGACTGAAGCCAATGCAATGAAGCCACCATTCTGTCCAGCTTTTCTTCAATATACCCTTTAGCAGGTCTATTGTTTCCCCAGGTGAAGGGATAGCCTTCCATGTAAATTTCCTGCCCTCCAAAATTTGCGAGACAGGTTCTAAAGCCCCAGAAGCTTGCTTCAGGTCTAAGTCTTCCTCCATTCTTTTCTCCTTCGCATAGTATGTCATTCCAATCACCTGCAATGACCCATTTGCTGCCCCAATTGTCTTTAGCATAGTTAAGGTATTGCCATTGATGAGCTCTTGTTTTCCTACATGAGCTCAGATAAACAAAAATAAACCAGGACTTATCATGATTTGTAGTAAGGCTGAATTCTATTTCAATACAAAAAGATTGACATATGAGCTGGTGAATGATTACATCTTTATCCCGAAAAACTAATAATCCTCCCCCCTTATTAACAGGATCAGAGGTTATCCATCTATTTTCTACTCCCAAGTTTCTACATACAGTATCTATGAATTTTTTGGATTTTCTAGTTTCACACAGAAAAACAAAATTTGGGTGGTGGGATCTCCAGGATTCCTTGAGTTGTGGAACTGTAGAGGGTCCACCCAGACCTCTACAGTTCCACACCATGGTTGTCATTTATTCCCTTGGGGCCACTTTAGGCTGGCTTCCTCCACCTGTGCGACGATCATCTTCTGTTTTTTGTTGGGGCTGTCTTCGGCTTCTGGTTGTGTTGAGGGTGCAGGGATCTCATTGTCAACAGGCTTGTTTCTTTTTCCACTCTTTGAGTGGATAACATGTGCATTGGTGGTGTTGGAGTTACTTGCACTTGCTGCCTTTGCCTGTTTTCTTGTCCATTTCTTCCTGGGTTCTTGCATTTTTGCTTGCTTATCCTCAAGGATTGGTTATTGTGGTGCAGACAGTGAGAAATCCATCAGCTGCTCATTTCCAAGTGATGTGGCATTGCTGTCGAATTTGAGAAGGAGAGCTTTGCTTTCTGGCTGGCTTGTCTTATTTTGTATGCTAGCAGGTGGCTGGTTTGAAGTGTTGGGCACAAGGGCCAGTTTCGTTGAATTTTCTTTTTCATTGAGAGAGGCATTGGAGTTACTAGTCTCAACTTCCTGCTGATTTCCATTTGCTGAATTACCTTGGGGGTTGGGAGTCTCTTGTGGTGTGACTGTTGTATCCGAGGATCTGTTTGGTCGAGGTGAGAAAGTTCCTTCGGCAGCCTTTAGCCATTCCCCATATTGTCCTTCTGATAAGGTGCCATTTGAGATGTCCTCCATTCGGAAATTGCAGGTTCTGTCAAGGTGCCCAATTCGTTCGCAGTAGTGGCACAGGTTTATTAATTTCTCATACTTAAACTCTATTCTTCTGATTTTATCGCCAAGTTTGATACAAGTGCACCGCAGCAGTGGCTCATTCAAATCAATAGTAACCAATAACCGGAGATATCTCCCACAATTACCAGAACCAGTGCTAATAGTCACATTCTTTACTTTCTTGAATGACTTGCCTATCTTTAATCCCACATCAGAACAAAGCCAGCCAAGAGGTATATTGCCTACCTGGACCCAGATGTCCATCTCTTTGAAGCAATCGTGGTTTGCTGACAAGTCCTCTTGCCACTCCTTTAGGATAATGTATTGGTTCTCGAAGGACCAATTTTTGCCAGATGCGACCTTGTTTTTCTCAGATTCAGAATCAAAGATGAATTGAAAAAAGCTTGGCTCAATCTCTCGGACTATAAGCGGATGCTTGAGTTGCCAAATTTGCACCATAGTTCTCTTAAGCCCAAAGAGATGCGCTTTCCGATCACCAACAATTTTCCCAAATAGGCTACGTCTACATTCGTCGGCGCTAAGTCTAATGTCCGAATAGTCGAGGTCTGTGATGTTTTCCTCTTTTTGTGAGAGGGAGAAATTTTCTAGACGATTCGTGATGTCTTCTTGCATCGTGAAAAAGAAACGAAAACTGTAGAGAGAGAGCGATGGGGGTGAATAGAGGGTTAATGTGAAGGGGTAGTTGAGGTGAAAGAGATATTTAGAAGGTTGAATCTAATCGAAAACCGGTAATCAATAGCGAACTCCCAAGGGGAGAAAACCCTAACCAGACACCGGTAATCCTCGATCACTACCAAACCCCTTACTTCGTACACAATTGTTATGATAATACTTTTATTATTTTTTATTTAATTAATTAGACATAATAACTCAAGTTGCATAAATCACGTTACGACAATTAAAATAGTAATTTATATGTAAGCTAAATAGTTTATATTTATAACGTTCATTTTCACCAATTTTAAATTTTATAAAATGTAATATGTTCGTTGTCTAAGTTATAATTTTAAAGTCTTCATGCTCTCTCTCTCTCTATAGAATTTTCTCTCCTTTCTCTTTAGTTTCCTCTCCCATTAGTTTTACATTTTTCCTCTTTCCTTTTTTTTTCAGTCATCTTTTTTCAGTTCCGTTCAACCCCTTGCCGGCCGCTGTCGCCGGCGATTGGCCTCCGGCCTCCTNCCCTCCGATGTCTTTTCCGGCAACTTCCAACATGTTTTCGGCGACCACCTCCCAGTCTTTGGCTATCTCGTCTCTATACCTAGCAAGGTCAGAGCTTCAACCCTTGGTTACGACAAACACGACTATATCGAGCTCGGCCATGGCTCTCACCAGCCACACCCCCTCGATTTTCCAGAACTCAGAAGATAGAAAAAAATGAAGAAAAGCAGCCTCAGGCCTGCCGGGTGCCGATTTCGCTACGGCAACGAACGCCGAGATGGTTTCTCTTGCCGTCTCCGAGCTTGCAGCCACGGCCTCGACGACATCCGGCCCCGGGCAAGCAGCGCACACGGAGCCTGTCATTGGCACTCTTGTTGTTCCTTTCGCCGGAGCCTTGAACTCAGTCAATTTTGGGCCGACGTCGCACATGGAGAGGATTTCCCGCGCGATCGCCGTCCTTTTGACTCTCTTCCCGGAGCTCGACGTTTCACCATCAGCCACGGCCTCGACGACATCCGGCCCCGGGCAAGCAGCGCACACGGAGCCTGTCGCTGGCACTCTTGTTGTTCCTTTCGCCGGAGCCTTGAACTCAGTCAATTTTGGGCCGACGTCGCACATGGAGAGGATTTCCCGCGCGATCGCCGTCCTTTTGACTCTCTTCCCGGAGCTCGACGTTTCACCAGTTTTTTCACCATCCATAACTCCCCTCGCTAGTTTGACGACTTTGCACGGGCCGCAAGTAATCGTCGGACACTCCACCACATTTTTTTCGGCCTATCAACGTTTACCTATGGGAGTTGACCCGATGGCCACCACCTCTTCTTTGAATATGGTTGGCCAACACTAAAATTTCTCCAACAACCTTTTATATGGTGGCCATGTGTTAGGGTTTGAGAGGTTGGGGGATGACGTGGCTAATTCTCATCTAAGTGGTCAGATCTTAAGCGACTTGGGCCAATTGGGCCACCTAGATCGACCTTAGGTTGGGTCCAATCCTAAACAGGAGCCCTTCATCAAGCTCACGGGCCACGCAACATCTTTGGGCCGCACGGTTTTCGTTGGGCTGTAGGTAAGTGTTGGGCCCGTCTCTCTCCCCACCTCCTTTTCTTTTGTCCCTTTGGGCCAGTCACCTGGGCCCACCCTAACAGGCCAAATCTCTCAACCCACTAAACCCTCAGCAGCCCAGCCTGTCCCCACTCTTATACAACCCAAACAGGCCACAAAACCCACCTAGCCCAAACCCCATCTAACTCCCAACCCACCATCTCTCTATCTGCAGCAATAGCCAACTCACCAGCGACTGCCACCTCAGCCGACCTGCCGGTGCTCGCCACTATCACTCCGCCGCCGGTCGGCTACTTCAGCGTCAGCGCCGGGGACCCCAGGCCACCGAAGATTGCAATTTGTCAGTCAAAATTCTTGGCCCCGGGCCCATTTCTCCAACAGGCCCTGTCTCACTGGAAGCTAGCAACTCGGCGCCGCTCAGCGGAGCTCCTAACATCAAACAGCCCCTGACGGGCACTCCTTCGAGCCCTTCCACAGCCATCGGGACCATTCCGACTTCCACGTCGGCGACACCGGCTGCGGCCCCCGATCCGTTCGGGATACAATCACCGGCCAATCTGCGGTAAACTGGGACGTCATAAAATCTCGCTTGAAAAATTCCTTGCTAATCACTGTGGGACTGTCTCGTGCACTGGAAGGAACAGTTCAAGGTAAGTCTTCCTAAGCTTGATGTTTCTTCTCTTCTCGGATCGTACGACAATGCCTTGATTTTTAAGTTCTCTTATATTGTCCCCAACCTCCGAGATTTTAAGTTTGGATTAGAAAAATTAAGGTATAAGGGTAGTTACAAGCCTAAGTACTTTAATTTCAATCATTACCTAGTCATATTCGAGCTTAAGGATACTATAATGAGTCGTGGATCAAGACTTCTGTGAACGTCTATGGGTGCACTACCTTGGTGACTTATCTCCGTCGGCCGTGGCACCTATTGCCTCAATTTGGTGTCACTTTCCAGGCCTTCTCCTGCACTTGTACGACCCTACCGTTCTTTTCTCAATTGCTAGTTGTATCGACAATCCGATCGAGGTTGATGTAGCCACGACCAACCGAAGGAGGATATCTGTCACATAGGTGTGCGTCGAGATAGACCTCCTCGACGAGCTCGTCGATGAGATCGTGTTCGACCAGGCTGAGAAGACCACCACTCATAAGGTGGTCTATAAGAGAATCTCGCCTTACTATTCCCTTTGTGACCATGTGGATTAAGTTGGGGCTAGCTGCTACACCAGTGGTAACAAGCGTCGGTCGTCGCTTCCACAGTGCCGCCGTGCGGCTAGATCGGGCCCCCTAGCTGCTTCAGGGGACCTCAAGGACAAGGTAAGGCCCTTTTCCACGCGCCTGAGTCTCTGAAGGGACATAAGGATGAGGGTAAGTGAGACTGCACTGCCTAACCGGCCCAAGGGGGGTTGTTATGGACGGGCTAAAGGCCAAGTCCACCGGCTTCTTCCCTCCCCAGTCTCTTGAAATGGCCTCCAAGGCCAACAACTCGTACTTCTCTATCCTTTCTTCTGATATGGAGGACGATCCCTCATTCTCCTCTTATCCTTCAGAAGACATGACTAGTCTTTCTCTCAACGACGACAACCTCCTGGATGATGAGACACACTTGCCTGACATTTCAGTGGGTGACGAGCCCGCACCCCTCTACAACGACAGCTTCTGTGACGTTGCATCACCTAGCGAGCTCGATACCTCAGAGGAAGGATCTCAGGTCTCGAGGCCACTCCCGCCTCTGATCCCCCAGAAGGGGCTGAGTCGACCCTTGCTCTTTCCACCGAGAGTGTGCAATTGGTTGTGTGCACAACCAATGCCTCTTCTCAGCCCGCGGTCGGGGACGCTAACTCCTCGCCTCCTGGCTCCTCCCCTCTTCTCCCCTCCTTGTAGGTGTTGGGCTTCACAATGCTTTATTAATCGACTTCTTGGGTCGAGACTAGTACCACTGAATGCTTTATTAATATGTTGAAACTTAATCCACCTGTAGGGTTTAACATAATAATCCTTCTTGAGCTCATCTCAGAGAAATCATCAGATTATCGTACACGGTAGCCGTATATAATCGATCAACACACCATACACACAACATCACTACCCAAAACTTGTTAGATTATTAATTCCGCAGTATGGATCTCACATTTTGGTGAATTAAAGTAGCAGCTACTGTATGCACAAGCCTATTTATATCTTACTGGTTAAGAATACGTAATAATTAACTGAGGTCTAGTCTTTTTTACCGTTCAGTTCAAAACAAACTTATCCTCTCTAGGATTCGTTCAATGCACACAATGCACTAGTGTAACCAATCATCCAAGACATACTGTGTACAGTTAACAGTACAACAATTCACGATGTGTTGTTAATTTCCATCTAGGTCGTGAACTAAATTATTTACGTTTTATGAGTAACCAGTACGTAATATTCTGTCTCATCCATGATGGACCACAATATCCAAATGTAAAACATCAGAACACAAAACAGTTTAATTAAACATAATTCTCATTCAAAAGAAAGATAATGTTTATTACGCAAAAAGTCAAGTTTTAAGTAGATACACCAACAAACACAACTAGTGGGCCCATGTCCAACTTTGCGTTCACTTGAATAATAGAACATTCCTCTAAAGTATTATTATTGTACTTCACAATTAGCTCTGAATTACAATTAATTCGTCTACCGACTAATTGCTCGATTTGTCTCTCCATGTTTAAGATATAACATGCATTGATTAATTTAATTTCTGACAATATAATTAATCAACTTCTTGAAGCGAGACTAGTACCACTCAATTCTTTATTATTATATCGAAAATTAATTCATTGGATGAGTTTAACATAATAATCTTTCTTGAGCTCATTTTGGAGACGTCATCAACCCGGCTAACCAAGACACAGTGACCGTAAACAATCTTATGACACATCATGCACTCGACATTATTTACCAAAATGTAGAGTATGTCAACCTAATAGAATAAGTCTGACCCATTGTAAATCAAACAAATAAGTACCGAATACATATGCCCATTTATTGTCTTTTGAGTTAAGAGAGAGCAACAATTTCTGAGGAATGAATTATTTATTCGGTCAGTATATTATAAACTTATCTTTCTGTAGGTCATGTTAAATACATCTCAGATGCACTAGTATAATTCGTTAGTCAAAGATCAACTAACTAAAAAATCACACTACAACCTTTCACGACAATTAGTTCAATTTTGTCTAGGCTATGAAAAAATATTTATATTTTAAAAGGAAGTGATAATATGATCTTTCTGTTTGACACATGAACCATATTATCAACAATTTAAAATAAAGGACTGTTCACATAAATAAATAAACTACGAACATACACTTAACTAAAGACACGAACTTCATTCAAAATGGAACTTGACGAGGTGGTCGAAAAGGTTTATCTTTGAGCGAAAAGAGCTCAAACATGGTGGTCGAAAAACAACAGACGTGAGTTCAAATTTTCAAATTCAAGACTTCGGGAAGAGATCGTGAAAATTTATCAAAGTATCATGGAAGTCCAAGTAAGCAGGTCAATAGATATCAAAGGCAAGTCCTACGGTATTCGACCTCAAAGGTAGGTCTTTCGGTATTCCACCTTAGTGGTTACCTGGTGTTCGACCTTAGAGGCAGGTCTTTCGATTTTCGACCTCAGTGGTCATTCGGTGTTCATTTGGGTCCCGGTGCTCATTTGGAGGTTTGGTGACTATTTGGTGGACGGGGATTTATTCAAATTATAACCTCAGTGGCAGGTTGATGGAAACAGCTAGAAGGCGCATTTCACTCTTGGATCGAGTTATGCTCACTCGACATATCGAATAAAGTTGTGAGAGAATTGTATTTTGAAGATATTGTTTAAGAAAAATCTACAATCTTGAAGATGATGGAAGAGAAGAACGGAAGACGCCCCTATATATGGCCAAAAAAGTAACCATCAAAGCTAAGATAAGGGCATCGGTTTTCGAGAAGGTTGACACATATTCATCCTTAAAAGGTGCCACATGTCCCATCAAGAAAAGTCGTGTTCTGTCTTTTTTAACTACCACAAAGTAAACTGGAATTTTGTTGCGATCCCGTTCCGGAAAAATTCGATGTTGATCCAACGCGGTTGACCTTCGTAAAAATTGACAAAAATTACACACTTTTCCAGGTCCCCTTTGTGATCTTGTCATCCCTTCGGCGACCTGAAAACCTGGGGGGCCTCTAGTGTGTATGTATTAGAAATATCTTCAGAAAGCCCATGTGATTAAGACGGGAACACAACCCATTATCACTGAAGCATCTCACGCCTATGAAAAGCCCAAGAACACTAGTGCAATCGGCCAAATAGTGAGAGGATGATCTACCGATCACCTGATCGTCACATATCGATAAATGTTGATCCCAGGATCGTCGATCACTCTGCAAAATATGAACGCACTCTGACAGACTAAACAGGTAAAACCACTAAAGAGGTTACACCATCGCCCAAATGGTATAGTCTCGTCGTCCAGACTGGTGGTGTCTTACAGGCCTGGGAAAAGTATGTCTCATCCTCAAAACGCGGACTTCTGCATGGCACCACGCGTCCTCCGCTTATCTATCAAGGTGGAAATAGCCATAATTACATTTCACTTTTTTCCTTGTATAAAGGTGGCCCTCGATACCTCATTTTAGAACAAGCCAGTTAAGTCGAAATAAAAAAAGAAGAAAAGGCAAGATACACTCATACTAGCATACATTAGCTCACTTTGCAACTGCCACAGTAACAACAATTTTTTTCTAGTCAATTCTTTAGAGAGCACATCTCCTCGTCGATTTCCTAGTAGAGCGGTGAAATCGTGTGTCCTTTATTTATTTTCTATTTCATACCGCTGTTTATCTCTTACTAAGCATAATATATATCGAACTCCTACATAATCACTTTTTATCTACCCTTAACCCTGTGATTAAGGGATGTTGGCAATCGCTTGTCAACAATTTTATTTGCACTTGCATAGGATAATGTTTTAAACAGCGTTGAGTAGTGTTCTTTAAAGCATGCAATAGAGCTAATTTTCACTAAAACACAATTTAGCGAATAAAATTTAATATTTTTCCCGAAAAGCTTACACGAAATGCTGAAATGACATGTTTTATTATGCTATTTAACTCTATTTCACGATAATTTGTGCTATTTTACGTTATATTCCCCACAAAAGAATTTAAACAAGAAAATATTTAAGAAATTATATTTTTTAGGGATTAGAGTTATATTTTCAATTGGCAACTAAAGATTAAAAATTTTAATATCAATTTCAAATTAATTGAGAATTGAAAGTCCTTAGTCGAATAGTGCAATCGATCTAGTCCTATTATATTATTCTATTTTTTGCTATATGACATTTCAATTAAAGCATAGAAAAGTTCATATCTAGTTGTTGGAATTAAATTGCAGTTGTTGACATCCGACTCGAACCATCCACTAAGGATGTGCCACGTGGAGGGTAAGGTAAGGACCGAGATTAACGGCGAATAAAAATGGAAGAGAAGACCGACTTCGGATGCCCAGGAACAAGACAAACCGGAAAACCGACTTTATCCCACGGGCCGTCGACTGACTTCAGCAACAGACCGAGGTCACTTTACACCAAGGTCTCCTCGACAAGGAAGCGATGCCCGTCAGTCAGCTGTCACTTCGCACGTGTTCTCATCATTGCTTGCAGGCCCACTTGCAGGATATCTGACCCTATGCAATCAACTCGCATTAAATGTCGTCGAATCATCTCAAAAGACGAGCCAAAAGTTACTATAAATAACGCATTTACTCTGATACGAGGATCTTTTTCAGACACATTAAATTACAACATTTAACAACTCGGTTATAGCGAAAACCGATATCCTATATTCAGAACCGACATCAAAGTTCTACAATAAAGACTCATATTTTCTTTACAACTTAATCTGCATTAAGATTGTTGTTATTTTTCGTATAACAACAGTAGTTAAATTATAAAATTTAATTAAAATAAACATACTTAAAATTAAATTATGACTTACTTTTATATTTTTGTTATTTGTTTTTAAGCATATTCACTTTATTATTTAAACGTTCGTATTAAAATATTTACATTAAACATTTGTGAGAAACAGTTCTTGAATACTTCCTCCTATTCATAATAAGTGTCGTTTTAAGAAGTTGCACAGTAATTAAAGATATTTTTTTTTGTCAATAATAACTCTCTTTAATGAATATAGAGAATGATGTTTTGGGAAAAAATGAAGAATTAATATGAAAATACGTAATATATTTATTAGCTAAATGGAGGTAATAATCGAAAAATATGTATAAAAGATCCAAAACGACATTTATTTGAATAATAGTTGATAATGCCAAAATGATATTTAAAAAGAATAGGAGGTAGTATTATTTTTAAATTCATTCTAATATAATGATTACTTTTGGAATCAGGCAATCATTTTTATTATATGCATATATATATATATATAATATTTTATAAAAAAAAAATTATATTCAAATAATTTCCGCAACCCGTAACGTTAGACATAAATTTACGCGTTTTAAAACACTAGTATACTCAAGAAGAGGGGGGTGAGGGGACAGGAGATTAAAACGTCAAAACTGGATAACGACCACCTTTTCCCGCTTTTCATGCTTGTAATAATGTAATGTAATGTAATATGCTTTTCTTTTCCTATTTCTCTTACTACAATTCTTGACTTTTTAGAACGATGAAACGAGAATCTCAGGAGAAAGAAGCACACAAGCACAAAAAATTCCTTTATTCACGCTCCTTTGTAAGCACGAACAAATGCTTTTGAAGATTGAGAACAATATAGTATTTTAATTTCATTTTTCAAATCGGGGCCCACAGGACAGGACAGGCCCTATAACGCTTTAGACAAATTGTCATCTACGATTTGAACACAAACTGTTTGACAAAAATGGCCAAAGAACTCTGCCCACAGCAACATTTCTCACTGGCACTCTGCCACTTTCTCTTTCTTTCTCTCTCCTCACCTTGTCTCACTCTCTCCACATTCTTGTTCTCTCTCTCAAGATCCTTCTCTTTCTGGGATTTCCTCAAAATCCCTGTCATATGGACAAACATCTCCACCACCAGCAACTGCCACTGGCTAAGTTCGCTCGTCAGCGTTGTAGTGAATGGTTTGTTTGCCCATTCAATTAATTTTCCGGTCTTCATTATTTAATTTTATTTTTTCTTTTTCTTCACAAGAGTTATGAGTAATTATGTTTAGTTGCATTCTTTGATTCGAGATTATTGCAGATTTTTTTGCTACATTGTGAAGAAATTTGAAGCGTTAGTAATGGGTAATAAAAGTTTTGGGATGGGACACAGTCACACAGATGATTGTTGTTTAGATTATAATTCTCCTATCATAATTAAATCATAACCCACTTAAGCTTGAAATGTTATCTATCTACTGTCTTATGAAGAAATAACCTTTTTTCTTTCTTTTTTTTTTTGATTTTTTTTTTTTTGTGTGTGTGTGTATTGTAGCCTATAGTTGTACAGTAATCTATAAAATATCAATACTCATCTCAAACAATTCCATCTGATATCTAGTTACTACTATATCTAATAATACCAACGCTTGTAATTAAGTAATATCGACATTAATTCGTCTACAGGGTGTTTCAAGATGTTCCAAGTGATATAACTATTGAAGTAGATGGGGGCACATTCACTTTGCATAAGGTAAAGTCCCCACATCTCTGCATCACTCATGTGAAAAACAACGGAGTATAAGTCCTTTCCTTGTGGTCCTCAACACAATGAATTGCTGTTCATTTAATTTTTTTCCTGCAATGTGATTGAGCAAAGCTAATTTTGTGCAATCTCAAAATCCAAGAAAACCTAATCACTGTTCCCCTGAAATTTTTTCAGTTAAATAGTAGTAATGTAATGAAAAATTGATGGTTGAATTTTGCAGTTTCCCCTGGTATCTCGTAGCGGGCTCATCCGAAAGCTAGTCGCCGAGAACCGAGACAGCGGCGTCTCGAAAATCGAACTCGAAGGCATGCCCGGCGGAGCCGAGTCGTTCGAGCTGGCCGCGCAGTTCTGCTACGGCCTCAACTTCGAGATCACGTCTGCGAACGTGGCCCACCTCTACTGCGCCTCCGAGTACCTCGAAATGACCGAGGCCTATTCGAGCCACAACCTCCTCTCCCGCGCCGAGGAGTACCTCGAGAGCGTCGTCTGCAAGAGCCTAGAGCTCTCGGTACAAGTCCTCAAGCACTGCGAACCCCTCCTCCCAGCGGCCGACGAGCTCCGCATCCCTGCACGCTGCGTGGACGCCATAGCCTCCAAGGCGTGCGCGGAGCAGATCGCGTCCAGCTTCTCGCGCCTCGAGTACAGCAGCTCTGGCCGCCTGCACATGAGCAAGCAACTAAAAAAGTGTGATGCCGTGGTAGACTGGTGGATCGAGGACCTGTCCGGGCTTCGGGCCGACTTTTACGAACGCGTCATCTTGGCCATGAAGTGCCGCGGCCTGCGCCCGGAGAGCATCGGGGCATCTCTGGTTAGCTACGCGCAGAAACAGCTCGTGAGGAAGGAGGAGGCGAACGAGCACGAGAAATTCGTGGTGGAGACGATTGTCGGTTTGCTGCCGGTCGAGAGATTCGCGGTCCCTCTGTCTTTCTTGTTCGGGCTGCTCAGGACTGCGGTGGTGCTCGACTGCGCAGTCTCGTGCAGGCTCGACCTGGAGAGGCGGATCGGGTCACAGCTGGAGCTGGCGACCATCGACGATTTGCTGATACCGTCGTTCCGCCACGCGGGCGATACTCTGTTTGATGTCGACTGTGTGCATAGGATCCTAGTTAACTTCTGCCAGATGGACGACAGCGAGGACGAGCTGGATGGGCTTGGCTCGGGTTTCGGTTCGGATGGGGGACTCTGCTCCCCGTCTCAGCCGGCGCTCTTCAAGGTGTCGAGGTTGGTGGACGGCTACCTCACTGAGATTGCGGCCGATGCGAATCTGAGGCTCAATAAGTTTGTGGCTGTTGCCGAGAGCCTACCGGCACACGCGCGTACCGTTCACGACGGGCTATACCGGGCTATCGATGTTTACCTTAAGGTAACACTTGAGAATAGTGGACGCTGAGTTAAATTGAGTTATATTTGAGTTGGAATTGAATGTTTTTACAAAAAGTTTGTAAACAAACAAGCTCTTAACTATTTGACAGGCCCATCACAGCCTGACAGATGCAGACAGGAGGAAGCTCTGCAAACTAATAGATTTCCAGAAACTATCGCCTGAAGCCGGTGCGCATGCGGCCCAAAACGAGCGTCTGCCTCTCCAATCGATCGTCCAAGTCTTATATTACGAGCAGCTGAGGCTACGAAACGCCGTATTCGGGCCCTACCCAGATGATAATAAGCCTGTGAACCAGTCTTGGAAAGTAAGCAGTGGGGTCGTGAGTGCTTCGATGTCCCCACGCGACAATTACGCGTCCTTGAGGAGGGAAAATCGAGAGCTGAAGCTGGAGCTCACGAGGTTGCGGATGAGGTTGAATGATTTGGAGAGGGACCACGTTTGCATGAGGAGGGACATGGAGAAGACGGGCTCCAAGAGATTTATAACTTCCTTTTCGAAGACGATGGGTAAATTGAATGTTTTTGGGAATGGTTCTTCAAGGGGGCCCACATCCCCGGCCAACAATGACACCAAATTGATGGAGAGAACATGAAAACGATGCTTATTTGAGCTATTACCCATTTTGTTTATTTATTTATTTTCAAAAAAAAAAAAAAAATTGAATTGTCTTGATGAGTATCCAAGGTGATGATACCAGACCAGAGATATTCTTCTTTTGTAGATAATTTATTAGGATAGTTACAATGAGTACCTTTGAGATATTGTCTGATAACAAATGTTGGAGTATCTTTTCAGCTATAGATTCTCAGCGTGCAATTTTTTAAAATGGAATCCTATGACGAGGGTGTAATTTTGAAGTACAACTCTCAACTTTTATGTTATTAATATTTAGGCTACATTGCTTGGGGTTATGTTTCATTTGATGGAAGTCCCTAAACCACAACTTTTTGTATGCGCTACATCATTGCCAATGCCACAATTCTGTTTGGTTTCTCTGATTCTCTCATATGTCATCAAATTTGTCATGACAAAACTGCAACATAAGATCATGTACATGGGACATAGTCGAGATTTTTTTTTTTTGTTTTGAAAGATAAAATTTGTTAATAAAAGTACATATTTACAAGCGGTTAACTAGTCGAATGAACCAACAACACAACTGAAATCAAATTGGAAACCTACCCAAAATAGCCTAAATATCACAATACAACACAAATAGAACACATGTAGCGCCCGTCTCTCTATTAAGAGCATAGCACATTTTTTAGAACATACTGCGTTGCGTTCACACTAGAGACGATACCGTAATTAATTGAATTCAAGTTATTTAAATTCGAATAATGCTTTTAATTTTGAAATTTAATCCTAAACTATGAAAATTACTTAACCAAAACTAAATAGATGTCCTCATCTATAATCATCTAAAATAATTATTAATTAAAAAAATTAACAGTTGTCATCATCTACTTTTCCTAAATTGAGTTAAGTAAATAATCTAAGCTAATAAATCCTAAATTATCTAAGTCATTTAATTAAACTAAGAACCTAAGATAAGCCTAAGCTAAACTCAACCCTTCCAAACAAACCCAAGCAAGCCATTTCTCGGCCAAGATCAAGTGTGAAGCAAGACACTTAAAAACTCGGCCACCCACAACTACCCCAACCACCTCCTCCATTCTTGGGCATGACGAGCAGGCCTCACAACTCCCTCACACACTCCCAGCCGCTAGCTCTAAAGGCTCCAAGCAGTCCTAGACCAAGTTTACAATAACTCCCCCATTTTTAGGCCACATTCCCTCATTCAGGAGCAGCCCTAGCAGCCTTCTATTTAAACACCTCAAGTCCAGGCCGTCTATTTCCCTTCAACAACCTCTACAAATTTTTCCAAAAATATTCTAAGTTCCCAGCCAAAAATTACCGAGAGCAAGCCACCGAGGAGACCCGAGCACCAGAGACAAAGAGAAATACACTGCAGATGAGAAGAGTGACTGGAAACCAAGGTTGAACACCATTAGCAGCGCCCAGATCCAGGAGTGGTTGAGTTGCGATTCATCCGATCGAGAGTGTCACCGTGAGGTGCACTAGTTTAGTTCAGGAAGAAGAAGGATGTGCATCTATTACCGGAAGCTCAATCGAGGATCTGTTCGACAAGTAAGATCGATTTGAAGTCCGGACACCGTCAGCAGAAGATCAAGGAGCTTGATATCTCAAGAGAATTCGACCCGAAAGTTCGTTCATTAGAAGATCGAGGCGATGAAGTCATCCCCGAGAACTAGTGGTGTCTTGACATCACTAGCACGAGTCAGGCGAGCGAAAAGCTTGAATGTCAACGTGGGAAAGCATCCCCAGGCAAGCAAAATAGAGAGTCTTGATAATTGCATCAGACGGTGCCTCGGTGCTAATCAGAAACTTTGCGTACCCTTGTGCAGGTTGGTTATGTCCTTTGGAGCCTAGGAGAACCATGATTTGCCGGAGGAAATTAGACCTCGTACGTAGGTGTGCGTCGTCACGGAGCAGCCTAGGTATCCCCGTAGAAGACCCCCGTACCAGTGATATTCATCGATGGCCTGTTAAGAAAAAAGGATCAAGACGCTTGAGAGCTTACATTTTGGTTAGCGAATATTTGGAGGTTATCTTGCCATTTGTAGAGATGGCCTACTACAACAATTAGCAAACGACAATTTTCATAGCGCCATACGGCCTTGTACAGACGCAAGTGATGATCGTCGTTGTACTGAGTTGGAGATATATTGCTTGGATAAATGAGTTGTTTCTCTCTTTGGTAGGATAAGGAATTTGTGGAAAGGACTATAAAAACATGAGTTACCAACATAAATTGTAACTGAATTTTAATGAACATAGATTGAATAAAAATATTTAATTTCAAATTATCAGAAAAACTATTAAGCATTACATGCATGGAATGTAAAAAAATTTTACTCATGTTATTTATTTAATTTTTGTCATGCTAAAGGTGAATAATTTATTTGGATATGCTCGCACCAGCATAATTTCATTTTTAGTCCACTATATTGGTCTATTTCTAGAAAAGATCTACCTTTTTGGCCGACATCAAATTAGTACATTAATTTGAAAAAATCATCAAGTAAGCTACTCTAATCATTAGTGGCAGGATAAAATTTGGTATTTTTCCCTGACCTAATTTGCAGGCCCCCCGATCTCCACTTCAAGTGGGTGACCCTCCGTTGGATTCTTCTTGTCAAGATAGTCATACTCGTAAACTTTTAGACCAATAATAGTTCGTTTGCCTAGTCAATTTTTCATCTAAAATAATTTGGATTGTTTTTTATTCGTTTAATTATGATGCCATATAGCATCAGATTTAGGTTGGTGACCCACCATCGAATTCTTCTTATCGAACTGGTCATACCTACAAAAATTGATCTCAATTGGAGTTCATTTGCCAGCTCAATATTTCATCCAAAAAAATTTTTGTTCCAAATTCATTGTTCTCTATCTAGGGACCATTTTGGTGCCTTAAGGTGTACGTTCTAGGCGGGTGACTCACCATTGGAATTGTCTCATCAATACGGTCATACCACAAATTTGTAGCTCAATTAGATCTCATTTGTGTGCTCAATTTTTCGTCCAAAATAATTTGAGTTATTCTATTTTCAGCCTAATTCCAGTGTTGTCTCATGTCAGTTTCAAGTATTCCACCGCTGAATTCTTCTTGTTGAGGCGGTCATATATCCAAAATGTTAGACCAATTGGAGCTCGTTTGCTCAGTCAATTGCCCGCCGGAAGTTATATGCACAAACTACATTTGCGCCCCGTGATAAGCCCATGATAATCCGACCTTTATCTTGCCACTAATGATTAGTGTACCTGTTTTGATTAAGTTTTAAAATTAATGTACTAAGCTTGATGTCTGTAAGAAAAAGGTAGATCTTTGCTGAAAAAAACCAATATAATGAATTAAAAATGAATTTTGCTAGAGGACGAGGTGAGTATTAGTGTACTGTATTAAAAATGAATTTTTGTAAATGAATTAAAAATGAATTTCGCATTGAAGCTAGAGGATTTTCAGGCGGAATTTGGCTACTTTGGAAGGACGGGGTGAGTATTAGTGTACTGTATTATTCCCGACAACTCGTTCATGTCCGGGCAAGCATGAATGGCGAGGATTGCTTAATCTCTTTCATCTACGCAAGCCCCAACCCCAATATTCGACGCCGACTTTGGACTGAGCTGAAGAGGCTGGCATCGTGTACCTCAGACCCTTGGCTCATTGGCGGCGATGTCAACTGCCTCCTCCATCCATCGGAAAAATAGGTGGGTCGCCTAATTTTTGCAATACGAGCAGGGAGTTTGCTGACTGGATGTTTACTAATGGCATTCAAGAAGTAGCCATAGATGGTCACCTTTTCACATGGAGTCGGGAGGGCCAACACGGACGAGTAATGGAGAGACTAGACCGCTTTGTAGCTGACGTTGACTGGATGGAGAAATTTGAGACGGGTCGCGTACGTCTCCTTCCACGCATTCAATCTGATCACTCGCCTCTCATGATAGAGTTTGGTCGACGGAGGCTAGTGGCACAGGGAGTGAAACCATTTCGATTCATTGCTGCGTGGCTTCTCCACCCGGATTTTCCCGCTATGTTACAGGACACGTGGCAACCTTTGTTGGGTTCGTTAGTACCGTACGGGCTGTACGCAGCGGAATTTAAAATTTTTAAAGTAAGTATTTATCGTATAAATACAACACCCGTACATACTAATTGCGAATTAACTGATCGTCATCTTTAAAACATGCATCATATACAAATTTTGATTTGTTATATTAAAGTAAATACCAGTAGAAATATTTACCGAGTGTCTTGAACTCCTTCAACAAAGATGTGGATTGTGGGAATCGGTTCCCGGTTGTAACTTCAACGGCTTGAGGTTACTCGCTTTAGGAATCCAAGTGTCTTCCCTCTAATCGTATCCACCCTATGAAGCCCGGTTCCGACGACCTTTCTTCGCTAGTAGAAATGTCTCGGTTTTCTTGTATAGGAATATATATATAAATATAATTTGGGAATTATCAAGAACACTTTCTTGAAATATATGAAGAACACTTTCTTCTCTCTTTGATTTTCTCTCAAAATCACTTAGCATAATTTGCAAACATTTTGCATCTATTTATACTAAACATTTTAGCATAAAATAATCAATATTTAGTAATATTTAAATAAAATCAAATTTTATTTAAATAGTATTTACTAACCATTGACTTTGAAAATAATAAGATATGTTAAGTAGTTCAAACAACCATTAACAACCATTTTATTATAATCATATTTCTTATTTTAATCCTTAAATCATATTTAAAGATATAAATAATAATTGGATAATAAATCTTGAGAATCTTTCTCAAGACTTTATTATTATATCATTTTCCCAATCTTATAATAATCATATTATTATTATTTTGGATTTGAAATTTAAAATCCTATTTTAAAATTCAACTTTATTAATTTAGTAATTACTTTAATTACTAAAGTAATATCCAAAATGTAATTAATCAATCTTATTGATTAATATATTCCTTTAATTGACATCTAATCAAATTAGATATTTATCAATTAATTCTAACCATTAGAAATACAATCTTTACCTTTGTTCATAATTAGTGTGACCTTTTAGGTTCACTATTAATACTAGTAGTGGGTTTACAACACTTTGTAATTTGAGTTAAATCTTATTAACTCTTATTCAAGAATTAACCCCTTAATTCATGAACCCACATATCATGGTAACACCTAGCAAGTATCATGAATCTAGTATTAAGTGAATAGCGAGTAAACCTATTCCGATTACAACTCCATACATGTAAAATCCTTTCGACATCTAATTTCCCGATTAAGTCTTGGGTATGATTTTGTCGAAACCCAAATTGACTTAATAACTATGATTCTATTTCATGTTTATTAACCCGGTTATGAATCACTATTCATCTCTGCCTTGGCCAAGGACTTTGGATTAATAACTATGAAACACATAGGAAATTCACTTATCTTCATAAGTGTCGAATCCTTTATTGGCCACTAACAAACTTCCATACATATTAACATAATACCCAACTTATCCCTTTAAACGATAGTGCTAGCTACCAAAAGGATAAATCAAAGTAGAATGTAATATGCACAAAGTTACCATTGTGCCTCAAGTCTTAGGATTAGTCATGTACTATTGTAACATGAAAATTCTTATTCGACTGAATAAATTCTTCATTAAGAATTTTCATACGGTCATGTTCAGTGAACTTGTTCTCTAACAAGCACCCACATAAATGTACTTACGTCTTACGCTAATGTTGATGGAATGCAACATTCTTGTCCAACAAGCATACAAACTATGTGCAAGTCTTTTATGGATTATTCGATATCCCATCTCGAAACATCCATCGACTTGGAACTGTATTTAAGATCACGGCTTTCAAGGTATGTTCCATGATCACCATCTCTATGCGCAACCATACCTTATAACCATAAGTGATCTAGGGATTTTATCTTAAGTGCAATTATAAGATAAATGCTTTCTCTTAAGATAAAGAAATGCCTTATTCATAATATAATTCCAATAGACTGTATTTACAAGTAGAATACGTCCAATTAGATTGGAACGCCGGGTACCCTACTCTAACAATCTCCCACTTGCCCTAGTTCCAATCACTCATGTATCTAAGACCCATCTTCTCAAGATGTCCTTCGAACACTTTCTGTGATAAGGGTTTAGTTAAGGGGTCTGCTATATTTTCTGCTGAGTCGACTCGCTCCATCACGACATCGCCTCTACCAATGATTTCTCTAATCAAATGGTATCGCCTCATAATGTGTTTGGATTTTTGATGAGATCTTGGCTCCTTTGCTTGCGCAATAGCCCCATTGTTATCACAATAAATCATTATTGGATCAACAACGGATGGTACTACACCCAACCCTTGGATAAAGTTCCTTATCCAAACAGCTTCTTTTGCAGCATCAGATGCAGCAATATATTCAGCCTCTGTCGTAGAGTCAGCAATTGTTTCTTGTTTGGAACTTTTCCAACTAACTGCTGCTCCATTCAGAGTAAATAAGTATCCAGACATGGATTTATAGTCGTCTTTATCGGACTGAAAACCAGAATCAGTAAAGCCTTCTAGTTTCAGTTCTCCATTGCCGTATACCATAAAGATATCCTTAGTCCTTCGTAAGTACTTAAGAATCATCTTAACGGCTTTCCAGTGTTCTTCACCTGGATTAGACTGATATCTGCTCGTTACACTAAGTGCATAAGCCACATCAGGTCTTGTACATAACATTGCATACATAATGCTACCAATAGCTGATGCATAAGGTATATGACTCATCCGTTCTCTTTCTTCAGGTGTCTTTGGAGACATCGTCTTAGAAAGAGAAATCCCATGACTCATTGGAATATATCCTCGTTTGGATTCTTCCATGCTAAACCGTTGTAGCACCTTATTTATGTACGTCGACTGGGATAGTCCGATCATCCGTTTAAATCTATCCCTATAGATTTTTATCCCTAGGATAAAGGATGCTTCTCCCAAGTCTTTCATGGAAAACTGTTTTGACAACCATGTCCTAGTTGACTGCAACATCCCTACATCATTCCCAATGAGTAGGATGTCATCAACATATAGAACAACAAATGTAACTGCACTCCCACTAACCTTCTTATAAACACATGGTTCATCCGGATTCTTATGAAAATCAAACGTTTTGATCGTTTCATCAAACCGAATATTCCAACTCCTCGAAGCTTGTTTAAGTCCATAAATAGACCTTTGAAGTTTACAAACCATTTGTTCACTCCCATTGGATATGAAACCTTGCGGTTGTTTCATATAAATGTCTTCCTTAATATTTCCATTAAGAAAAGCAGTTTTCACATCCATTTGCCATATCTCGTAGTCATAATACGCAGCTATGGCTAGCAATATCCGAATAGATTTAAGCATTGCTACTGGTGAAAAAGTTTCCTCATAATCAACACCTTGTTTTTGAGTATAACCTTTAGCAACCAGTCTTGCTTTAAAAGTATTTACTTCTCCATCTACACCACGTTTTCGCTTGTAAACCCATTTACAACCTATGGGTACAATACCCTGTGGTGGATCAACCAAAGTCCATACTTTGTTTGAATACATGGAATCTATTTCGGATTGCATAGCTTCTTGCCATTTATCTGAGTCAATGTCCAACATTGCCTCATCATAGCTTATTGGATCATTATCCAAAAGGAATCCCTCTTCATTGTCTTTTGACAATAGGTATAGCCTTTCAGGCGCCCTAGAAACCCTTTCGGATCTCCGAAGAGGTTGTGTTTTAGATGGTCCAGTCTCTACTGGTATGTTTTCCGTGGTACTTAGTGGAATTTGTGGTTGTTCTTCATTAAGTTCTATGACTCCGCTATTCTTTGAGATAAAATCTTTCTCTAAGAATACAGCATTCCTCGAAACAAACACCTTTTGTTCAGAGGGATCATAGAAATAGTATCCAATAGACTCTCTAGGATACCCCACAAATTTACATAAGATGGATCTCATATCCAACTTACCTCCCACTAACTGCTTTACATAAGCAGTACAACCCCATACTCGTAAATATTTGTATGAGGGTGATTTACCACACCATATCTCATAAGGTGTGCTGGGTACAGCTTTACTTGGCACTCTATTCAAAATATATGCTGCTGTTTCTAAGGCATAGCCCCAGAATGAAAGAGGTAGATCAGTGGTACTCATCATCGATCGAACCATGTCCAACAATGTTCGATTCCTCCTTTCTGAAACCCCATTGAGTTGTGGAGTTCCAGGAGGCGTCCACTGTGAGACAATCCCATTATCTTTTAAATAATCAAGAAACTCATTAGTCAAATATTCACCTCCTCGATCTGATCGAAGAACTTTAATATTTCTACCAATTTGTTTCTCCACTTCATTTCTGAATTCTTTGAACTTTTCAAATACTTCAGATTTGTACCTCAATAGGTAAACATAACCATACCGTGAATAATCATCAGTGAAGGTTATGAAATAGTGATAGTTCCCCATTGCACTAACGTTTAGTGGTCCACAAACATCTGTATGGATCAAATCCAACAAACCTTTAGCTCGCTCCACTTGTCCAACAAATGGTGATTTAGTCATTTTACCTTTAAGACATGACTCACATGTAGGCAACCTATCCTCTCCCCTAAGGTCGAGTTTAGGTCCCAATTTGTGAATCCGTTTTTCGGATATATGACCTAATCTAGCATGCCAAATTGTGAATGAACTATGATTATCTAATTTCCTTTTATTTTGTTGAATGGTTAGGATGGGACTTTGTGGTGTAATGGTATACAACCCATTTGTCAAATTTCCAGAATAAATAAAAGTTGTGTCTTTGAAAATAGAACATTTTCCATTTTCAATGACAAACTTAAAACCTTCCTTATCCAATATTGGAATAGAAATAATGTTTTTTATTAAATCCGGAACATACAAACAGTTTGATAGACAAATCTTTACATCATTATTCAATGCTAGATAAACAGTCCCAATAGCTTTAGCAGCAACTCTTGCCCCATTGCCCATCCTTAGGATTGTTTCTTCACCATCTAGCATATTACTTCTTGCCATCATCTGCAAATCATTGCAAATATGTGAGCCACAGCCGGTATCCAATACCCAAGAAGAATCGTTAACAGACAAGTTAACTTCAACAAAATAAATACCTGAACTTTTCAGACTAGCAAGATACTCCTTGCAGTTCCTCTTCCAGTGCCCAGTTTTGCCACAATGAAAACATTCATGATCGGCCTGAGAATTAACCTTCTGTTTGTTCTTCCCTTTATCATTATATGCCTTCTTGTTGGGCTTATTGGGAACCTTTCCCTTCCTCTTCCTTTTCTTAGACTTAGTAGCCTTTGATCCGGAAGTGGATCCAACAAGAAGTACCGGCTTGTCCTTTTTAATGGTGGACTCAGCCGTCTTCAACATGTTTAATAATCCTGGAAGATCAGTTTCCATATTATGCATGTTGTAGTTAACGACAAAGTTATCGAATGACGCTGGCAGAGATTGCAACAATAAATCCACATAGAGTTCATTATCCATAATGACTCCAAGTGATTCGAGTCTTTCCACAAGAGCTATCATCTTCAGTCCATGATCATGAACTGAAGAGCCCTCGGTCATACGACACCTGAAAAGCTCTTTAGATATCTGATATCTAATTTGTCGCGTCCGATCACCATACAACTCTTGCAGGTGAGTTAGGATTTCAGAAGCATTATTCAGTAATTCGTTCTGTCTCTGTAGCTCATTAGACATTGATGCTAGCATGTAGCACCGAGCTTGGAGATTGTCATCAACATGACGCAAGTAGGCTCCATACTCTTCAGCAGTCTGATCCTCCGGTGGAGGAGGAGGAGCTGTTTCCAAAACATACTCTCGCTTCTCAGACTGAAGAACAATCTTTAGGTTCCTCAACCAATCATTGAAGTTGGGACCAGTTAATTTATTATGATCAAGGATACTCGCGATTGGATTCTTAGCCATTTTAGTAGTTTGATCTACAAAAATAACAAACGAAGCAGAAAATAATTAGACTATGGAATTTATATTCATTTAATATTAGGTCTTTAACATTAAATGTCTCCCACTAATTTAATTAGAACCTCATTATAATTATGAAAATCATTATTTTCATAGTGGGCTTGAAGTCCAATAAAAATATTTCATGTCCCAATTTTATGATGCCACCATGAAACAATTTTATCGGTAGTCAACTTTTTGACAATTGTATCTCTATACAACCTTCAAGATGTTTTGCCTCACCTTTCCTTATATACCTCAATTTTATGACTCCATATATATTACTCGGTGTCAAATCAAACCCATCAAAACTTTCATGATAACGGCCCACCAGAGTGTCCCACGACTCATGGCCAACACAAAGAGGAATCCGTCTCACGAATATCAATATATTTAATAGAGTTCACAGCTTTCGACATAGAATCATCCCACGACTCGTGGCCAATGATAAAACATCGTAGCATCTCATGTCATCTACTTTTGATGGAAGGCCTGGATTAATAAGTTCCAACTTATTTTTATCCATTATTGATTTGATATGGAATTAATCAAATTAATCCGTTTGGGTTCCTTGATCTCATCGATTACCATCTTTACGTTTATTTACCAGTTTCAGTCATCTAATGAAACGAAAGCGTAAATAAACCTAACATACATCTAATGCATGGTGGGATGATCATGTCCTTTCCTATTCGATCCATTCGAGCCAAAATGGATCTATGCATATGTACGTGATAAAACAAATAGTAGAACTACTTCTATTACATTTATTCTATCTACCCGTACAAGCACAGGCCTTCGAGATTACAACTTGTAAAATTACCCACACATGCGTGGGCCTTTGTCATCGAACGGTCTCCACCTTGATCTAATCTCTAACGATACAAAATTTAAAATTTTACAAATTTCATCTCAAGAGACTCGCAGGTCTCGATAAATTACATTTCTTCAATCATATTGAAAACATAATTAAACATCCATTCATTCATTCAATCATATTGAAAATGAAAACATCCATTCAAACATAATGAATATGAGGCTCATGATCATCCCTAAAACATTCATCTAATGAAATGAACATAAAATATCAATTTATGAGTCACACGACTCGTGTGAGGGTCACACGACCCGTGTGATCTTATCACACGACTCGTGTGAAAAATACGAATTGAAAATCAAAATTTTTCCCAGACTCACACGACTCGTGTGGCTCGTCACACGACTCGTGTGAGCTCACACGACTCGTGTGACAAGGTCACACGACTCGTGTGAAAATCACGAAGCTAAAATCAAAATTTTTCTTCATGCCACACGACTCGTGTGACAAGGTCACACGACTCGTGTGGCTTAAAAACGATTTTTAATTTTATAATTAATATTTTTATCATATAAAAAATTAATTATATTGCTTATCTCATAAGTCTTAACAAATCAAAATCTGTTTTAAAGACGATAACCGTGGCTCTGATACCACTGTTGGGTTCGATAGTACCGTACGGGCTGTACGCAGCGGAATTTAAAATTTTTAAAGTAAGTATTTATCGTATAAATACAACACCCGTACATACTAATTGCGAATTAACTGATCGTCATCTTTAAAACATGCATCATATACAAATTTTGATTTGTTACTATAAAGTAAATACTAGTAAAAATATTTACCGAATGTCTTGAACTCCTTCACTATTGATGATGGATGAGGGAATCGGTTCCCGGTTGTAACTTCAACGACTTGAGGTTACTCGCTAGAGGAATCCAAGTGTCTTCCCTCTAAACGTATCCACCCTATGAAGCCCGGTTCCGACGACTTTCCTTCGCTAGTAGAAAAGACTCGGTTTTCTTGTATAGGAATATTTATGAATTTTATTTGGGAATTTTAAGAACTCTTTCTTGAAGTTTTATGAAGAACACTTTCTTCTCTTTCTAACACTTAGAAATTTAGGATCAAAAACTTCACTTAAATGCAAAACCATTTTGCATATATTTATACTAAACATTTTAGCATAAAATAATCAACATTTAGTAATATTAAATAAAATCAAATTTTATTTAAATAGTATTTACTAACTTTTGACTTTGAAAATAATAAGATATGTTAAGTAGTTCAAACAACCATCAACAACCATTTTATTATAATCATATTTATTATTTTAATCCTTAAATCATATTTAAAGATATAAATAATAATTGGATAATAAATCTTGAGAATCTTTCTCAAGACTTTATTATTATATCATTTTCCCAATATTATAATAATCATATTATTATTATTTTGGATTTTTGAAATTTAAAATCCTATTTTAAAATTCAACTTTATTAATTTAGTAATTACCTTAATTACTAAAGTAATATCCAAAATGTAATTAATCAATCTTATTGATTAATATATTCCTTTAATTGATATCTAATCAAATTAGATATTTATCAATTAATTCTAACCATTAGAAATACAATCTTTACCTTTGTTCATAATTAGTGTGACCTTTTAGGTTCACCTTAATACTAGTAGTGGGTTTACAACACTTTGTAATTTGAGTTAAATCTTATTAACTCTTATTCATGAATTAACCCTTTAATTTATGAACCCACATATCATGGTAACACCTAGCAAGTAGCATGAATCTAGTATTAAGTGAATAGCGAGTAAACCTATTCCGATTACAACTCCATACATGTAAAATCCTTTCGACATCTAATTTCCCGATTAAGTCTTGGGTATGATTTTGTCGAAACCCAAATTGACTTAATAACTATGATTCTATTTCATGTTTATTAACCCGGTTATGAATCACTATTCATCTCTGCCTTGGCCAAGGACTTTGGATTAATAACTATGAAACACATAGGAAATTCACTTATCTTCATAAGTGTCGAATCCTTTATTGGCCACTAACAAACTTCCATACATATTAACATAATACCCAACTTATCCCTTTAAACGATAGTGCTAGCTACCAAAAGGATAAATCAAAGTAGAATGTAATATGCACAAAGTTACCATTGTGCCTCAAGTCTTAGGATTAGTCATGTACTATTGTAACATGAAAATTCTTATTCGACTGAATAAATTCTTCATTAAGAATTTTCATACGGTCATGTTCAGTGAACTTGTTCTCTAACAAGCACCCACATAAATGTACTTACGTCTTACGCTAATGTTGATGGAATGCAACATTCTTGTCCAACAAGCATACAAACTATGTGCAAGTCTTTTATGGATTATTCGATATCCCATCTCGAAACATCCATCGACTTGGAACTGTATTTAAGATCACGGCTTTCAAGGTATGTTCCATGATCACCATCTCTATGCGCAACCATACCTTATAACCATAAGTGATCTAGGGATTTTATCTTAAGTGTATTTATAAGATAAATGCTTTCTCTTAAGATAAAGAAATGCCTTATTCATAATATAATTCCAATAGACTGTATTTACAAGTAGAATACGTCCAATTAGATTGGAACGCCGGGTACCCTACTCTAACAACCTTCTCTTTGCTTCACTGACGTAGCTAACCAATTCACAGCAGCGGCTAAAGATTGGGATCTCGCGGTGTTTGGTAATATATTTCAACGCAAGAAACGACTCCTAGCTCGAATCGGGGGTATCCAGCGGAGCCGGCAATTTTACTACAATGAGAAACTTGTGGGTCTAGAGAAGCAATTGCGAGAAGAGTTAGACGAGGTCATCCTCCAAGAGGAACTGATTCTCATCCAAAAATCAACGAGAGACTGGATGTACTTAGGAGATCGTAATACCTCGTACTATCACCGGCAACTCAAATTCCGGAGGAGGAGAGGACGAATTACGGAGTTGATGGACGGCGAGGGTAACCGGGTCACAGACCAACAAACCCTTCAACATCTTGCAACCGATTTCTTTAGAAAAATCTATACGGGCGAGCAGACCCCTGCCATGGATGAGCCCTTACCTAGCTTATTCCTAGCCTGTGATGCGGACCTGTTGCGCACCATGGAGGTTGACGTCTCGGATGACGAAATTTCCTCGGCCCTACAGGCCATGGGATCTCTAAAAGCCTAAAGTGCTGGTGAATCGAATGAAAGGGACCCTGCCAGGCCTAATTCACCCGGCACAAGCAAGCTTTGTCCCGGGTCGCCAGATTATTGACAATGTTGTCGTAGCACACGAACTAATCCACTCTATGCGCCGCAAAAAGGGAGCTACAGGTCATATGGTCATCAAAGTGGACCTAGAAAAGGCGTACGACTACCTTCGATGGGACTTCATTGAAGAAACTCTCCAGTTAGCCGGTTATCCTGCGGTTATGGTTACGGCCATCATGGCTTGTGTTCGTTCGGCTTCGATGAGATTGTCATGGAACGGGGCATTAGGGGAGGAATTTCAGCCTACCAGGGGTGTTCGGCAAGGCGACCCCATTTCCCCGTACCTGTTCGTGTTTTGTATGGAGCGGTTAGCCCAACTTATCGGCAAAGCGGTGGAAGGGCGCACATGGAGACCGATTTCGGTTGGAAGGGGGTCAGTTGTCGTGCCTTTCTTAATGTTTGCTGATGACCTTCTCCTGTTTCTGGAGGCATCGGATGATCAGGCAGCGTTCCTGAAGCAAGTCCTTGACATGTTCTGTAAAATGTCTGGACTCAAGGTTAGCTCGGAGAAGACGCAAGTCTTGTTTTCCCACAATGTGGGCGAGGAGGACCAAAGTAGGTTGGCATCCGCATTACGTTTTCAGAGGACGGATAATCTGGGGAAATACCTAGGGGTGCCTATTATCCACGGATGGGTAACTAACTCGACTTTCGCTCATATACTGGATAAGGCGGAGGGACGGTTAGCAGGATGGAGCATGAAATCATTGTCGTTGGCCGGACGGGTCACCCTTACCCAATCAGTTCTTAGCTCCTTGCCCTACTACTATATGCAGGCCGCCTTACTACCGAATGCCATCACTGAAGGACTAGAACGTAGGAGTCGGGCTTTCGTCTGGGGTGGATCTACAGAGAAAAAGAAAATACACTTGGTTGCGTGGCAGGACGTATGTAAAACCAAAGAGGACGGTGGCCTGGGCAATTAAGAACTTGCGCAAAATGAACTACGCCCTTTTGATGAAACTAGGGTGGGGGCTCGCATCGCGAAACAATTCCTTATGGGTGCGCCTTATGTCAGCAAGATATGGTCTATCTCCCTCGAATAGGCTGGACAAGCCTCGATGCCAACAGGGTTCGCCTTTAATGAAGGCCATCGGCAAAATCTGGCCCGATATGGTAAAAGAAGTTCGTTGGAACCTAGGCAATGGTGAGGCGGTCCGGTTTTGGCTCGATCCTTGGATAGGCAAACTCGGCCCGCTACTTCAACACGCATCTCACTGGCCACCTGACAACACGCTCCACTTGCCGGTTGTGGAGTTCATGGATGACGTGGGGAACTGGAAGTGGACCTCTTTTCACGGAATTCTTCCTTCTACCATAATAATGCGTATTGCTGGAATCATGCCACCGAGGGAAGAAGCAGGGTCGGATCGAATTACGTGGGGTTCCTCCCACGATGGGAAATTCTCGACAAGGTCGGCCTACGAGGCTTTAAATCAAACTGAGAGAGACCCAGATCGACATCTCTGGAAAATGATCTGGAGTGCTCCAGTGCCGCAACGTGTCCGCACGTTCTTATGGTTGGGAGCCAAGGAACGATTATTGACCAACAATGAGCGGGTTCGGAGACATATTTCCACCTCGTCGGACTGTGATATGTGTGGCGAGAACAAGTCAACCTTACATGTACTGAGAGTCTGTCGGATTACTAGAAGCATGTGGGATAGGCTATTCTCGGCCGATGCTTCGCGCAATTTCTTCGCACAGCCGCTGCATGTGCGGTTGAGGAAGAACCTGGGAAGGACACATCTAGGGTCGTACAAAAGCTGGGGCTGTACCTTCGCTTTCGCCATCTGGAGCACGTGGAAGTGGTGGAATGAACGGGTCTTCAAAGGCATGACTATCAACGGCGAAAATCGATGCTTAGACATAATTAGGAAAACGGAGACATATGCAAAAGCATTGGAGGCCTATGCGAGAGTAGGTGCTGCGGTCCACGCAATTCGCATGATTAAATGGGTTCCGCCAGTGACGGAGTGGGTGAAAGTTAACACAGATGGAGCCTGTCGAAGTTCCACGGGCTTGTGCAGTGCTGGTGGATTGATCCGAGATGAGTATGGCAGATGGGTCACTGGCTTCACCATGAACATTGGGATTTGCACTATTACGGGGGCCGAATTATGGGGTCTGTTTCAAGGGATCCAATTGGCCTGAGACATGGGATTTCGACAAGTTGTAGCAGAGGTTGATAGTTTATGTGTGACTAGATTGATTCTCGGTTCAGAGGATAACTTCGGAGCCAATGACTCGTTAATATGCGCCATTCGACATTTGATGCATAGAGACTGGAGCGTTCGGGTTCAACATGTTCACAGGGAAGCCAACGTTGCGGCTGATCACTTAGCAGAATTAGCGATGTCTTCTCCTGTGGGTTTGCACAGGCTCTCGTCACCGCCTCCCGTTTTGGGTGAATGGCTGAATCATGATATGCGTGGGGTGGCCATCCCACGCGAGTTTTACTGTTGTAGCTTTCGGGCTCTGCCCGCCATCTCTGTACCAAAAAAAAAAATGAATTTTGCCTAATTACCATGAAAACCGAACCAGTGAAGCTACCAGTTCAATTGTTCACTGGTCAGATCAGTGTTCGAACCGGTCGAACCAATTTAAGTAATATTAATTTTTATTTATTTTATATGTATAATATATAAGTGTATATATCTTTATCATTAATTTTATAGTGTGTAATGACATTTGTCTAATTAAATAAAAAGAAAAAAAAGGCATTAGGGATTACGATGAGTTACTGATTTTGGCGCAATAAAGGGAAAATCGGAGGAATTTGTGGAAAACCTAGCAATTTGGGGGTTTAATATTATTTTTATTTTTAGAATTTCATGCATCTTTATACATTAATTTGTCCCTTGAGCCAATAAGACAATGGTGCAGCTGCAATGATTGTTTTAACTGCAATTATATAATAGAGAACGTAGGCCCATTAGCAGCCCAATAAATTGACAAGCTTTTATTTATTTGCTGTGAACAAAGCAATCCCACATCATCAAAAGAAAGAAGCAATAAAGCTATTTATATGGTTGTACAACTACTTCATACTAAAAGAGTAGCGGGACCGCTTGGCAGATTGAACCGCAACTGGCCTAACGGTTTTAGCAATTTTTAACCGGTTCAAGCAGTTTTTACCCGGTTCTGAATCTCAGTGGTTCTATACCTTAACCCGAACCGGTGTATGGTCGTTTCTCAGTTGAACCGATCGAATTGGCCAGTCCGATCTGGTTTTGAGAACATTGTTAATTGGTTCTATACCTTAACCCGAACCGGTGTATGGTCGTTTCTCAGTTGAACCGATCGAATTGGCCAGTCCGATCTGGTTTTGAGAACATTGTTAATTACACCTTAGCTAATCCAAGCAATGCAAGTTACCAATTTTATTTATATTTATATTTATTAAATTTGTTTCCCCCACCATTCTAACATCTCAAGGAAACCACATCTATGTGGCCTTTGAAAGATGATGCCATCATCAAGAGAAGTAGGTGATACAAGAATACAAAAGATGATGCCTAGGCAAGGGAGATAACTAAAGAAAAGAAAGGAAGTGTTGAAATACAAGATTTGATATATAAATCCAACTCCTCAAGACTGGAAGATACCGAATACGCATACACTATGTTTGCATAAGACAACCACAATAACATAGGGTTCCCAAATAAAACATACTTATTTTTGGCAACAAAATTAAGAAAGGTTGTTATGTGGATGATTTGGAATAGAAAGCAAGGAGAAGATTGAAGAGAATCAAGGGGAGTAAGAACTTGATGAGGTAAATAATGTACATCTTTTTCTTGCTCTTTTTGTTATAGCCCTGCAAGCTTACACCACCCTTGCTTGGAATGGATGACTTATTCAACTCACCCACATAGTATTTTTCCAACATTGCCCACGCCTCGTGACTGTGCCCCACGTCATCAAACTCTGCAGTTGCATCTTTCCCTAATAATACCAAACCAAATCAAATCCAAATTAAATATAATTAGGATTAAAGAAGAAACATCTCATCTCATCTTGCATTAATTTTCTACCTTTTAATTAAGTCACTCCTATGTATCCACTTTTGGAATATTTCCAATCTGGTCTGTTTACTTGTCAAAAGTCTTTTTATGATACACTAATTTTTGGCTTACCAATAATAATACATTATATTACAGTTTGTATCATTTTTGGGACATTACTCGTCAAATATAGTACGTTATGTTGCAATTTGTATCATTTTTGGGACATTAATCCCGAAAAATAACGTACTATTTTTGGGATTAATCTCAATAATAATGCAAAGTACAACATAACGTACTATTATTGATAAAGGGAAAGTTAATGTACTAAAAAAGAATTTTATAAACGGATCAAAATTGAATTTTTGCCATTCGTTTTTTTCTCAACAAAAGAGTGCAGACATAATTAATACAGATCATATGTAGTTTTGGAGGAATGTTTAATTAAATTCTTGTTTTTTACAATAGAATAGTGTACAACCCATCTTCTATAATTTACTATCAACATAATGTGTGCACAAAATGTAACAATTTGAAATTTGTACCTGTGGAAGCCAAGAGGATATCAGCGCCACCAGGATGCTCGTCTATGAAAGAGGTCACATTGTAAACCTTTGGGAAATTAAACAACTCAAATTAAGTATATATTAGTAATCATATTTACTATTGATATAATTCAATCACATTGTTTTGTTTAGTTTTGGATGTTTCGTCTTACAGACTATCTTTTTCCGAACAAAACAGCAATGGAATACAAATATTTAACTCAAAATCCACTATTCATCTAATCCAACTAAACTCTCATTAATATTATTAAATATAATTAAATAATATCAATTAATTATTATTACAATTTTCATTGAAATTCAATATTCATCTACTTATATATTTTCAAGTATCAATCAATTACAATTATTATTTTATTAATTTACACCAAATTAACTAATTTAAATTTAACTCATATCCACTCACAAACTCAATATAATAATATAATTTCTATCCAATCAATTTTTTTTTTTTCACTTCACTTCATTTATTCAATAAAATAAATCTAATCCAAAAAAGTCCACTTCCAATCGGACTTTGATATCATACCATAATAATTTTTTTTCCTGTTCAGTAGCACCTCTTTTTCGGGCTAAACTGAGCAAAAGTTCTCACAAAATAAGAACGACCCATCAAATTTATCAAAATAAAATAGCAAGGAATCAAACTGAAGTCAAGTAGTACCTTGCCAAATACTGTAACCCAACAGTCTTGCCTGGTGTTGTGCTGAGCAAGCTCAGACAAAGTATAGTCTTTGGCCATTTTCAAGAGGGATAAATGTAAATGGAGAATGACCAGAAGAAAAATGGAAAAATTAACTTAAAGAGTCCTTTCTAATTTCTATTATGTAAGGTTTGAGGAGTGGGTAGAATGGAGTCTAAAGCTTGAGGGGCTATTAAAGTACTTGTGAACAAGTGGTTTTGAGGTAGTATTTGCCAGCTTCAATTATTGACGCTTTACTACACGTGTGGATGTAATGATGTGCTAATAAATTTGAATGATCGCATGTCTAAAAAATAATTTAAATCATATTTATAAATATGAATATTCTATAATTCAAGTATGAGTTGAACTAAAAATCAAATACAATAGAATAGGATCAAGTAACTGAANCGGCTTACACTAAATTAATCCCAAACCATAAACCCCCGGGCCCTCAATCACATGGCAGAACCCCACTGGTAAATTTGAGCGGGGAAATGTTTGCTTTTCCACAACTTAATAAATTATTGAGAAACAAATATCGAGAAAAGGATATAATAAAATATTTACATGGTCCCTCGTGGAACATGTGCACAACAATTTGTGGTTATAGTTGGAGGTTCAACTTTGCCCCATTTTAAATCATATTAAATATAAATTAGTGGAAATAGCAATTTTCACTCACTTTTTATCAAAGAATACTACACATCACCAAATAATTTCACCACATAAAGTGGGAATGAACTATATGGTAAGTTATGTGATAGACAAACGAAGATAATTGATTAAGTGCAAAATAATTATGTGATATATTATGCGTCATATGAACGAAGATAATTGATAAATTGCGAAACAGTTATTCGAAAATCTATGCGACAAACATGCGAACATAATTGATAAAGTGTGAAACAATTATGCGAAAAACTATGCGACACATCGAAGATAATTGATAAAGTGTGAATTAGTTAGGCGATAACATATGCGATAAACAGACGAACATAATTGATAAAGTGCGAAATAATATGAGAAAAACTATGTGACAAACAATCGAATATAATTGATAAAATGCGAAATATTTAGGCGATAAATTAAGCGACAAACAGGTGAACATAATTGATAAAGTGCGAAGAAATTATGGAAGAAAATATGTGACAGACAGTCGAAGATAATTGATGCAAAAAGCTATGCGACAAACAGACGAAGATAATTGATATGCGCGTATACTGTGAAATCTTTGACCTCCTTATGTTTTATATGCGAGTATTTGAGATATACGTGGTGATTATATGTGTCTTGTCGATGCTATGTTCATGAGTGTATGATTTGAGTTGAAAATTGATTAAAAAAAAAAACTTCAAGTTAAATCTGCTGGTTGTGCTCAGTTTTTCGTAATCAAGTAGCTGTTTCCTGGTTAAGTGTTCATCATCAGAATTGTAGTATTTTGAGTTAGGGTTCGGTGAGATTTGGAATTTCGAAATTCGGAGTTGATTTGAATTTATTACGAATTTTTGAAGTTGTACATGCATGCAGTTTTTGTAATTTCGGGCAGATTAGTGGATCATGATGTTGGGCTGTTTTTGATGATCCTAATGTGGCAATTTAAATATGTAATCATCATGAAACTTGTAGTACATGTTATAAGCTTTCACTGGGAGTTGAAATCATGCTATTTGGAGTTTTAGTTGATTTTATATGATTTTTCCAAGTTGAGGTTATGCCCAGAATTTTTAAAACAGTGGCTGTGTATATGATTGGAATGCATGTTCTGAAATGAGGCCTGTAACATGATTATTTGTAAAAATACTCTTCTTGAAACTTGTAGCTCTCTTTGTGTAGTTTCTGTAGGTTTTGAGTTTGTATGATTTGGAGTTCTGTAACTTGAGTTCTTGTTGTTTTAGTGAAGTGCTGTAAATTGATAAATAGTTATGTTGGCTGATTGCTTGACCTAAGTGTTTTTATGCTTAAACTCGGCTGTAAAGATATCATTGGCTTAAGTGATCAGCATTAAAGTTGTGGATATATGTGTTAGCTACTCATTGGTTTTGGAATCACCTGAATAGCATACTTGTAACTCCTGTTATATTGAAAATACTGAGACTATGCGAATTCGTTGTGCAAACATGTTATTATGAACTATGTGGTTGAGTTATATCGCATGAGTGTGGTTATAAGTGTTCGTGTGTTGGATAGTCTTTCATAGGACTATTTTGTGTAATGTAGGTGTTTGACGAGCTGTGTTTTCGGCCTACCTTTTTCCTTCGATTTTCTGTGACTTCTTTCTACGGATACCAGGTGGGTTTTATTTGAAAAGTTTCTATGCATTAATTAATTGTTATTGTTGTGGTATGATCAAAGTATGCATGTGAACCATGTAGCCTTCGATGTGAGCTATATTGACCGTCGAGCGGTTATCTCCGTAACTATAGAACGTACCCGATGGGGTGTCTCCTTTATTTATGTATGGCAGTCAGTGCGTGAGCCTTGGCTAGTGATCCTCGATGTAAGTCCGATGGGATGTTTCCGGGCATTCGGGGTGGATTTACTCCCACTGTCTGGGCATCAAATGTAAGGCCCGCGGGGGTTTTCGATACGTGTATCAGCAGTGGTCTATTGGTATAGGTGTGCACACGAGAGTTGACTCTGGGAAGGAGATGAGATATTAATTGATTTGTGTTCATACTACGATCATACCTGCTTTATTTTATGAAATTTAATATTAATTATTGCATAGTGGTGAGCACCTCAATTTCCTATTGTGCTCATACCCACCTGCTCTTCATGGATGCAGGTTAGTGTTGCGGGCACGGCGGAGGGACGCGAGTGGTGGCCTATTTATTTGATTATTGTTTCCGCCTATTGAACTTACTTTTGATATTATTGCATTTTGAAATATTGAATATTGGATTCTTGATAGGGAGTGTACCTCCTAGATATTTTGAAATTCAGGAACCCTGTTTGGGTATTGGATTGCAGTATTGATTAATGATGACTGAATTATGGAAAATTGAAATGATGATTGAGGATTGAGTATTGAGATTGATTGATTATTGAAATATTGGTTAAGTATTGAAGTTTGTCTTGAAAATGAGTAGCGCCTCAGGTGTTTTGAAATAAATTTGAAAAATTTATTCTGATTTTCGGCAAATAAAAGTGGGGCATTACACCTAGTGTCTTCTTATCATTATGAAGAATTATATCAATTACCCAGTAGTCCTCATTACCATGAATATGCATCGTTAAAACCTTATTAGGAAAAACCCAATGGGACAAAATCCTAATGAAGAAAAAAGAGTACATTATTCATGTGAATGCAATATTACTGTTGCCTCGTTAAAAACCTTGGAAAACCCAATGGGACAAAACCTCAGTCAAGGGAAAAAGAGTACAACATTTGGTCTTTAGGATCTGATTTCGTTATTATTTTGAATTTGTCCCTCCCCCTGAAGACAATAGTCTTCCCAGTTTATGCATACTAATACCATAAATGTATTTTTCAAAACTAGATGTAGGAAGGGATTTGGTGAATAAATTTGTCAAATTCTCGCTAGATCGTACTTTTTGTACAATAATCTCACCGCTCTTCTTAAGCTCGTGAGGGTAAAAGAATTTTGGAGCAATGTGTTTTGTCATGCTTCCTTTAACATACCCACTACTCATTTGTAAAACACAAGCTGCATTGTCCTCATAAAGTACAATAGGGGTGTTGTCGTATGGATTTGTAACAACATAATTAACATAGAATTACATGATTCAGAACGTAAAATAGCGATAGTTTGGGATTTTTATTGATTAATGTCGAGTCGGTGATATTGCAACCGAGGTGGAGCTGTTACAGAGTAAAAAACAGAGTCCTCCCCTTCTGCTGAGGGGATTTCAGCCTATATATAGTACCTTTTTCATGACACGTCTTTCGAGACTCCTCAATAATTCAGGATTATATGAAAAGTAGCTTTAACTGGGCGGTTATGACAGTTGGGCTCACGATCGTCATGATGTTGCGAGCGAAACGCAAGGACGTCGCGTGGGTGCCTCGTCACCTGCTTCAGTATTGATGAATTCGGTTCTATCCGAGGTTCGTCATCACGTCGGTGGAGGAACCCGAGAAGTCGGTGACAACCGAAGTCTTTTGTCACGTCGGTTCTGGCGGCTCGTCATGTCGGTTATAAAGAAGCATGGTTCCGGAATCATGTGATATTATAAATAAGATATCCTTATGCTGACGGACGACATAAAATTAACTTGAAGTCAATGTCATTATGACTGATTCAGCCGTAACTCTGCTTATCTCTTGAATGACCCATGAATTACCAAGTCGGTAGTCAACAAGGAGTTATATCTTTTGTAATTTAACTTTAGAGGAATTGAGAGAATAGAAAGAATATCTTTTCTTGGTGTATTTTCATTACAAATGAAACTCCTATTTATAGGAAAACTTCTGATGGCACAATCGTAATAATACAATTACATCAAGAACAATAATCATTCACATATATTATTTAATAATAATTAATTATTGTTAGATTGTGGGTGTAACCACCACAACTTTATAACAGTCCCTAACAAGCTTGTACATTTGTGCCAATATATATTTTTTTGGAAACATTTGTGCCATATTGGTCCGAGGGATATACGTAAAGTGTATGTAGAGAAACAAAAGAGAGAGGACTTAAATTATCTATCAAGTTTACCCACACCCCATAAAACAAAGATAAATACACTTCCTAGGCTAACATCCATTGCCAGAAATTGGTAAAGTAAAAGACATACTCTAATTTTTCTTTTGTCGTCTTCAGCTAAACCCTTACGCAATTGGACCAGTTCTCATGCTATT
>BKCP01009403.1:3334473-3404127 GCA_008636005.1 Striga asiatica | reverse complement strand
CAGATCAAGCCTAGCAAGACATCAAAGATACTAAAAGAATTGCAAAATCAAGAAGAAAAAAAGAAACTTATCCATTAAAAGTTAAAACCAAGTATTCAGAATAAGAATGATTGAGAAAGTAAACGAAGAGTTTGATAGCTTGGCAAGAAGATTGAAGCAAAAAAGAAAACAGCTTATATCTCAATGAGAAAATTTATTATTCAAACGCGAGTCTTCTTTTCAAGTGGACGATTTGGTGTAGAAATGGATCCCGACAGACACACCGAGGATGAGCAAAGGCAGCAAGAATTGGAGGAGTTTGAATATGAACTCTGATGTCTTGTCCTGATTGTAATGAGGCTGCTTTGGGGGACTGTACTTTGTCTGAGTCGGTATAGTCGATGTATTGATTTCGCCAATGTAAAACTCTTCCATCATCGCTTTTGCAGTCGCGCTGTGGCCCACATCCTCAAAATCATCTGTAGCATCTTTTCCTGCAAATTATTAACAACTTTAAATATTATCACGAAATAATTTGATCATCTTTCAGGATTACTAGGAAGCATTGCAAAATATTTCTGCAGAAAATGCATTCTTCAAAAAATGTACAAATATCTCGAGTTATAATTACCTGCAAGGTTCATGGTTTGTAAAATAATCCTATACTTATAATTAAGAAAAAACAATATTCTTGAGATTTTAAGTGACATTTTAAGACTTTTTGACATTTAAGACTTTTTAAGATTTTCAGATTTTGGAGGAATTTTGTGAAATCTAAGTCTGGAGGTGAGATTTGAAGTGGGATTTCGTATAAGATTTTTTGTTTAGAAATCCCCCCAAATCTTAAAAAGCCTTAACAAATACTAGTGTCAAATAAGTTAAATACCGATTTTGTAAGACTTTTTAAAATCATTTATCAAACGGCAACTAGAATTCAGATTCTTATGCATTTGCAAGATTGTTGTTTTTACTACCACACCAATAATTAGAAAACATATTTTTGGCAAAATTGCTATGCTGTTGAGGTTATGTGTTGGACCTACTTTCTTGAAGAACACTTTTTAAGCAAACACAAATCAAGTGACTGGTTTTTGTTATTGGAGGGTCATTGTAATTTTAAAATATAATAAGGCCAAACCTATAGGTTTAATAAACCCCTTCAAGAAACAACAAACGAAATAAAATTTACATCTTGTAAGTAGAAATATAATACGAACAACTTGCTTAGTTATTACCAGTTGAGGACACCAAAACTTCATCACCACCAGGATGATCCTCTAAGAATTTAGTAACGTCATACACCTGTTCAAAATGTAGACAAATTCCAGAAAAAGATTCAAGGTAATGAATGTCTGAGCTAAACTGAACAGATGTTGCAAGTATGATGAACTACTTATATGTACCAAAATGATACCTCAAATACATGATATAAATTTTATATTTTGTTCTGTACAACTCAAGAGTAAAAAATACTGAATATATTGGAAGTGTTTCATTTTTGTACTTCACAAAGTTTTTTATGTTATGTATGTTATCTGAATTTTAAAAGAAAGTGAGTTCAAATTAAAATAACAATTAGAAAAGAAGAAAAAAAAAAAAAAAAANNAAATCAAACATAAGAAGCAAATTTAAGTTGTGTTGTTCTATCTAGTCTCTCGTACAAACAAATTTCAAATAAATTTTTATACGATGAATTAAGGATCAACAAGGAAAATGAGGAAATATACAACAGAATTCAGTAAAACCACTAGGCGTAATATGGAACACAACACTAAGGAGGGCTTGAGCAGTAAGGGCAACTATAAAACAATAATAAGCACAGGTAATTCTTCTAAAAATGTTGTGGCGGACAACAAAATAAAGCCAAGTTCGTTAGCCATCATTAATGTATATAGGTGACCAGTGCAAATAAAGTGTTAATAAATCATAACATAATCCAGACGATCAACAAGAACCAAAACAGAATTTCAAGGAGCAACCATTGAGTAAATGTTTAATAGTTAAGAAAAATAATCTGCTGGTCTCTCTCTCTCTCTCTCTCTCTCTCTCTCTCTCTCTCTCTCTCTCTCTATCTCTATCTCTATCTCTATCTATCTATCTATCTCCATCTTTCTCTCTCGTGTAGGGCCGAACTAAGCACTCTGAAAAGCAAGAGTTGCATCATACACAATATAACATTAAATAAAAGAACACCTAAATTTATGAAATTTAAGAATACACAATAGCAGCAGATCACATTTCTTATTTTCATTTCTCCAATCTTAAAATTGAATGCGGGGAGATCACAAATAACAGAAATCATTAAAACGAGATGGTCAATATAAACTCATCTTTAAGAAAAAAAACACAATAACTGTCATAATCAAGCAAAACAGCAAAAAACATATTCAAAAGGGCAAGGGTGCAAAAACAGCCCAACATTTGTGATGCATTTAGGTGCAAATTAGTCCCAATACATTTTTTTCCTTTGAGGAATACATAGAAATATACTTAACGTTTAGTGATACATTGTATCCCCACATATTCTATCCGAATATACAAAATTTCTAATACTCTCTTTATCAAAACAGAGTGATCGATCATGTTTCATACACACATATGTAAAAGATCAACACCGCAATCCAAGCATTCAACCAATCCAAAGGGANAGTCTGGAAAAAATATAATAATAACTAAAATAAAATATGATCCAAACACACCTTGCCAGAAATGACAAGCCAACAGTCCTTGCTGGTGTTATGCTCAGAAACCTCAGCCAGAGTGAAAACTGTAGCCATCAGTGGAGAAGACGAAAAACAAGAATTACGAAAAAGGAAAAACTCGTTTTTAAGGGCCAAAGAAGTTGAAGAGTGTGTAAAGAGCGTGTGGCGGAGGGTTGGTAGGTGGGGGTAAGTGGGGGTAAATACGGTAAATTAATGAATTGGAAAGTTTGGTTGGTGAGAAGATGCCTAGTCAAATGTGTGAAAGCAATTGATTTTAAAACATTTTATTTTCGAGTAATTCCTCAAAAATCCTCAATGCATAATTAAATTTTCTTGTCAGTCCTTAATACATTTATTTGCCTTCTGCACCCCCTAATACATTTATCTATTTTCTCTCAACTCCCTATATATATACTTATTATTATTTGTCATTTAATTTTATTCATACCTCGCAACAACTGAAAAATATCAGAAAAAAGAAAAAAAAAAAACCACCTCGTCTCTTAAGATTCCCAAATTCTTGAAAAATCTAATCCCAAATATCAATCGTCGGTGAGTGATTCTCCGTCAGGCCCATCGGCGGGGACGACACGAAATTGTTGATATTAGCCACCATATGGTCCATGAATGGATTTTTCTTCGAGGCGGAGGGGCGGCGGCGGCGGCGGCGGCCTGTAGCGTGTAGATTTTTGGTGGTCCGATGAGAGAAATACATGTGGAGAAAAATGAGGCAATTTATGTTTACTTTCAGCCAAAATTCGAAAATTGTGAATGGGTTTACTCTTGAGGAATTGAAACTAGTTTAGAAGGTATACTAATTTTGAAGATTTACACGAATTAAAACTTATTTATTGAGAAGATGAAAGATAATTGGATACCTAAAAATGAAAGCGAGCGAGCAACCTGAGCTTGTTCGATCCCCTCGCACAAAATAGTTTATAATTAATAAGGAATTTTGTGTTTGGAAGTAATTAGAGGTAAAGAGGAGATATATATGATGGAGGTGTTACGGGAAAGCAGATATATTACGACGGCGGGGCAGAAGGAAAGCTCGGCCGGCGCGGAGGAAGAGGAGGAGAACCCCGCCAAGATCCAATTTGGGCGCTGCGAAGAAGAAGAGAACATGATGTTTAGCAGGGATGACGATACGGTGACGTCTTAACTCCAGATTCCGCTAGGCGAATCTCCTACTTTCTGTGTGATTTGTGCGTGTGTATATGTTTGGTTGGGTCACTATTTTTGTTAAATTGGGAATTGAATCAGATTTTCTTATGCCAGAGATAGTATTCATTCATCTGATTGGAAATTGATAAGAATTGAGAAGTGGATCACCTAGGCTAATGGAGCTGAATGATTTCGTTCGTCAACTTCATAAGAAAAAGTTGATTGATGTCCTTAGTTTCTGTGAGGTACTTCATCGCTGAGTTTTTATTTTTTATTTTTTATTTCACCTTCAGCGGCCATTTTATGTGAATTTGACATTTATTTGCCTTTGGCAGACAAAAGCAACGCCAATAGTAGAAGGTTATGGAGGCTGGGCTTTTCATATGGAGATTGTACCCATCCTGGATTTGGTGAACTCGTTGTAAGTTTGAAGGTGTTATACTAGTTCAGTTAATAGGTGAGGTCAAAAGCCTACAAAGCCCAATTTCATCATGAGAAAAGAATTAGCAGCAGCATTAATTTTGATACTGTGTTCAGTTTTTTCTTATTGGTTTGTAAGGTACATTTGTTGATGAATTTTGAGAGGATGATACTAGTTTTCTTAAGGAAGTTATGTTTTAGAAACTGATACCCGTTTGAGATTGATGTCATGTGTGGCTGTTGTGGTGAGGCTATGGAGACTGTAGAACACCTTTTTCTGCATTGCCCAAGAGCACAGCAGGTTTGGAAACTTAGCCCGGTTAGTTGGGATGGGATCTGCAGGGAAGATTACAAGTTCAGTGACTGGTGGGGCACCATCTGCATCATAGGGGACACCAGAGTGGCAGAGGCTAGGATTGAACTCACCACGTACATTCTCTGGTGGCTATGGAAGTCAAGGAACCTGTGGGTGTTCGAAAGGCAATGGAGACCAGAAAGGAGCATCATAAAAGGGGCTATCAGTGAATGGCAAGAAGCTCAAACCAGATGGAAGTGAAGATGAGTCATTACAAGGTTCTTTCTAGGTCTACTTGTAGTTCAGTGGTTAGATCCTTGTCTTGTACTTTTAGTTAGTATACATGTGTTCTGTATTGGAGGTTTCAGCTCTCAGCTGCCTTTGATGTATTTTAGAACATTTGGTTAGTTTATGCGGTTGTTTAGCCTACTTTGTTAGTAGTGCTCTCTGGCTTTGCCTCCGGCTTCGAGCTTGTACCTTTGTATTTGAACCTTGTTTCTCTATTTTTATGAGCATTCCTATCGTTTCAATTTTGGTCAACATTTTTAATTTTAGTATCAGACCTAGAGTAAGATAGTGCCACAATTATGGTGTTTTAGTACCAGATATCGGGTCTTCAGTATCAACTCCGATGAATAAAAAAAAAAACGAATTTCGTAAAATGGTACCTATTTTTTTGACAAAAAGTACCACTTCTTCTTCTATGCAGTACCAATTACTGATCAATTAGTACCTACTTTGTAGGAAAAACAAAAAATAGATTATTTCAAATTTGGTCAATATTTTCAAAATTAGTACCAGACCTAAAGTAAGATAATATCAGCTTTATGGTATTTTAATACCAGATATCGGGTCTTCAGTAACAACTCCGACGAACATAAAAAAAACACTGAATTTCGGTCTGAATTGATGTTTATATGACTCATTATCACTCTCACATTAGTTTCTATTAGATTTAAAATGTGTTTCATTAAGTTTAATAGCAAATTGGTCACGAACTCAACACACTAATGAAAAAACACTACTAATACACTTCATCTCATTAAAAGACACACTTCATCTCATTGAATGATCATACATGACTACTTCAAATTCTATCTATATGTTTTAACTTCCACTATTTTTCAACCAAATCACGTGTGAATGATTCACGTGGCATGGTAGGCATGGAGGATTAAAGAAATTACGATTACTAAAACGGTACCAGTTTTAACAGAAATAGTACCGCTTCTTCTTCTGCGTAGTACCTGTTTTTAATCAATTAATACCTTCTTTTGGTCAACGAAAATGGATTACTTCAATTTTGGTCAACATTTACAAAAATTGGTACCAGACCTAGAGTAAATAGTACCAACTTTTGGTATTTTAGTACTAGATATCGGGTCCTTAGTACCAACTCCGACAAACATAAAAAAATACCGAATTTCGGTCTCAAATGATGTTTATATTAGATTTACAATGTTTTTCATTGAGTTTATCGCAAATTGGTCATTAACTCGACACACGAATGATAAAACACTACTTATACACTTTATCTCATTGAATCATCATACATGACTACTCTAAATTCTACCTATATGTTTTAACTTCCACTATTTTTCATCCAAATCATGCATGAACGATCCACGGGTGATGGTAGACATTAAGGATTAGAGAAATCACGATTCTTAAAATAGTACCTGTTTTAGCAAAATAGTACCGCAACTTCTTCTACGTGGTACCTGTTTTTGATTGATTAGTACCTACTTTTGTGAACGAAAATAGATTATTTCAATTTTGATCAACATTTACAAAAAGTAGTACCAGACATATAGTAATATAATATCAGTTTTATATTGTTGTAGTACCTGATATTGGGTCTTTAGTACTACTTGTAATAAACACATAAAAACACCGAATTTCGGTCTCAAATGATGTTTATATGACCCATAATCACTCTCACATTACTTTATATGAGATTTAAAATATTTTGAATTGGGTTTAATCATAAACTGGTCATGAACTTGACATACTAGTAAGAAAACACTACTAATACATATCATTTCACTGAATGACACACTTCATCCTATAGAATCATCATATATGACTATTCCAAATTCTACCTATATGTTTTAACTTCTACTATTTTTCATCCAAATCATGCGTGAATGGTCCACGTGTCATGGTAGACATGAAGGATTAGAGAAATCACGATTTCTAAAATAGTACCTGTTTTACCCAAAATAGTACCGCATCTTCTTCTACGTGGTACCTGTTTTTGATCGATTAGTACCTACTTTTGTCAAGGAAATGGATTATTGCAATTTTGGTCAACATTTACAAAAAATAGTACCATAAATTGAGTGAGATAGTACCAGTTTTACATTGTTGTACTGCCTGATATTTGGTCTTCAGTACCACTTGTAATGAACACATAAAACACCGAATTTTAGTCTCAAATGATGTTATATGACCCATTATCACTCTCACATTAGTTGCTATGAGATTTAAAATGTGTATAATTAAGTTTAATCGCAAATTGGTCACGAACTCAATACACGAATGAAAAAACACTACTAATACATTTCATCTCATTGAATGATCATACATGACTACCCTAAATTCTATTTATATGTTTTAACTTCCACTATTTCTCAATCAAATTACGCGTGAACAATCCACGTGGCATGGTAAACATAGAGGATTAAAGAAATCCGATTACTAAACTGGTACCAGTTTTGACATAAATAATACCGCTTCTTCTTCTGCGTAGTACCTGTTTTTAATAAATTAGTACATACTTTTGGGCAGCGAAAATAGATTACTTCAGTTTTGGTCATTTGCAAAAATTGGTACCAGACCTTGAGTAAGATAGTATTAGCTTTTGGTGTTTTAGTACCAGATATCGTGTCTTTAGTACCAACTCTGACCAACATAAAAAAAATACCGAATTTCGGTCTCAAATGAGGTTTATATGACCCATTATCACTCTCACATTAGTTTCTATGAGATTTAAAATGTTTTTCATTAAGTTTAATAGCAAATTGATCACGAACTCAACATACGAATGAAAAAACACTACTAATACATTTTATCTCATTAAAAGATTCACTTCATCTCATTGAATGATAATACATGACTTACTCCAAATTTACATATATGTTTTAACTTCCATTATTTCTCAACCAAATCACGCGTGAATGATCCACGTGGCATGGGGGGGAAATTTCATTGTAGGGCTTGACTTTTTATTATTGTATCACAACATTTTCATTTGAAGGTTTCAATTTTAAGTTAATCTTAATATAAGGCCTACTTTTATATTCTACTTTTCAATTTAAGACTCCATATCAATTTGTATTTTGATATAATTATGTAAACAACAATACTTTTTTTAAAATTTATTTTGTAAGTACTTGTAATAAAAAATTAAATATCAATAGTAAATTTATCTAATAAGATAATTATTTCATAATTTACATTAATGCAAAAACTTAATGAAATTTATTTTAATAGTTAAAAAATAAATATTAGCTTAATTTTAATCTAAATATGTGATAACATTAAAATATAAACTATTTTAGAAAAATAGTTTTATTTTTTGTAAATAAACTTATAGAAAATAGTATTTGTGAATAAAACTACCTACAATAGAATTTTTCAGGTATTAATTTTATACATTTTTAACTTTTTCAAAAATATAAATTTTATTCACAAACAATATTTTCTAAAATTTTATTTAAAAAAAATAAAATTCTTTTTCTAAATAGTTTATATTTTAATGTTATCACATATTTAGATTACAATTAAATTAAAATTATTTTTTACCTTTTAAAATAAATATTTAAAATTTTAACTTTTTAACTTTAAAAAATTTTAACTTTTTAACTTTCAACAAATAAATATTTAAATTTTAGTCCTTGGCGCACGGGATTTCACAATAAAGAATATAATCTCGCCTTAACGGCCATTTATATTGAAATTATATTCCTTTTAGTGTTTTAAAATGTTTATAACATGATTCATCGCGTTTTGTCTCTTATACTACGCAGCGTAAGTAGAAATTTGTGTTGCGTAAGCTATTAGAGTATAAAATTTTGTTTGTTAGAAATATCATATATTCGCATATAACAAAATTGGTTTCTTAATTTTAAAAAATATTTTAGTGATATGATAAATTTTCGAACAAAATAATGTTGTGTATTATGATTAATAAAATGAGGGCGATTTTATTTTGGCATGAAATGTAGAAATTTAAATGATATGAATTTCATTTGGTATGAATATTGTATTTAATTTTAAAAATAAAATAAGTGGTATGAATTTTATTTGGTATGGGTATGAAAGTCGAATTTTAGGTTGATTTGTTATAAAATCAAGGTGATATAATTCTCAATTATTAGCATATTTCTACAATAACTTGTCATAAGATATTAATGATAATTTTATAAATTGCCCCGATATATAATTTTCGAATGCTCTGATCCTAAGCAGGCACATATGCTTCAAAAGTTTATTTGGCATAATTATATGCTTTGTATTGACGCATGTACATGTTCAGTTTTAGGCATGTTGTATGTTATATCTCAAAATAATCATATTTTAATGATTTTCGATTGACATCCATATTGCATATATAAAACAAAAAATAATTACATCTATCATTATAAATAAAACTATATTTATTAAAAAAATAATTTCAAAAATATGAATACAACATAAATTATCTTATAACAAATATAATAAAAATATAATTCAGTAATACACCATAAAATAATCATTTAATGCATTTTACCATAGATTTTAAATAAAATAAGAAAATTAAGTACAAAAATACGGACCCCATTTTGAATTAATTATGACTTTGTTAGTTATTTATTGTACATAATTTTACAATATGAAAATAATTTATTTTAATTTCTCTATTGTACAAATATTAATATATTTACGTATACGAGTATCGTACTAGTTGATATATTCCTCTTAACAATTAGACAAATTAGATAGATCTTTGAATAAATATTTTTTAATAAAATAAAAATTTATAATTAATTTTAGATAATTAGTTGATAAATTTGAATGACAAAAATATAGATTTATAAGTTTAGTATAATATAGATTTATATGAAATAAAGGTTAGTAAAATATAAATTATTTTTATTTGGATAGTTTATACAAAAATAAATTTATATTAATTAATAAAAAAAATAAGAAAATTAGTAGTAGAAGAGATAAATAATAAAAATGATATAAATAAAGAAAATAATAGAAAAATATATGGAAAGAGAGAGAAAAAAATAAAAAAAATTAAAAATGATTGTAGTGGAAAGAGAGAGAAAACTAATAAAATGATATTTAATGCATATTGTAGTGGGATGATGTCATATCTCATTTTAGTTTTGATTTATTTTAACATTAGGGAGATAAGAAGAAGAAAATTAAGGAAAACTAGTATTCGACCTGTGCATTTGCACAGATACAAATAAATTATTGTGAGTCTGTATGCATATAATGATTAATTATTTTTCTTTCACTTTTTTGCAGACCAAATTTACAATTAAAAGAGTTGGAATATTTTTTTTTAAATTGCGTTTATCTGACTGGATGTAATGTATATTTTGGTACGTCTTTTATTTGTGAATTATTTATTATTTATTTAGGAATTTCAAATATATTTTTTATTTAAAAAAAAAATTAAATGTAACAACAATAATAACATCTAATCACATTATACGGTCAACGCATTATATGGTCAACTGTCATTAATAAAAAATTTAAAATAATTTTTGTAATTTTGAAGTGATGAGTATTAATTATTTAATGATTAAATGAAAGATTAAATACATCAAAATGTAACGGTTTTTAGAGGGAAAATTGTTAAATTGCCACATAGGTAAAATTAAATAGGTTTTATTAAATGTTTTGAGCTAGTAATTATATATACTAGTATTCGACCTGTGCATTTGCACAGATATAAATAAATTATTGTGAGTCTGTATGCATATAATGATTAATTATTTTTCTTTCACCTTTTTGCAGACCAAATTTACAATTAAAAGAGTTGAAATATTTTTTTTTTAAATTGTGTTTATCTGATTGGATGTAATGTATATTTTGGTACGTCTTTTATTTGTGAATTATTTATTATTTATTTAGAAATTTTAAATATATTTTTTATGTTCCAAAAAAAAAATATAACAACAATAATAACATCTAATCACATTATACGGTCAACACATTATATGGTCAACTGTCATTAATCAAAAGTTTAAAATGATTTTTCTAATTTTGAAGTGATGAGTATTAATTATTTAATGATTAAATGAAAGATTAAATACATCAAAATGTAACGGTTTTTGAAGGGAAAATTGTTAAATTGTCACATAGATAAAATTAAATAGGTTTTATTAAATGTTATTAGCTAGTAATTATATATATAGATATAGATATAGATGCTATTTGTACAATTTGACTCATACAATTATTTTGACAATGGCAAGCCAATTACAAATTTACCCTTCCAATTATAACCTTCTAACTATATTTTTAATGTTTATTGAGTTACCATAACCCTTCTATGCATCTACATGTCAGTAAAATTTTAAAATTAATCATTTTTTTTCCTATTTTATATTTCTACTACACTTTTTAAATTTTTTTGCAAAAATAGGACATTTAAAATAAAACATACAAACCATTCATAAATCAGTCATAAACCAAAAAAGCATGTAATGTAGACACCAATAACAAATATAAACCTCATATCAATCATTCATAAACTATAAAAGTTAATAAATTTTCAATTTAAAAAATGAACTTCGTAAATTTTATTAAAATATAAATTATAGGTAAATAGTGTAATTTAATTTTTTTATGCAAAGATTTTCTAAGTAATTATACTAAAAAATTGCACAATTCAAAAGTAAATTCAAAATTATAATCACCAAAATTCACTTAAAAAAAATGGATAACTTGTCAAAATTCATAATTATGGAAGTTACTCAATATATAAACCCTCATTTGGTTTTTCTTTCAATACTCTCATTTTCCTGCTAATACTATTTNTACTTCATATGGACGAAAGGATGGTAGAATAGTGATGAAATCGCATATTTGGTGAATTTAGAACAAAATTATCAGTTTATGATTATTTTAGCAATTTATCTGTGATACTTTGCCTTACAATTATCACAATAAATGGTGATTGTAAATCTCATTGTAAAAAAGCCATTGTACACATAGCACTGCTCGAAAATTAAGGGGGTGGGGAGTTCAAAGGAAAAAAGAAACAATGTAGGGACTGAGGAAGAAAATGAAAAGCGCTTTAGGGATTTTAAGAAAAGTTACTCTTTTATTTTTGGGTGTTAGTGAATATTTATTTTATAAACCTCAATAAGAGCATTTTTAATGGGTAAGGTTTATAAACTTTACTTTTTACATTCTCAATACTACACATCATCTAAACCTCATTCTTACTTCTAATATCACAAACCTCCAATAACCATAAACCTCACAAATCTTCTTTTAGTGAGCCCCGCATGTTTCCCACTTACTTTAATTTATTTATCAATTTAATTCATATTTAATAAAAAAACTACTCAAATTTACGTATAAAACTACATTGTATACTTTAGATTAAATATTATTATATTTCATAGTTTTTTATTAATTACCCTTTTTAATAACAATAAATGTGAGTAAAATTTGACAAGAAAAATAATTAGTTCGACATATTTATAATATATCATAATAAATATGTTTTACGTACAATTAAATTAAAAAAAAAAGAAATTTATTACACATAAAATGTGAAAAAAACTAGATTATATAATAATAATTAAACTAAATGTGGAAAAAATAACTAAATAAAATAATAAAAATTAAAACTAAATGAAAGAATAAAAAACCTGTACGGATTGCATCCACTTATTAAATATTTGAGGCCCACATTCTACAAACTTTTATATTATATTCATTTATCAAATGTTTGGGGCCCACATCTACACCACAACACCAGCTTTGCATTTGCACTCCCGCTTTACAAATCCCATGCTCCCATTTCTCCTCTTTAACTGTAACACTACCCAACTCAGGTTTATAAACCTCATAGATTTTACCGTTAAAGTTGCTCTAAGGGTTTTCTAATGGGGGTTTTCTTCTCTCTAATGTGTGAAAGCAATTCGCAGCTGCACACTTCTCTCTAATGGGAGTTTTCTTCTCTTAAGTAAGAGTTTTTATCTCGAGTTCTAAAGGGTGATATCTGTAGACTTCGAGGAGAGGAGGATTGGGGGTTCATCCTAGAGTTTAAGTGTGGTGAGGGATCCAGGTTTTGAAATTGGGGTTTCTATGGCATTGAAGGAGGACGAGTTGGGGAACTTACTGGGGAAGTTCTATCTGTCGGAAAGGGAGAGCTCAATGATCGACATTGTGGAACAAGATGTCAAAATTAGCGCCGAGGAATGTCAGCGCAGCTTATTTGGCAAAGTGCTTGGTGACAAGAAAGCGAACTGGCTAGGGATAAAGAGAGCTATGGCGCAAATTTGGAGAGTGGGCAATTCACTGGAGGTTATGGAGCTCTACCCTAATTTTTTTGCAGTTTATATTCCTGACTACCCAAGATAAACTCAGAGTCCAGGTGGATAGACCTTGGATATTTGAGAACCAAAACCTAATACTCCATGGATGGAGAGTAGGGTTGAAAAAAACTGACAACTGCTTTGAGGAAATGCTAATGTCGGTGCAAGTTCACAATGTTCCCCTTGATTGGCTTAGTACTGATGTGGATGTGAAAGTTGGCAGTATGTTCAGAGGAGTTCGAAATGTTAACATTGCTAGAGCAGGTGGACAAAGGGGGCAGGATATTGAGGCTGTGGCTGCTCTGAACCTAGTTGAACCCTTACCTAGATGGGCCAACATCAGATTGGGAGACACAGTGGTCGCAGTTAATTTTAAATATGAAAAGTTGGTGAACCTATGTTTTTACTGTGGGAGAATTGGTCATCTTGATCGAAGCTGTAAGCATAGAATAGAGGACATTGAGAAAAAAAAGGTTAATGAAGGCCAGTTTGGGGAGTGACTGAAGGCAGCAGAAGGAGGTTACTGGTCCCTATCTCCAAATCAGTGTAACCACACAAACTCAGAAGAGCAAACTAACAGTGAACACATAAATGGGTTCAACCAGTAAGGGTTGAAGTCTTCAGTTGGCAGCAATCCAGGAAAGTATGGGGAATAGGAGAGGCAACCAAATAGTTGAGGTCCCTTCTCCAAGACCGGAAAATAGTGAGGTGAGCAAAATGGAGGTAGAACCAGAATTGGCCATTGTGTGTCAAGAGCCACCAGGTGTAGATGAGAGAGAGCAAACTCATTGATATGGATACTAGTCAAGCAGGGGCACGAAAAGCAGACCTAGAATGTATTACCAAGCAAGTTCAGCCCAAGAGGACTTGGAGGAGGACTGCAAATAAAGAAGGCAGACTGCTCAAAAAAGAAACTCTACAAAAAGGTGCAGCAAGGCCAACAATCTAAAAAAGAAGCCATCCAGAGGAAAAGGGATGTTCCATTCAGGAATCCAAAAGTCAAGAATTGGAAGAGACACAACTGAAATGCAGGTAGTGACGGTAGAGGCTGCCAGCCACAAATGGCTCCCACATTCCCAATGAGAGCCATGGTGTGGATCTGTAGAGGTCTGGGGGACCCTCTACAGTTCCCCAATTACAAGAGACTATTAAGTTTCACCACCCGCATTTTTTTTTTTCGTATCAGAAGTTAAAAAACAAAAAGATTTTGTAGCTCAAGTGTTGGGTTTTGAGGAAAGGTGGAATTATTGGGAGCCAGCAAGTACTAGAGGGGGCTTGCTGCTCTGTTGGGAAAGAGAAGTAGAAATAATCCATCTGAAAAGAAGTGACTGCTATTTTCAAGTCCAATTCAGGTTGAATGCTGAGACAGAACCAGAATGGGAAATCTTCACATACATGAGTACAAGTAAGGAGACTAGAGAACTTCAGTAGTTGTTTTTTGAAGAAGAGAAGGAGTCTTGGGGTGATGTTTGGGTCATTCTAGGTGATTGGAATGACATTACTAGCATGGAGGACAGAAAGGGACGTAGGGTGAGATCAGAAGGTGGCTTCAGAGGTTTCAATACTTTTATTGCCAACATGGGAATGACTCTGATCAGGATGGAAGGATATCAATATACATGGGGAAATAACAGAGTTGAAGAGGGCTATGTGGACGAAACTCCTGATAAGGCTTTTGCCTCTCTAGAATGGTTGGCCTCATATCCCCAGACTGTGATAAAATGTTTTTAAGAGTGCCTCTGACCATGGAGCTCTGGTGCTCAACACTGAGAATGGGGAAGTATCCAAAAATAGAAGATTTACCTTTGACAAAAGGTGGCTGTGCAGACCCGATTTAGCAGAAACTATGACAGAAGCTTGGGCAGAACCAAAGCTGGGTACTTCCTTCTTCACTCTGAAAGAAAAGATAAAGAGTTCAAGAACGGATATCAGCAGGTGGAGTAAAGCGTTTAATTCAAAGAGGAAAGATACTGTTCAGAGAATCTCCCTTAAACTAGAAGAAATGAGAGAATTGAAGGAACTGGGAGGAGTGGGAGACTATTAAAAGAGAGCTAGATGCAGCTCACTGTGAGGAGGAACAGTTTTGGCAGCAAAAATCACGAGTAATGTGGCTGAAAGAAGGTGACTATAACACCAAGTTTTTTCATGCTATGGTGTTGAGTAGAAGAAAACAAAATGCAATTACCAGACTTGTGGATAGGGGTAGAACTTATAACAAGGAATAAGACATTGCTCAGTATATAGCCACATTCTATGAGGAACTGTTCACCTCAGAAGGATCCCAGGCTGCAGATGAAGCTCTAGCCAATATCAGAGAAGATATCACACCTGAATTGAATGCTCAATTGATAGCTGAGGTGGAAGAGGAAGAGATACAACAGGCACTATTCCAGATGAATCCATCCAAAGCACCAAGTGAAGACGAGATGACAACACTCTTCTACCAACACTTTTGGCCATTGATCAAATCTGACTTGTGCACAGCTGTGTAAAGCTTCTTTCAATCCCATCAGATATTGAGGTACTGGAACCACACCCTAGTAACCCTTATTCTTAAATGCTTAAATCCTCAATCATTAAGTCAATTTTGGCCGATCAGGTTATGTGGTGTGGTATATAAACTCATTTCTAAGATATTGGCTAGTAGATTATAGGGTTTCCTAGATGTGTCTGTTAGCTGTTCTCAAGCGGCCTTTATCCCGGGGCGACAACTACTTGATAATGTTGTTATTGCACAAGAGGTGGTTCATTTCATGAATAGGCATAGGTATGGCCCACACTGCTATATGGCTTTAAAGCTTGATATGCTCAAAGCCTATGACAGAGTGGAATGGCCATGTATTCAGAAAACCATGGAGAGGCTGGGGTTTCATTCTCAATTCATTAAATGGGTATTGGCATGTATTTCAACTTCTTCATTCTCTTTTATGCTTAATGAGCGAGCTGTTGGATACTTGAAGCCTTCTATGGGGTAGAGGCAAGAGGATCCCATATCCCCTTACCTGTTTATATTAATTTCAGAAGTGTTCTCCTCTCCGATTAATGGAGCTGTGCAGGAAGGTTCATTTAGGGGAGTAGGGATAGCTATGGGTGGTCCTATGGTGAGCCATTTACTATTTGCTGACGACTCTTTAGTTTTTTGCAAGGCTGAACCGAACCAAGCCCTGCTCTTGTTGAAATTTCTTCATATCTATTAGATTTTCTCTGGACAGAAAGTAATTTGGCTAAATCTACTATTTTTTCAATAAGAATACTCTGGTGTCTATGATTTCAAATCTGTGTAATCTTATGCAAGGAATTCATGTTCATCTGTCCACCAGATATTTTGGATTGCCGTTGGGAATAAAGCAATCAAAGAAAGAGGCCTTTGAATATATTCTTCAATTAGTAAGAAAAAGGTTGATTAGTTGGCAAAAAAGATATCTATCCACAACTGGGAAAGAAGTTTTAACTAAAGCAGTCATTAATGCTTTGCCTGTCTTTGCAATGTCTTGTTTTAAATTACCTGTGAGCTTTTGCACAGAGTTGAGCAGGCTGGCAGCGGCTTTTTGGTGGAGAAAGAGTGGGCAAGAAGGGAAAGGAATCCACTGGATGAAATGGAGCAGACTGACAATTCCTAAAGATAAATGAGGCTTAGGGTTTCAGGATTTTAAAGTTTTTAATGAAGCTATGTTGTTGAAACAGCTATGGAGAATCACTACAAACCCAGGGCTGCTTGTTAGTAAAGTGTTGAAAGCTATATACTTTCCTTCCACTACTATTTTTGAAGTGAAAAAATCCAGTACTGCCTCATGGTTGTGGAACAGTTGGACTACCCTAATACCTCTATTGGCTAGAGAAGTTGGTAAGGAGATCAGAAATGGGAAAGACACCAAAATTCTGGATCATAGTTGGGTCCCCTAACTTGGACATTGCAATCCTCAACCATTGGGAGAGTGGAGGAATTCTGTTATATGGGTGCAGGATCTGCTGTCAGATGATGGGTTTAGATGGAATGAAGATCTGCTGAGGGAGATGTTCCATGATCGAGATAGACATGCAATTCTAGAAATCAAGCAGCAGAAACCTGACTTACCAGACAGATGGAGATGGTTCTTAGATGAGAAGGGCCAATATACACTGGCAGGTTCCTACAAACACCTCATGGGGGTAGAAACTGGAGCAACTTGACATTCCATAGGGAAGTACTTCGTCATGATTAGACAGAAAAATAAGATGTAGAAGCTAGAAGTCGAAGGTGAAAGGGAAAATGAAACATTTTATGTGGAAATGTATTCATGGAATTCTTCCAGTGAGTACAAATGTGGTGAAACGGGGTGTGCAGATGGATACAATTTGTAAGATGTGCGGAGAAGAAGAAGAATTAATCGAACATCTATTTTTTAAATGCAGATGATCAAAATTAGGAAGTTAGCCCCGATTAGTTAGTACGGAGAACAAATGCAGCATTCCTCATTCAAAAATTGGTGGTGGAACATCTATTCCACAAAGGATTCCGAGATTTCAGAGGACCGCATTCAGCTTTTGACGTATATACTTTGGTGGCTATGGCGATCATGTAACCTGTGGGTTTTCAAAGGTGTATGGATTCCTGAAGAGGTGTTGGTCCGAGGGGCTTGGCGAGAATGGCAAGAATACATCTCTTGCAGGGCATCCTTACGCTAGTTTGCGTCTGGTTTTTAGTCTTCTTACTATTGTTTAATAGTGTAGATTTTGTTAATTGTTTGTCTTGTGTGTTTGATAAGTCGTATTCTTGACATGTTAGTTGTCATGTTTTCCATACTTTTTTGGTGTTTGTTTGAGCTTAGTTATTGATTTTAATTGATTTTTATATTTTTTGTAGGATATCTCGGAATTTGAAATTTTATGATGATTGGAGAGCAAAAGAGACGAATTTGTGTTAAGGCGTGGGCACGCTAATTTCCTACGAGAGTTGGAAGAAGGAAGGAGTCTTGAATAGGAAAGAGAAATAAAACAACTATGGAGTATTTATTCATTTATGGACTATTCTATTTTATTAGGATATTTTTGGAGAGAGAATGATCTCATTATTTTCTACGTATTTTCTGTTAGGATTAGGATTAGACTGGTTTAATTAAAAAACCAGACTGCAGATTTATTTTAGATCTCTTCTTTTCTTCTGTTCTCTCCTCTACGCACGCATCTCTTCTTCTTCTCTTTTCCTTTCTTTTATTTTTTCTTTTATTTTTCATGAATAATTGGGAGACTTCTCCCATGTTTATGGAGATTTAATTTATTTTTCTAGCCAAAGGATTAATCGAGATTTGGTTCTTCATGATTTGTGAGATCTAATTGAATTTTCTATTCCCTATTCTCTTTTATTCGTATATATCTTGTGATTATTATTAATTGTGTTTTGATTGATTGATGCAAATTGGCCATTTGTTCGATTGTTGATAGGCATACTGTTAGTTAGAACGTCAAATCTGTAATTGTTTGACTGATCTAGTATTTGTGGCAAATAGCATAGTTGATTACTAAGGGTTTTCAATTGTATGCTTAGGGAGATATATGATCTAGTCTAAATGATCCTACATGTGTGTTTGGTGGCTAGAATTGGTGATCCTTCTAGATTTTATTGCTGTTGATAGATTAAATCCTATGATCATATCTAGGGTTGTCTATTGATTAGAGAAATAGTTAGAGATCATATCCTGATTATCGAACAAGTAAGGAAGGATAGGTTGTTAGGTCGTACCAATAATCATAACCAGTTTTTTCGAGAGTAGGAGAATTATGTTTGCATCCATGATCGAATCGTTGAACCATTTCTACGAGTTTTTCTTTTGGTTGGATATCTTCTCTATTTTTAATCACTCATTTTGTTTTCGTATCTAGTTAGATTTTATTTTATTTTATTATTTTTCTTAATTAGATACAATCATCAAAACCCCCCATCATTTTTATTTTTATTTTTATTTCACGAATAGTTGCATCGATACTCTGTCTAGCCAATCCCTGTGGATACGACCCTGCTTACCACTATTACAGTTATTTTAAAAGCAGGAATTTAATATTGTTGGATTCGACACCCATCAATTTTTGGCGCCGTTGCCGCGGATTGGTTTATAATTAGACTTGCTTTGGTGCACTATTCTATTGTGCAAGAGGCTAATATATTATGGAGTTTTATTGTCAGCCGTTCGAGCAAAATGGTTATCACAGGGAAAGCACGTGCCAAATTGAGTTTTGTGGAATTTGTGGCGACTCCCAACACCCAACTTGTTTATTCCCAACATTTTTATATTATCCTCAAGAGCATTCTCAAGTTGGAAATTTTCAAGAGCCGCAACGAGGTAGCTTTGATGGATTTTATGATAGTTGCAACTCTGAGTGGTGGGGTGATTACTCGCCTTCTACACCATTTGCTACCCAACAACAATATCCATCGAGTTCGATCACATCTCTTGAAGAAATTGTTAAGTCGCTTACGCTTAGTACTTTACAGTTTCAACAAGAGACTAGGAGCAGCCTTAAGAATCTAGCAGACCGACTGGATCAACTTGTGTCCTCAGTGAGCGAAAGTGTATCTCGAGTTGAGTTGTCATTAGAAATGGTGGTAGATACCTCGAGTTGTGCTACAGAGTTGACGGAATGTCCTAAGAAAGAGCAAGAATTCATGGAGGAATCTGAACAAGTTGTGGTTTTTCAATCTCCAAGTGATTTGTCTCCTAGTGATTTTATGGGTGTTGGTGATTTTGAAGTGTCGAAAAATATTGACTCGAGTGATTTGGACAAGTTGAAAGTTGTACTTTTCAATGATTCAACCTTTGATAGTTCAATAGAGTTTCAAGATAGCTTATATGAGTCGTATTGTTTTTCTCTAACTGATACCATTCCACCTGTTACTCGTACTGACGATTCATATTTTATTTTACAGGTATCGAAATTGCCACTATTGATTGTTGAGAATTTGACCAAGAATCAAGAAAAAAGTCTTTTGCATGAGTTGAAAAAAATTAAAAAGGGAATTGGTTGAGTCATGAAAATTATTTCTAGCCGAAGACGTTAAAGAAAGGCGCTTTTTGGGAGACAACCCAATTTTATTTTTTTTTATTCTTGATTTTTTATTTTTAGGTTATTCTTTGTCTTGTTATTTTTCTAATAGTCATAGGAATTTTAGTAATTATAAAGTAGAAACGATTTTTGTAAGGCGTGGACACGTGTATTTGGCTCAAAACGAACTAGTTCTCATTTCATAAGCCGTGGTCACGCCTTTTACAAATTTGTTCATGTTNTTTTTTATTAAAAAAAAATCTAAAATCAATAAAATCGGATAACTCTCGAAACTCTCCTCCTTCCCATCCCTAACTTCTCTCTCTCAGGCACCCAGAAATCGCAAACCACAATTCCCGTTCACGCCTCTTCTCTTCCCCTCAGATGACCACCGGCGAGCTACTTCCGTCTCTCTCTAACGACCACCGGCAGGCCCCTGCCTGAAATCCCCTTTCCTGCGTCCAGCCACCACTCTGCCGACCACCGCGCACGTAACCGACGATCCCAATTCTGGTGGGTGCTGCATCTTCTCCGGCGGGACTCGCTGCTCCTTTTTAGGCGTAACAGACCGTCCGCTGCATCTTTTCCGGCAGAACACGCGACCTTCAGGGACGCCGCGAAAAACCAACGTGAAGAACTCCTGAACCTCTGGAATTTTCTGTCATCGCCCAGACCACATTGGCGGAGGAAACAGCATAATCCGCTCGCGACCCAACCTCTGAAATTTGTCGTCAACCATTCGTTCACTGGTTGTTCGATCAAATGTTGAGACCAGCGACCTCCGGCGGGATCTGCTGCCTCTTTTTCGGCTTAATTGTCCGCCTTTTGAGTTCTCCCGGTGAGCTATCACCAATTTCTCGTAACCCGCTGCTCTCCCGGAGAACCCTGCTGCTTCTCTTCCGGCATACACCTGGCCTCATCTATTCACGATCGCTGCCGAATGATCATTAAATCTGATGATGCAGCAAGATGGCGAGATCTCTGTTCCGTCTTCACGCCATGACCAATTTCAAGATGTTGCAATACGTCTCGTGTTTTGGCGAACCTTGCTAACCGGACTGACCACAGCGCGCGTTCATGACGACTCTCCGTTATCGGTGAGCCGCTGCTGTCCACTGCCTGACACAAGTGAGCCAGCAACACCACCTCTGTCTTCGCTGTCTGTCCCCGTCTTCACGTTTATTTTTCGGGCGAGTCACGTCTTAGACCGTGCAACCTTCTCTTGACCTAGAAGCATTACTAACTGCAATTGCCATCATCAGTTGTATGTTCAGGCCGGATTAACAAACTTTGGTTGCTTTCTGCTCTACCCTTTCAAACACGCGTCGAGGATTTCAAATTTTGTGTGCCGATCCAGACACACCGACTCGATGAAAAATATAACCGGATGCTCTACGCAATCAGGGGAGTTTTCTACTTCTCTTGCATTTATTTTCTATATTTGTGATTTGAGCATTGAGTTGGTGCCATTGAGGATAATGTCAATTTTTAAGTGTGGGGTGGGGTGTTGATATAACCCTATTATCATATGTCGGCCCAAGAACTCTCTACTCGACCGAGTAACGGCTTAGATCGCCCATATGTCGATGTACTCCCGTCAACATATCTAAGTCGACTTCTATAAAGTCAACTCCTCAGCAGAACAACTATGAAAGGGACAAAATCCATGTAAGTCGACTCCTCGAGGTCGACTTCTGGCAGTCGATTCCAGAAGTCGACTTCCACTTGAGAGTAACAAAGCGTAGCCTCCGAATCCTTATGTCATTATGAGTCAACCTCCCAGTTCTCGAGGTCGACTTCTTATGCCTCGAGACCGAAGACGTGATGACGACCCATCACACTTGCAGCATACTTGAGGCTCTGCACTCTTTAATGGATAAAGGGGAATCTTGTGATGACTCAGCAGCAAGGGGAGACGAACCGACCGGGGCATTTTGGGCCCTTCACGCAAGTCGGCCGGGGTATTTTGGGGACTTCAAGTAAGTGTCTCCTCCTATATAAAGAAGGTGAGGTAACCCTAAACCCTAACTTCCATTCATTCCATACTCTCCTCCATAGCTGCTGCTGCTCTCTCAGAGCAGCCTCACTTCATCTCTTTCATATACTGACTTGAGCGTTGGAGGCTCTACGTCGGAAACACTTCCGGCGTTGAGTTCTTGCAGATGTTGTCGCGGTCTAGCAACGGTTCGAAGGCGATTCAAACAAATCTGAGCTCATTACCACCGGTTCACTCCAGATCTGAGAGCAGACCAAGCATTTTGGCGCCGTCTGTGGGGAGTTCTTGAAGGAATTAAGAGCTTTGCACCTAGCTCCGATCTGTTTCTGATGGCCGAGAAGGAAGGTTTGCAGAGGAACTTGAATGAGGAGTTTAGGGGAGCTTGGACTGATAGGAGACCACCACTACTCTCTACCCCTAGACCCCCAGTGATGCAGATGCTGGGACTACCACCGTTTGGAGGACTTCCACTGCCGGGAATGACTCTGGGTGGAGAAACACCCATTACTCCACCCGGAGAGAAGGTGCGAGTGTTGAATCAGGTAGGGACAAGTCAAAACCCCAATCCAAGTGTTGGAGAGAAGGAACCAACGGAGATGTCTCGACGTGAGGGAACGCAAATTCAGGAGGTGCCGGAACAGACACAAACACAACCCCGCGTCGAGGACCAGACACTGACGATGATGAGGACCGAGATGCAAAAGATGATCGTTGAAGCAGTAGTCGCCCAGATGAAGCAAGTGGCGCAAGTCGAGCAGAACCCGCGGGTCGAACAACAGCCTTATGTCGAACAGCAGGCTCAGTCGAACATGCAATAAAGCAGAAGGGCAGACGAGGAAGAGTCTTCCATTAGAATTGTCAACCCGCAGGCGAGAGACGAGCCATTGGAGCAGTTGCTGGCCCAGGTCCGCAACTTGCAGGCTCGAGTCGGGGGAAAGAAGAGTAGGAGAGCAAAGGAACATTCATTCTCGCAACAGATCCTGTGGGCCGACCTACCTCAGGGCTTCAGGGAGTTGAATATATGGTATGATGGCTCCACTGACCCGTCTCGACATCTGAGGAGCTTTGAGAACATGGCAGTGCTCCACCGCTATAGTGACCCTATACAATGCTGCGCTTTTCTGACAACTCTGAAGGGGTCGGCTCAGGACTGGTTCCACCAACTACCAGCTGGGTCGATTCAGGACTTTGATGGTTTCAGCTCAAGTTTTCTCAATCAATTTGCGAGTGTCAGACTGCAAGAGAAATCCTACCTCTCATTGATCAGCATGCAACAAAAGAAGGGCGAGTCGCTGCGAGAGTATGTGGCAAGGTTTACGAGGGCATGTGTCGACTGCCCAATAGCGACAGAGGAAATTAAATCGGGGGGATTGACAAGGGGACTTCTACCAGGTTTGTGTAAGAACTCTTTGGCCAAGCGACCTGGTAGGAGTTTTGATGACGTATTGGGAAGATGAGTACATGAACGTCGAGGAAGCAGAAGTCGACTACCTACAGAGCATGAAGATGTCCCAGATCGAAAGTCGAGATGACAAGAAGGAGAAGAAGATTCATTCGATGGGGGAAATGAGAGGATCCCCACGAGCGGACAGGGGTGAAGGACGATATAGGGGATGGAGGCCGATTCAATACACATCTCTGTCGGCTCCCCACGCGAGAATACTAGAAGTAATGGAGAGGGAGATCCGAGACGATGTGGTGAGATGGCCACGGACGAGAAAGGACGGACCGGTGAAGCCCAAGAGCAATTTGTACTATCGATTCCACAAAGATTATGGGCACAACACTGACGATTGCAGACACCTTAAAGACGAGATCGAGAGGTTGATAAAAGCTGGCCATCTAAAGGATATCATATACAAAGATCGCGAGAGGTCGAGCAGGAGGAGAGAAAGAAGTAAAAGTCCTCGCAAGAGGGCAAGGTCACTGGAGAAAGAGGAACTCCCCCAGAAAAGGGGAGTAATTCACATGATTTTTGGAGGGTCGACAGACGGAGATTCAAATCGAGCAAGGAAGGCGTATGCTCGAGGTCGATATGCAAAAGTCGAGGTGCATCAAGTCGAGGAGAATGGACCAGTGATGAACTTTGGGCCTGCTGATATGGGAGAAGTCGAGAGGCCACATAACGATGCCCTAATGATAACAACGCAGGTGTCGGGATATGAAATACAGAGAGCGTTTGTCGACACAGGAAGTTCAGTGAACGTGATCTTTTACAAATGTCTCAAAAGGATGGAACTCGATATCGAGCTCACACCCCTACACACGTCACTCTTTGGATTCAATGGGTCAGAGGTCGCGCCCCTGGGAGAAACCATGCTTGCTGTCGTCCTAGGGGAAGGCGACTTGAGGAAAGTGAAGATGGTGAGATTCGTTGTGGTCGACGTCGAGTCAGCTTACAATGTGATTCTTGGGAGGCCGGCACTCAATTCTTTCCAAGCAGTGGTGTCGACTTACCACATGAAGCTAAAATTTCCCGTAGGAGATCGAGTCGGGGAGGCTCGAGGGGACCAGAAGTTGTCGAGAACATGCTATCAGATCGCGGTGAAAACCAATCAGCGAGCTGAAATCAATGAGGGAAAGAAACCAATGTCGAGTGAGAAGAGGCCGAGAGGGAGTGATCTCGAACCGCACGGAGAATTGATGGAAATCCAAATAGGAGAAAGAGAAGACCAAACTACCAAAGTCGAGAGAGAGTTGGAGGACAAGTTGTGTAAACAGTTGGTGGAGTTTTTGAAGGAATTCAGGGACATATTTGCCTTCTCCCCTAAGGAGTTGACGGGAATCGACCCAGAAGTCATGAAGCACAAAATCAATGTTGACCCCCTCAGAAAGCCGGTAAAGCAGCGACTCAAGCATCACGGAGCTGAAATCGACAAAACAATTGAAGTCGAGGTGGACAAGTTGCTGAAAGCCAAACACATCAAAGAGATCCAACACGATGATGGTGAGGAAGGCACTAAAAAAATGGCGCATGTGTATCGACTTCCGCGACTTGAACCTGGCGTGCCCAAAAGATCATTATCCCTTACCGAGAATTGACTGGCTAGTCGACTCCACGGCTGGCTGCGAGCTGCTAAGTATGATGGATGCGTCTTAAGGGTATTATCAAATTTCCTTGGCCCCCGAGGATCAAAGTAAAGTGAGCTTCGTGACGAGCAAAGGGACATATTGTTATGTCGTCATGCCCTTTGGACTTAAGAATGCGGAAGCGACCTACCAAAGGCTGATGGATCGCATGTTCAAACCTCAGATTAGGAGAAATATGGAAGTTTATGTTGATGACATCTTGGTAAAGAGCAAATCGTCGACTTCACACCCAGACGATTTAAGGAAAACGTTCAAAACCCTTAAAGCATTAGGGATGAAGTTGAACCCGAGCAAATGCGCCTTTGGAGTAAATGCGGGACAATTTCTGGAATACATTGTCATGGAGCGGGGAATTGAGGTGAACAAAGACAAGGTGAAAGCCATACTCGACATGGCCCTACCAAGAAACATAAGAGAAGTGCAAGTCCTAACAGGGAGGATCGCAGGATTAAGCAGGTTCATTACTCGAGCAGCCGAAAAGAGTTTTCTCTTCTTCAAATTGCTCAAGAAAAAGACGACTTTACAGTGGAGCGACGAGGCACAAATGGCGTTTGAAAAATTTAAAGAATTTCTGAGCGAGTTGCCCTTGCTGACCAAACCAGAGCCTGGTGACGAGTTGGTGTTATATATCTCGGTGGGAGTGGTTTTCCTAAGTTCGGTGCTGCTGCGAGAAGAAGAAGGCTCTCAACAACCAATTTACTACACTAGTCGAGTACTCCAAGGTGCGGAGACGAGATATTCTGAGGTCGAGAAAGCTTCTTTAACGTTGGTGATAACGGCTAGAAAGTTGAGGCTGTACTTTCTGAATCATGTGATAGTGGTGAGGACAAACTTCCAACTCGGAGAGACCTTGGATCAACCTACTGTTTCGGGTCGACTCGTGAAATGGGCGGTCGAGTTGAGCGAATACTCCATCAAATATGAGCCCAGACAAGCATAAAGGCTCAAGCTTTGGCAGATTTTATCCAAGAGGGCACCAAGGGAGAAGAGAAGAAGTGGGTAATGCATGTCGATGGATCCTCTGCGGCCAAAGGATCTAGTTTGGGAGTTGTCCTCGTGTCTCCCGAGGGCGAGCAGCTCGACTTTGTCATCAGAATGGGGTTCAAGGCCTCAAACAATGAAGCAGAATACGTAGCACTAATCAAAGGAATTCAACTCGCAATCGGTGGCGGAGCGACGGAGATCACGGCACATTCTGACTCACAACTCGTCGTTGGACAGGTGTTGGGAAATTGCAAAATTAAAGAGGATCGAATGCTGAAATATGTCGAGAAAATTCAAAGCCTTGTACAAGGATTGGAGAAATTTGAGCTAACACAAGTCCCACGAGTTCAAATGAAGGAAAGATGGGAAATCGCATTACCACCATGCACTTAGAGGGAAGCGTCTTGGCCGAAACAATGGAAGTCGATGAAAAAGACGCTTGGAGGAAGCCGATCCGTGAACTCTTGCAGGGTCAAGTACTTGTAGGAGACAAGCAGGAAGCAGAAAAAGCTGCTCGATATCTGAGCAAATACTTTGAAGTCGAGGGGATCTTGTATAAAAATTCGTTGGTGGGGCCTCATCTACGATGTGTTTCCGAAGAGGAAGGAAGTTATGTTTTAAAAGAAATTCACGAAGGATGCTGCGGAGCGCATGCAGGGCCTTGAGCTCTGGCGGGCAAGGCCCTGCGAGTAGGCTATTATTGGCCAAAAATCCAAAAGATGGCCGAACAGTTAGTACGAGAATGCGAGAGATGCCAGCGTCACGGTCGAATTCCTCACATCCCAGCTAAAACCATGACGACAATCAACTGCCCGATCCCCTTAACTCAGTGGGGAATCGACCTGGTGGGCCCGTTGGCGATGGGGACGGGACAAAGAAAATTCTTGGTGGTCGTAGTCGACTATTTTAGCAAGTGGGTCGAGGCAGAACCCTTGGCTCGAATTACTGAAGAAAAGATGATACAATTCCTATTCATTAATATTTGCTGTCGATTCGGGGTCCCAAAAGTGCTGATATCAGATAACGGAACTCAATTCCAAGGGAATGGAATTCAGGCGTGGTGCATCGACATGGGGATCAAACAACAATTTGCTTCGGTCGCACACCCGCAAGCAAACGGGCAAGTTGAGGTAACCAATCGAACTATTCTCTAAGGGTTGAAGAAGAGATTGGAGAATGCGTCGGGAGCCTGGGTCGACGAGTTGACGACTTTCCTATGGGCTTATAGGACGACTCCGAGAAGCGCGACATGTCAATCTCCATTTCACATGGTTTATGGAATGGATGCACTTCTGCCAGTAGAAGTCGGCGTGAACTCTCACAGGTCGACATTCTACGAAGAAAAGAAAAATGAGGAGATGGTTGAGGAAGCCCTCGATTTGATTGAAGAAGGACGAGTGGAAGCTTGGGTACGATCCATTGAATACAAACAAAAGATGCACGCAGCTTTCGACAAGAAGGTCCAAACCAGACGTTTCCAAGTGGGGGATCACGTCCTCAACCAAGCCGACGCTCTCAAGCATGTCGGGAAGCTCAAAGCCAATTGGGAGGGACCTTACGCGGTTACAAAGGTGCTCGAGAGAGGTGCGTATGAACTCGAGGATGGAGAAGGTCGACAATTGCCACGGTCCTGCCACGTGATCCATCTCAAACGCTTTTATGCTTAAGGCAACGTTTTGAACTCCTTTTTTTACTGAACAATTTTCAAATCAAATTCAGTAATGAAATGAATTTCAAGTTTACGCTTCAATTATTTCTCTTACATTTACGCGTCGATTTTATTATGATTGTTTGAAAAATCGAACTTTTCAAAACGGTTATGTAGCCGACTAACTCCGCTGACTAAGAAGTCGGTCTAACAAAACTACGAAGTTGTACTCTCGAGTGGAATCTCGAGCAGGCTACGAAGTCTACGACTACAAAGTTGATCTTACACAACTACGAAGTTGTACTCTCGAGTGGAATCTCGAGAAGGCTACGAAGCCTACGACTACGAAGTCGATCTAACACAACTACGAAGTTGTACTCTCGAGTGGAATCTCGAGCAGGCTACGAAGCCTGCCACTACAAATCGATCTAGCACAACTACGAAGTTGTACTCTCGAGTGGAATCTCGAGCAGGCTACGAAGCTTACGACTATGAAGTCGATCTAGCATAACTACGAAGTTGTACTCTCGAGTGGAATCTCGACTAGGCTACGAATCCTACGACTACGAAGTCGATCTAACACAACCAAGAAGTCGTACTCGGGAGTGAAATCTCGAGCAAATTACTATCGAGCAAATCTCGAGAGCTATGAAGCTAAAGGCACAACCCACCACACGCAAATTCTTTTTATTAGCTATGAAGCTGCTAAAGTCGTTGCTCGACTTCGACCATCTCGCAAGAAGGGTTGGGAGAAGACGAGTTGAAAAACTTTTGTTTAACAGCTACGAAGCTGCTAAAATCGTTGCTCGACTTCGACCAGCTCGCAAGAAGGGTTGGGAGAAGACGAGTTAAAAACTTTTGTTTATCAGCTACGAAGCTACTAAAGTCGTTGCTCGACTTCGACCAGCTAGCAAGAAGGATTGGGAGAAGATATACGAAAATAACAGCAAGACAACTTGAAATGCGAATAACATAGAAACTCGAGAAATCAGAAATCAACAGAGTATGACACCAAGTCAAACGACAAAAGAAAGAGAATAATATTGATAAATAGGTTCCTTACATTCTGAGTCGTCTCGACCCTAACAAATCTTGAAAATGAGCCGAGACGACAGAAACCCCAGTAACCATTTCTTTCAAACAAGAAACAACAAAAATAAACATCTTTAAGACTCGGCATCGGACTTTTCTGCCTCATCACCATCACCGGCAACAACCGTCTTAGTTTTTTCATCACCACCTTCAACCACAGTTCTCTCAGCAGCATCACCCTCATTCGCCTCGACTGGCTCATCAACATTCTCGATTTGGATCTCGACCCCCGGCATCTCTTCAGCTTCTTTTTCCTCGACCAGCTCCTCATCCTCCTCGACTTCAGGAGACCCCTCGTCATCCTCTCCGCTTGGCCCGACTAAGTCGGTCGGACCGGCCAAGGGAGAGGAAGGAACCTCCAGTCGACCTGCCAAACCAGCCACCCGAATGGCCCTCGCCTCGAGACCATTCCACCAGGGATGATCGGAAGGGAGGGACGCATCACCATTATAGCCGGCAGGAAAAGGAAGCGTCCTCTTGACCGCCTCACGATCGAGCCTACCAGCGCACTCAGTCTTCTCCACGACCTTCTCCCATGCGTCGAAAGTGAAATTGAAATACTGCAGCGTCGCGAGACAAAGCATGTCGAGAAAGGCAGAAGAGTTACAGAAGAGCTTGATAGCCCCCTGACGGTAGTGCTCGAGGAACACAGAACCAACTGGAGACTTGAGAAAGGTCTTGCGCCCCTCGAGGACTCCGGCCTCCCTCTCGACCATACTGTCATCAACTGCCTTCTCCAAGTCGGCCCGCAGCTGGTCGACCTTAGAAAGGGCAGTGGCTTTCTCAATTTTGAGTTTAGCGATCAGAGCATTGGCCGCTGCAAGGTCATCTTCTTTCTTCTCGAGCTCGAGGAGTTGGTCTTCATATTTCTTTTTGTAAGCACGGATGTCTGAGTCAGGCGAGCTAGTGTCTTCAATCGACCTTAGAGAGGGCATGATGAATGCCATGAACTAAAGAGAACCATGAAAAAACAGAGTTAAGAGTAGAATTAAAGCTCAAGTAAATACAATCGACTGAAACCAGAGATAAGAACAATTATCCGAGAAAAGCATAGCAGAGCACGGCTGGCACGGTCGTAAGGATCACGGTCGGCATGAGCCTTATCAGCAGCAGGGATGACGGAGTCGAAATATTTAGCAATCTCATGGGGATGAGGATGGTCCCAAAGTCGAGAAGGCCTCTCGAGAGTGACTGTCTCGAGGTTACCTGGAGGAGGAGCTTGCTAGGCGGCCTTACCCTTGTCTTTGATCTTCTGACGCTTGAGCGAGTCGGGGACCAGAGTGAAGTCGACCGCGTCCTGAGCCCGCTTCCGAAAAAGCGAGCCTGAAGCCTTTTGTTGTTTTCCCCAAGGACGGGAGCACCACTTTCGACTTCTTGACAACTGCGGCCTCGCTTACACGGACCCCGAGCCGCCGTCGGACTTTTTCAGGGGAGTAGGCCGGCCGGCGGACTTGCTATCGCCCTTGGCTTTCACGTTCTCGAAACGAGTAAGAACGGAATCTGCAACCATAAAAAGCAATTAGTTATATCGACATAAAGACTTAAAATGAAGAACATATGAAAATCATACTTACGAGGATCATCGAGACGAGGAACATCCTCGTCGACAACAATGCCTACGTGATTAAGAAGGAATCTTTCTTTGATCAACAGACGGGCTTTATAAGTGTGTTTATTGAGCTCGATCAGCATCGACTCAAACTTGTCGTACCGCGGCCGTTTATTTTGTTTAACCTTGGAGGTAATCCAGGCGTTGGGGTATGGATATTTACCAGAAGCAGGTCGAATAAAAACAAACTTCGACTTCCACTTAGTTACATTCGAAGAAAGGTCGTCGAGAAATGTGACACCAACGTGACGACCCAAACAATGGGCGTCTTTTATGAATCGATAGCCGTAACAGTAAAAAAGAAACTCTGGAGAAAAATATTGAAGTTTTATTCTGGAAACAACAATGAAAGCGATCATGATGAGAATCGCGTTAGGAGAAAATTGATTTATGGGGACACCGTATAAGTCGCTGATAGCTTGGAGTTCGGGTTGAATCGGGAAGCGAAGACCAAACACTACTTGGTCGATAAAAAAGGTGTAAAAGCTGGGAGGGGGATTAGCGAAGTCGTCATTGGGGCTGGGAACGACCAGCTCCCAGTCAGCGGGAAGTCCACTGAACACTTTAAAGCCTTCGACCTCAGTTGCGGAGGCATAACAAAAAGGATTTAAAACAGCTAGCTTAGCTAATGGACAGGCTATAGATACAACATTTTGAACCTCTAGAAGAGGTGCAATTATGGGTAAAGAAGAAGGACTCGTTCTATACAAAGGAATATCTAAAACCCTAAGGGAAATACCTCGACGAATGAGGTCGAGACGAGAAGACCCTCTAACTCGGGAAGACTCTGGGTCCTCTGCCAGGACACCTGACATCCACACCTGATTATATGCATCTCGGTCAATACCAAAGGAAGACACATCTGAGGCGGGAGAATTTCGCGATAGATCAGCTAACTTAAAATCGACCGCTTGTACCAAATCAGATGATTGAGCGCCTTCGTCGATCAAACATTCAATAGTGTCGGGCGAAGAGTCGGAGTTGGAATCTAGAAGAACGAAAAAGAAAAGAGAGGCGAGATCAGTAAAGGCGAATTCAGTATGAAGCGAAAACCAGCACGACCAATGGACAAATCGACTTGTGGGAGTCGTCACAATCGAGCCAAAGAAGAAATATGGAAGGATAACTATAGAAAAACGGCTCTGAAACAAATAAATCGACGAGAATAGTTGACTCGTCCTAATTGTGAAAACGTGAAGATACGGTGAATGTCGGGAAGAATCAAACCTAACTCGACCTAAAGAAGTGCAAATGGACTTCGTACCAAAAGTCGATATGCGGCAAAGTAGGGGCAAACAAGAAATCTAAAGGAAAATTCAAGCGAGAAAGATCTAACGAAAAACCCCTATGAAAAATTTGAAGAGCATGAAGAACACTCAAGGTTTTCAAACCCGAAAAAAAAAAAAACAGAAAGGGTTGGGAGATCCGCAAAAATAACACAAGTAAAAACCAAAGGGGATTGAGAAAAAGATAAACTTACACATGATTGCTGTTGCAGAGGCCTTGAATGTCTGAAGTCGTCGGAAAAGGAGTAGCGCCGGAAAAGCCGAAAATGCAGCGATCGCCGGAGAAGCTTGAGGGTTCTAGAGAGAGCGAGAGAATGTGAGAGGTAATGCTCCTCAGAGAAGAGGGGTATTTATACATAGTGCAAATGAATATCAGCCTTCAGATCAAAGCGATATCTGACGGCCCAGATGGGACATGGAATTCAAAGCGGTAAAGTTGAAGCGACGCGATTTGTCCAGATTCAAATTTTGAAATTTGAAAAGTCGTCAAAATGTCAACCTTATCCGAAATACAATCATGAAATATCATAACTCCTAGGGGATGATGAGACGAGTCTCCCACATGACGAGTCGAATAAGAAACATTATTCAAAGTCAAATAAGGGTAATGCTTGACCACCGTTTTAACTCTTAAACTAGACCGTTTAGAGTAATTTTTTGGGGGGACTAGATNATGAGATAGCCCTATTATCATATGTCGGCTAAAGAACTCTCTACTCGACTGGGTAACGGCTCAGATCGCCCACATGTCGACGTACTCCTGTCAACATATCTAAGTCGACTTCTATAAAGTCGAATCCTCAGCAGAACAACTACGAAAGGGACAAAATCCATGTAAGTCGACTCCTCGAGGTCGACTTCTGGCAGTCGATTCCAGAAGCGACTTTCACTTGAGAGTAACAAAGCGTAGCCTCCGAATCCTCATGTGATTATGAGTCGACCTCCCAGTTCTCGAAGTCGACTTCTTATGCCTCAAGACCGAAGACGTGATGACGACCCATCACACTTGCAGCATACTTGAGGCTCTGCACTCTTCAATGGATAAAGGGGAATCTTGTGATGACTCAGCAGCAAGGGGAGACGAACCGACCAGAGCATTTTGGGCCTTTCATGCAAGTCGGCCAGGGTATTTTGGGGACTTCAAGTAAGTGTCTCCTCCTATATAAAGGAGGTGGGTAACTTTAAACCCCAACTTCCATTCATTCCATACTCTCTTCTATAGCTGTTGCTGCTCTCTCAGAGCAGCCTCGCTTCATCTCTTTCACATACTGACTTGAGCGTCGGAGGCTCTATGTCGGAAACACTTTGAGTTCTTGTAGGTGTTGTCGCAGTCTAGCAACGGTTCGAAGGCGATTCAAACAGATCTGAGCTCATTACCACCGGTTCGCTCCAGATCTGAGAGCAGACCCATCAGGTGTCCTTTGAGACGTTTTAGTTTTGCGTATGCATAAATATCTATCTTTAGTCGCAACAATTTTGTGGAGATGTTTTTCCGAGATGATTTATTATCTTAGTTGTTGAGTCTTGTTTATTGTGTCTCTCGTGGTTATTCTCGATTCATTTGGTGCCAATCCGTGAAAAAATTAATTTTATTTGCACATGAAAATGATTTGGGAGTCCTTATTGCTACTTGGTGATTGATTATTTTGATGGTTAATCGACTGACGAATGCATGTGATTCGACACATATTTTACCTTGATTTTTGTGAGATTTGAGTCTATGAGCATACATTGAATATCATGTTCCGTTCCTTTGATGGTGTGTTGTCATGACTAGTCGGTTTTTTTAGAACTTGCTTTGGTATGCACGTCTTTGTTTACTCATTTGATGAATTTAGATGCATGATATCTAAATAAGGGTATTAGGATTAGCCCTTTATTTTTAGCCTTTTTCTTGAAAGCCTACCCATTACATAGACCCCTAGTGAGCCAAGTTTGAGCCTTAGCCTTTTCTTTCTATTAGCCACGTTACAAGCCACAATATCCCTTTTTGTTGAAGCCCTCTTTGAACCTTGAGTTGAAGCAAATATATGAATTCTTTGTATTCATGATGAGCTTATGTGCGTAGACTTGATTGTGGTTTGTTTGAGGTCTAGTTATCTAACATCTACTAGTTATTGTCTTCTCTCCGGAAAAACAAAAAAAAAATCAAAAAACTCATAAAGCAAACCAAAAAAAAAAAATGAAAAACGAAAAAATCGAACAAAAAAAAAAGAGAAAAAAAAATAGAGAGGATGACGATGAAGAGAATTGTACTATTTTATTCGTTACGTTAAATACATTTTGTGAAGTTAGACAGTCAACATAATTTATTTTGGGATTGAGCTCCGGTTGAGAAGAGTTTGTATGATTGCTTTGATTCTCTTAGCCTAATATGTCCTTTTATCCCACCTTATCTAAGCCCATCTATAACCCATTTAAACCCTTCGATTTTGTGTATTCATATTGATACTTGGGTGGACGAGCGTGATATATTTGCAAGCTTATAATAAAATCCTTCATTGTCTTGACTTGAGCATACACTTAATATATTTAGCCTATACACATTCGAGCGTTGAGTGCATCTAGTGAGAAGTTGTCGAATCTCATGTGTTTTAAGTTATTTGATTGTTGAGGTGATTATTCATTATTAATGAGAATTCTTTCTTGAGCTATGTTTCTGATGTGTGCAAAATAGTTTTGGGTTGGTAACGAATGATAGAGATGATTATGAGATGAGACATGAATTTGACTTGATGCTTGAGGACAAGCATCGTTTAAGTGTGGGGTGATTTGATAAGTCGTATTCTTGACATGTTAATTGTCATGTTTTCCATACTTTTTCGGTTTTTGTTTGAGCTTAGTTATTGATTTTATTTGATTTTTATATTTTTGTAGGATATCTTGGAATTTGAAAATTTAGGACGGTTGGAGGGCAAAAGAGACGAATTTGTGTTAAGGCGTGGGCACGCTAATTTCCTACGAGAGTTCGAAGAAGGAAGGAGTCTTGAATAGGAAAGAGAAATAAAAGACTATGGAGTATTTATTTATTTATGGACTATTCTGTTTTATTAGGATATTTTTGGAGAGAGAATGATCTCATTATTTTCTACGTATTTTCTGTTAGGATTAGGATTAGACTGGTTTAATTAAAAAAACCAGACTGCAGATTTAATTTAGATCTCTTCTTTTCTTCTTTTCTCTCCTCTACGCACGCATCTCTTCTTCTTCTATTTTCTTTTCTTTTATTTTTTATTTTATTTTTCATGAATAATTGGGAGACTTCTCCCGCGTTTATGGAGATTTAATTTATTTTTCTAGCCAAAGGATTAATCGAGATTTTATTTTCATGATTTGTGAGATCTAGATGAATTTTCTATTCCCTATTCTCTTTTATTCGTATATCTCTTGTGATTATTATCAATTGTGTTTTGATTGATTGATGCAAATTGGCCATTTGTTCGATTGTTGAGTTGCATACTGTTAGTTAGAACGTCAAATCTGTAATTGTTTGACTATTCTAATATTTGTGGCAAATAGCATAGTTGATTACTAAGTGTTTTCAATTGTATGCTTAGAGAGATATATGATCTAGTCTAAATGATCCTACATGTGCGTTTGTTGGCTAAAATTGATGATCCTTCTAGATTTTATTGCTGTTGATAGATTAAATCCTATGATCGTATCTAGGGTTGTCTATTGATTAGAGAAATAGTTAGAGATCGTATCCTGATTATTGAACAAGTAAGGAAGGATAGATTTTTAGGTCGTATCAATAATCATAACCAGTTTAATCGAGAGTAGGAGAATTATCTTTGCATCCATGATCGAATCGTTGAACCATTCCTACGAGTTTTTCCTTTGGTTGGATATCTTCTCTATTTTTAATCACTCATTTTGTTTTCGTATCTAGTTAGATTTTATTTTATTTTATTATTTTTCTTAGTTAGATACAATCATCAAAACCCCCCATCATTTTTCTTTTTATTTTTATTTCACGAATAGTTGCATCGATACTCTGTCTAGCCAATCCCTGTGGATACGACCCTGCTTACCACTACTACAGTTATTTTAAAAGCAGGAATTTAATATTGTTGGATTCAACACCCATCAGTGTTTTCACATTTGGTCTCGAGGGACTGTCCTCGCCATTAGGTGAAATCGGGGGTTTGTTTCTAGGCCACTTCTGTAAGTGGTTCTCTTTGTGTGGTTTTCAATTATGTATCCGACTATTGTCGAACTTGGTTTCGTTTACTTGGTGTTAATGAGATTATTCTATCGTTGGAAAAAAAATAAGGGTGTGTTATATCCGGTAAAACCTTAATTCTCTCCTTGTTCGAGGCTATCTTCTCGGCCGTGAGCCCCATTCCTTGTGTTAGGAGCTGGTTTTCTCCTTATTGTCAATTCTCTCGTCTAGTCTAGGGTTCCAGTTCTCTTTGATTTTGGTATGGAGGATGAATTAGGACAAAGATTGGGCAATTTCACACTATCTGATGTGAAAATAGCAGTAATCGACATTGAGAACACAGACATGAAATTCAACGAAGAGGAATGTCAGAGAAATCTGTTTGGCAAAATAGTGGGTGAATGGAAGGCAAATTGGGTAGAGGTCAAGCGTACAATGAGCTTACTCTGGAAACTTGGAAATTCACTTGAGGTGAGAGATCTAGGAACCAACTTCTTTCAATTCCTTATCCATAGAAGAGAGGATTTAATAAAGGTAGTGGAAGGTAGAAACTGGTCATTCGAAAATGAACACTTATTACTAAAAGAATGGCAAGAAGGCATCTCGGCTAACCATCCATGGTTCGAAATTTGGAAAGAGTTTTGCTTAGCAAAAGATTAATAAAAATTGGAAAGATTTATATATATATACAGAGAGAGAGAGAAGGGATCATATGAGAAAGATAGACAGTGAAAGAAATAAGAATGATTGTGAACCAATAGATCCAACACATCAATGGTCATGATAGAGTCAAATATTAGTAATTAAAGTCAAATTCATTAAGGATATTTTAGTCATTTGTCATTCATTAAGGACAATATAGACATTTCAAATAACAACCTCATACCCTACCTACTTTTATCTCTCTCTCATAAATTCACACACAGAGAGATCGGTTTTTTTTCCACGACACACACACATACACAATTAACACACACTTCCATCACCCGTCCTCCTCCCGCCGCCCATCCTCCGCTGCGTCCGCCACGGCCGCCGTCGCCATAGACAAAGCAGCCCGCCGCCGGACCCGCCAACGTCACCATTGACCGGCCGGTGATCAAATACGGTGCTAACAGCACGAAATCCGCCGCCATTGACTTGTCGACGACCAAATCGATTAATCTAGCGGCGGTTATCTCCATCGATCTATCCTCCAACGTCAATGGACCGCGATTCGTCAGACAAATTGTTGCCTCTTCACGATCCGGAGTGAGCAGCCGTCAGAGCTCTTCAACTCCCTTTCCTTCCCGAGCGCCTCTTCGTATGGAATTCGCCACCGCCGGCGTTGGCGGTGCTTCAGGGTCGGTAAGCTTCTTATCTGGTTGAAATCATTCGATTGAAAAATTGTGACTCAAGGCAGTTTAGGAAAGCAAAGGGGTCGCGAGGAGATTTCAGAGATTGCATAGTACTGAATTCGGGGAGTTTGGATCTAGATTTGGATATTGGATTGTTCAGTAGATAAGTTATTTCATTGCCCGATCTAGTTTTGGATTTTGGTTTGTGATTTCGGATGATGCACGCATGGTAGTTGCTGTTATTGTTTTGGATTTTGGGTTATGTTGGGGGTTTTTAAAACCAGAACTAAGGTTGTAATTTGGACCAAATTTTGAGAATTTGACAAGTCTAAGGGACTTAAGTGCAATTTCAGAAATTTTTGATATACTACAATTTAATTTATGTGTTAAATATGTAATTTAATAATAATTTATCAAGTGGACATTATTGTTCAAAGCATTGCACATTACTGTTTAATTCATCGCACATTACTGTTCAATTTATTGCATATTACAGTTCAGTTCATCGCACAACAATGATAAATAAAATGCGCAATGTGTGTGTGTGTGTATATACAAACTAAAATTCAAGAAATTACAAAATTTATCAACACACTGCATAGTACGCAATATTGAAAAAATAAAATATTATTTGATAAATGCACATTATAAATTGAATAAATAAAACATTATTTAAAAATAAGTTTGTTTTTTTTTTAGTTATTTGAAAAAAATAATACCGACCTCGAACTGAAATAATTGTGATTTTAGAAGTAAAAACAAATTATTGAGTCGAGAAAATTAGTTCAATCGATTAAGTGCAATTCGACAGTCATATAGTGCACTTACAATGTTGCAATTACAGTTCATATATTTTTTAATAATTTGTTCTAACCCAAACTGAAATCGAATTTAAATAATTGGTAACCGAAATACTATAATTAATATAAATAACTTAATATTTCAATTATAAAAATTATATTTAGTATTTTTAATATTTATATTTTATATTTTATATTTTTTAGCTAAAAATAAATAATATTTTATATAAAAATATATAAATATAAAAATATTGTATTATGTAGCTAGACGGTTTGATTATTTTGGTTATTTAAAAAAATAATATCCATATTGAACTGACATAATTGATATTTTACAAATAAAAATAGATGCTTGAGCCGAAATATATGATTTCAAAACGAAATTTGTAGTTCATTCAATTTCGGCCATTATGTGCAATTCGTTTAACATTATGGTGCAACGTGGTAGTCGTTAAAGTGCAATTCGTCTTACACTATTGTGCAGTCGAATTGTATTTATTATTTATAATTATAAGAGTATATTTATTATTTTAATATATCAAAATTTTACATCCTAAAAATTTTTAACCAATGTACACCTTATTTATCGTTAATATGCATTTATTAGATATTTTTATATTCGAAACGAAATCTTAAATACATTTAGTTTCGATCATTATGTACAATTTGTTTAACATTATGGTGCAACTTAGTAGTCGTTAAAGTGCAATTCGTATAACCCTATTGTTCAGTCGCAGTTTATTTATTATTTATTATAATAAAAAGTATAGCTATTATTTAATTATTTTTAATATACACTTCATGTAACAGTTTTGCTATGGAACCATCGGATGGCTTTGCTTATGGAGCCATCCACACTTATTCACCAATATTGTATTGACACGTGTCCTGCAGTAAATACACTTTGGACAGGTATCAATACAATAAGTGGTGGATTGCTCCATAAGAAAATCGTGTGATGGCTTCATAGAATTTTTGGTTCATATAATTGTATTATACCCATTTTTACACCATGAATAGGTAAAATACCCCGGCCATTCTAGATATTATGTTCACACCAAAATTAATGTCCTGCGTTTATTTATTGTACCCAGTTGAGATCAAGAAGTGGTGAGATGGATATGTTTGAAAATATTCATTCCATTAAGGTTTTTAAGTTATTGGAATATTGCGTTAATATATAAATATATGTAAGGGAAGAAATATATAAATGAAATAATTTTTTTATATACTTTTATAAATTGCAGATTTAGTCCAATGTCCAAATTGAAATATAATAAAGATGTCTAAATTTGCAAATGAGTCCCTTAGAATAGTCAAATTTACAAAAACAAGGCCCCCAAAATTAATCATTTTTTCTCCTTCCTCAGCCACTACCGACGACACTAAACAACACGACAGCGCCGAAAAACATCACAATCCCCAGCCGCACCTCATATTTCGAGATCAATTGTACATTTCAATTAATACTCTGGATTCGAATAAAAATCGTAGATTTCAGAATTTCAGTGATTTTTTCGAAATGGGTGGTTCAAACATCCAATTGCGAGTCATGTCCATGAAAAACAAACACAATTCAAGCAATTACCACCGGCGAAGAGCAGCAGCTGCGCTTGTCGAGGGAGAAAGTGCTCGCCGGAGGAACAGTGTGAAGAGCCGCTGATCGCGATATTGTTCCTCAGGTGAACGGACGACTTCGTCACGACAAGGAGGCATAGGAATCGGGCAGCCTGCGGCGGAGATTGGCAGTAGGACGGGCAATCGGCGCGGCGGATGATGAGGAAGAATATTGAGAGAGAACGGGTTTACAGAGTCGGAGAGTACTGGAGATTGGTGTGTGGGGTGGGTCCCATGTGTTTGTCATTGTTTGGAATTTTTATGATGTCTAAATTACCCTTACTGAATGTAAAACTGCTAGTTTTTTGTACTGTCTAATCGGATGGCTAGAATGTATTCTTATTTCTTTCATTGAGCATCATTCTCACCGGAGTGCGACCCTAATATATATAATTTGTCATGCATTTAATTTTATTATCCGTTCATTTCAACTAGTGTTGATAACCATGCCATGCACGGGGTATAATACAAAAAATTTTTTATTATTTATATATTATAAAATATTCAAGGCAATATGAAATTATATTCTCCACAATATTCTATTCAGTAATAATATGACAAATTTTTTTATTTACTATTATTAGTTTCTATTTTAAATTTTTTTGTGGGTTTTGGATATTTAATATATAAATTATATTTATAAGTTTATAAAATATTACAAATGTATAATCATATGATATTTGCATACAAATTACTTGTATGTATTTATAAAATTGTCGATTACCACAGTCTTATAATTTTTTCAACAATTCATAATTTGCATATTGCTTGATAATTGACCAACGTTTAACCCATAATTTATCTTCCGCTATAATTATTAAGTGAATGAAATGTTAAAAACTTGGATAGGTAAATTTTAATTCTTAGTAACTTTAATCCTTATGCAACACACATATTTTTTTGGTTAAATACTTTATTTTTACTTCTTCATTTTTTATTTACATTTATTTCTTTAATTCATTATTTCGACCTATATAATTAGTTAATGATTATATATCCGAATATTTAGATTATATATTTACATAATTACCAAGTGCTAGTATTTTGTTAACTTATTTTCATTTATAAAATAGTATATAAGAAAATAAAATATTTTTAAAAATTGAATAGTTTTTTAATATACATAGATATTTCTAAGGTGAAATTTACAATTTTAAATTGCACCCGAACATCAAATTTTATTTTATTAATATATTATTTTAATTTTCAATAGTGTTATACTACAAATGCTATATCCAGTGGATATGTACCTTTTAATAGTTAATTTGACTACATTTCAGAAACTTTTATTAATATTTTAAATTATTTATTAAGTTAGTATGATTAAACCTAGTTATTCTGATTATTTTATAAAATAATTTAAGTACTTCTGAACAGTGAATAAAATTAATTAAATTAATACCTACAACAAGATTAATGCATAAGATTTGCTTATAAATAATTACTAATAAATTTTCAAATATAGACGAAAAAATTTCCTGCCCAAAACCATGCCAATTATGGCAATAAGGATTATATAGATATAGATTCCCGCCTAAAATTGTTACACATATTTTATTCATTTCATCATCCAATTAATATATTAATTGCATGTATTTTTCATATATATCATCCTATTATATTAAAACATTTGTTTTCTTCTCCTCCAGAAATTTTAAATTTATTAGGTCCAATAAATTACAACCTCAAATTACATTAACATAAAACATGTAAACATTGATATATACTAATTTTAGTTGCAAAGAATTAAACAAGAAATTAAATTACAAAAGTACAATTTTAAACTGAAACAAATATCAATATCCGATTTTCTTTTGATATGGACCTGCAAAATAATAAAAATAAATTAATAAATTAAATATTACCTTCACAAATAAAATTTAACAAGAAAAAACTATTTTCTTTCACAATATCATGCTAATCTTACACAAACACGATTGTATCTATTAAAAATTCAAAGTCTACTATCAAACAACTTAGATTTTCTTTTTTTTTTATAAATTATTATTATTAAATATAGGATAATGAACAAAAAACAACAAATAAAACAAAGACTGAAATACTTTTTTCCCTATTTTATTATTTTCCCAACAAACGTATCAATTTGTGGAATTTGCATACTCTGATTTTAAAAAATTCTTACACAAATACATAATACTCTTACATAATACACACCTATCATGCATAATAATAATAATAATAATAATAATAATAATAATAATAATAATAATAACTGTAGTTGCTGAAATCAGGGCACTATTTTTATTTTTTATTTTTTTTATTCTATTATCTTTAATCATGTCCAAAAAAACATGTCAATTTGGAGATTTGCTTACTCTGATTTTAAAAAAATCTTGCACAAACACATAATACTCTTATATAATACACACCTATCATGCATAATATATAATAAATGTAGCTGTTGATAGCTGCTGAAATCAGGCCACTATATTTATTTTATTTTTTTTCTTTTTTCTATTATATTAAATCATGCCAAAAAATGTGTCAATTTAGAGATTTGCATACTCTGATTTTGCTTCATATTACAATTTATTTAATACCTATTTAGAATATATTGGCAAGATATTGTATCTTCAACAACCCCCATTTACCGAACAACAAAGCTCTTTTACTCTAAAAAATTTCAAGGCTCTAGAAACTGAACAACAATGACCCAAAACTTTGAAAGACTCTTCTTCTTCAATGAAAACATGGATAAGAAAATTGAGATAAAACTGGTCAGATTTTACCAAAATACTTCCAATGACAGTTGTCCGTGGCTCTTTCTAGAGTCACAAATCGGAAGGATTGAATATAATGATATGTGATGATGGTGATTACGACGATAGGAAAACCATATATGTTGTATACAAATAAGTGTTTATAAAATTTAGAATCATTTTCTTAATTCATATTTTTTTTCATGAATTAAATTATGATTATATATTTTTATTTTTTCTTTTATATTTTTATCGTTTCTAATTATTCTCCTCCGTGCAAATGCACGGGTTGATTACTAGTAAGGTAAACGAGGACATCTACATAATTTAATGAGCTTATTAGATTTTCAGTCGAGCTAACGAAATGAAAGATATGAAAAGCATTCACGTGAATAAAATGAACTGGCTCTTATGATACGAACGAGACACTACATAATATGAAAATAAAAATAAAATTTAATGTATATAATAAAAATATTTCAATATGTATAGACATAAACTTTTATTTTTTACAATGAGGTGTACGTTTATTGTCATGGTTCGTATACACCACAAAAATAATTGGTTCAGTGTTCGAACATAGCGTCGAATTTAGTTTCATTTATGGATAAGAAATATAAGAATATTGCAAAATGATATTATGAAATAAAAAAATTAAAAAATCATAACCGAAAGAGTGAATGGTATCGACAACAATAATATAGATAAAAGCTGATTATATATTTTTGACTCTGAAGACAAAATGGTATGTTGATTGAATATTTTGATTCGATAATTATTGTATCATTTATTTCGTTTGAGCTTAAATTTGAGGTTATCTAAAAGTTAGTGAAAAGTGATTTCTTTTATTTTTTTAATAAATACACAATTATGCAGTTAAAACTTTTATAAATAAAAATAGCCTAATGTGTCAATTATCGTTTATTTTTGTTCATATAACAATTTTTTTTTCCATAAGAGGATGATGAGAGCATGTTATCGCAACATTTAGTTGCAGTATATAAAGGTAAACAAAACTTATTATAATGCATCAAACTACTTTTTTCTAATCATATATTAAAATGCTAATTTCATAAAAAAAAAAATCTTCTAGATTTTATATAATATAATTTAAATGTATTTTCTTTATTACTTTATAAAAACACTGTCATTGTGAATTTTTAAAAATTAAATTGAATTACAATTCTCATGGATTTCATGCAAATAAATAAATATTTTAATACAAAATTATGCAGCTAAATATTTTATAAATAAAAATAGCATAATGTAGCAATTATCGTTTGATTTTTGTTAATATAATAAGTAATTTTTTTTCTTAAGAATGATGAGAACATATTATCGCAGTTGAACGTTACACTAGATAATGTTAAACACAACTTATTATAATGCATTAACTACTTTTTTTCTTATAATATATCATATTGTTAAATTTACAATTTTTTTGTTCTTTTAGATTTTATACAATATAATTTAAATATTTTTTCGTATTAATTTACAAACATTTTGTCAATGTGATATAATAAAAACAGTTCAATATGTATAGACATAAACTTTTATTTTTTCCAATGAGGTGTACATTTATTGTCATGGTTTGTATACACCATAAAAATAATTGATTCAGTGTTCGAACATAGCGTCGAATTTATCTTCATTTATATATGGATAAAAAATATAAGAATATTGCAAAATGATATTGTGAAGTAAAAAAACTTACAAAATCATAACCGAGAGAGTGAGTGGTGGTTTTGACAACAAGAAGAGAGATAAAAAGTGATAATATATTTTTGACTCTGAAGACGAAATAGTTTGTTGATTGAATATTTTGATTCGATAATTATTTGTATCATTTATTTTATTTGAGTTTAAATTTGAGGTTATCTAAGATTTATTTTAATTAATGGCATTTTATTTTAATATTTTAAATGCCTTTATTATGTGGTCATATATTATATTATTATGGGAATAATATAATTATATATGTCGTCCGATTTTATTTATCGTTCGCCGTTCGATTTATAGAATTTCTCGGATTATTCTATTTTTCGGCTCTTTATTTATTTGTTATATGCCTTATTTATTAACATATTAATGATATTATTATTGGTACTTAATTTAAATAATTAAGTGCTCGTTCGATTTTATCTATCATTCGTTGTTCGGATTTTCGGATTAATTGCGTAAGATTATTTTTGTTCCGTTTTCAATTTCTCTCTCGAGCCATTGGACCGAGTTTAGAACCATTACTACCAGCCCTTATATGGCTCTCTTTTCGGCCCTTATGATCTAATAAACCGGCCCCAATTGCCATATGCGACCCGCCCAAAAGCTTTGGCATTTTTGAGATATTTTGTACATATAAATTCAAATATTCTTAAGCTAATTAAAGTAGCTTTGGACCAGCCTTTGGAACCTTCATTCCAGCCGTGTGTGACCCTCTATGGTGCCTAATTGAGGCTTTTAAATGGTAAGTTAATGGTATGTATATCAATTGATTTTCCTCCATTCAATGCCAAAATTCCACACGCCTTAGGTCTCTCACTTTCCCCTTAACTATTCTGAAAATATTCGATCTCCCTTGCACCCTTCCTCACGTTTAAACAACCAGCAGAAGCTCTTCACTCCATCACAAAATCCATCGCCCTTCCGTTCAAACGCAACCAGCCGAGACGTGCGTAGCAGTCGAGCCCCGCACTCCCGCGCATCAGCCGTTCAGCCCATCTTCCGTACCCTTGCATGTGTAACCCTTGATGTATGGTACTTAATGGCTGATTTCACTCTCTTTTTATGTATATATATGATACATGTTGAGATCTTTTGTGTTTGGATAAAAATTGATTGAATTAAATTGTTCAATGTTGTGATCTATGTGGTTTAATGTGAAACCAATAGACCCTTTTAAAAATTCGTGAAACTACTATGGAAAATGGAACACTTGTGTGTCCTTCTCCTTATGGTGAAGGCCTTGGATGATTTTATGGTGATTTGAGGCTTTTATGAATTTTCAAAGATGATCTAGCCTTTGAATTTTGGAAAAATGATATAAACTATTATACTTGGCCAAATTGAATGAAATTTTGAGGTTCTGTTCTCGTGTTGATTAGGGTCCTTATGTAAAAATATCATTTGAAAATTCGAATTGTAGCTATGTGTTATGAGGATTTGAAATTCTGGCATGTTTCTTGTAAAATCGATATAAAATCTTTGACTCATCCTTTTGGGTTGAATTTTGGAGGACTCTGGTCTTTTAGCATGCTTGCCATTGTGTTAAAATTTCAAAGGTAAACTCGAAGGTAGCCTATAGAACATGGAACTTCAGCTTGTGTCTGTTATTTTGAAAAAATGTGTTCAGTGGGTTAAAATGATTTATAAGGGTTAATCTCTAGTGTATATGTGTGTGTTTTTGAGTCCTCTTTCATGTGTTCAAATTTCATTTGAATCGGTCGAGTTGATTTTAAAAAGATTTGGATGATATATCCAACCGGTCAGGTGTCCAGGGCCAACTGGCCGTGCCTGTCTACGCCCAGCGTGCCTGGCCACGCCTTGCCGAGCCAATTTAAGCCCTTTTTCGTTTTCCCTGAGTTATTTGACCCGTTTGTGATCCGTTGACCCTGTTTTCCGTACCGAGTCATTTTTTAATGTTTTTAAAATGATTTTCCCAAGTATATTTCCAAATCCAAGTGTTCTTACTCCCACAAAATTTTCATGAACGACTTAGTCGATAATGTTCGACTAAGTACGAAAATTCGTGGCTTATTCTAAGGGTCAATATAATATGTTGATAGAATTATCTTAACTAAATGTAGGTGTTTGACGAGTCGAGCTCTCAACCTACCCTTGCTGATTCGAACAATTCTCCACTATTGTCCAGGTGGGTTTATTTAAATATCTATGTTGTAAATGATTTATGTCTGCTGGATGGTATGAGCAATGTATGTGTGTGCACCATGTACCCTGTCGATGTGTGCTATTTCGGCCGTCTATACGATTGTCCCCGTTGATGTATAATGGCACCTAATGAAAGACTATCTCCCTAAGACCTAATGACAGGCCGTGTCGTTGTAAGACCCATGGCGAGGCCGTGTCGTTGTGAAATGTTGATTGTTTCATGTTCATGCTGCGACCATACCTATCTGTCATTTATACTTGATTTATGTGCATAGTAGTGAGCAAGTGGATTGTGCTTACTCCCATGAGGTACCGTGTCGACCATTCTGACGGAGACACACGGATTATGACGAGATAGTGAACAAGTTTTCAGCGTGACTCGGGTACGATACTGAAGCTCGATACCACGAATCAACCTCATATGGTTAGACCGTCGGAATATTCTATCGAGACATGAGAAGGCGGTTAGGGTCTGTGTATTTTATAGATGAGTAGAATGTGAGGATTTACTTACCATGGGTAGGTACGCCTGTAACGATGAGGATCAAACGACAACCCTGATGGTACCATTCGAGGTATTGGTGCAGATAGAGGTGTTATGTGCCTTCTTTTCCAAAAGAGAGAAGGCTACGACCACACCTATTCAGTGCTATTATGATTCTTGACCAAGTCGATGCCTTAGCCTGAGGATTGACTACACCACCGGAGCTTGCGAGGATGCATGACACGTTCTACGATGGAGGAAACATGTGCGTGATCTCGGGGTACTTGTGAACTTTGACAAGCTGCGTGATGGGCAGAACCCTACCTGTATGGAGGTACCGGTGACCTGTTGGAACCATGGGTCCATCAGGGAAAGGCCGAGAGGGGTACTCGTCAAAGTCCAGTGGGGGTTATCAGGGCAAGGGCGATACGACTTGGGAGAGTGAGGACGGGTTTCGGACAGAGTATCCGAACTTCTTGTCGGTCTCTCTCTCTCTTATGTTCGCCTTGCCCGGATGATAGTTGATGGTACAATCATAATCTTTCACCAGCTCTAACCATCGCCTCTGACGCATGTTGAGCTCTTTCTGGGTGAAGAATGTAGGCTCTTGTTGTAACGCCCCACTTTGAGTTAAGAAATAATCCATGGCTTATTCAAAAATCAAGTTAACATTTTTGAAATTCATTTTTCAAAATCCATATCATTAGGGCATTATCTTGATTTCATTTCATATTTGAAACCTCACGGGAATTCATTACCCGGTTTTTCACATGGACTTCATTGTCCTAAACATAACAGTTCACCAGATATTCAAATAACACACTCATCATGAATATCCAAACATAGTTCAATAATAAGAACTAAATCATATGTTCAAATCCAACATAATTCAAACGACATGGTCTGAAAGAAATCAACATGTTCAAAACCCAAACAATTCAAGTTCATAAATTTGGGTTAATTTATTCAAAATAATGCGGAAGCAAATAATGCAAATATGACCATCCACTCGCCATCCTGTCGTCGTGCCCGCCTTGCTTAACCTGAAACGTGAATTTCAGGTGGGGATGAGCACGGTTGGAAAAATGTCGTGCTCACCACTATGCAATAAATCATGTACAATATTAGTTAGGCATGGTTGCAGCATGAACACGAATCAATCAATTATCACATCTCCTAATCATACATTTTTACTCAATGTGCACACCTATCATTAGCCATTGAAGGACATACAGCTCACAACAATGGGAGTAAAATACCGAAGGACATACAGCTCACATCGACCTTGCCTATCATTAGGCTAGGGAGATTGCCTATCAAAGGCACCGTCGAAGGACATACAACTCACAACGACGGGGGCAACCACTCGAAGGACATACAACTCACAACGAGGGTTACATGGTTCACACGCATGCATTAATCACGCCAAGCAACAAATATAAATAATTTAAAGCATAGACGATTTTAGAATAACAACCCACCTGGTCGCGAAAAGGAGATAATCACAGAAGCACAAATAGGCTGCGAGCTCGGCTCGTCAAATACCTACATTAAGTCCAGATGCTATAATCAACATCTATTCTGACTTAATCGGAAAATCACAATCGTACTTAGTCGAACTTGATTCAACTAAGTTGTTCGTGAAGTCCTGTGGACGTTGGAACACTTAGACTTGACCTCTAGACTCAACCAATTACACATGGGGGTTCACATAATCCAAACATAAACATTAACCAAGTCAAACACTTAATGAAACAAATGACGAGTCAGTTTACAGTTTTTATTCTAAAAACCACATTTACGATTATACTAGTTTAAATCATAAAAATGAGTTGACCAGGTTGCCATACAAATTTAACCCTACAATTTTAACCACAATTTCACCTTCCAGAGATAAGCAAATACACAAATTTTCAGCTTCAAATCCCAAGTACACTATTTTATAAAATTCACACAAGATATCAGCAAAACCAAACTATGAATTTATACTCAAACTTAATGAATGATTCAGGACATGATAATTTTACAAAATACACTAAAGCATGATATAAACAACATATAAAAATATCAGTCCTTAATATTAACTGCTGCTATTTTTAAAAATTCAAACAAGATTCAATAGTTTATCAAATTTAAATCAAAATCGAATCAAAATGAACTCCAAAAATTTTCATATTTTAACATCACGAATAAGTACATAAAATAAGCATCTCAGTAAAGTTTCAGATTTTTCCAGCAAGAATTCAATTGACTAAAATTAAATTATGAAGCTGCAGAATACAACAATTAGTTTTTAAATATAGCAAACAAAGTCCAAAAATTCTAAAACTTTTACATGACCTAGAAAACACACAGGTAGACAACATATTCAAATTCCATAATTTTTGGAGCACAAATCAATTTAATAGGCATTTAACAAGATTCAGCTCAACTTTTCAAACAATTATTAAAAATAGCTAAACTTATTATTTTAATCTGAAATTTTTACACAACATGTATTTCCATCAGAGGGTCGAGCATATAAAATTTCACATTAATACGAGTATCACAGAATTTATCATAATTTATATATCAAAACAACGACTAGACAATTTCAACAATTCATAATCGACTCGTTTTACGACAAATCCGTCCAAAGTCTTCGCCATAAGACTAAGGACAATACAAGTTCCAACCCACAGCGACTCTATCACGATTCGACGAGGTCTCATTCAATTTCACCGAATCGACGAGTTCGTCTACACATACAACATTTTTCCTTTATCAAATACAAGTTCCAACCCACAGCGACTCTATCACGATTCGACGAGGTCTCATTCGATTTCACCGAATCGACGAGTTCGTCTACACATACAACATTATTTCCTTTATCAATTTCAAACACACATATATATCCTTATGAACACAAAAGTCACATATTCATATTCACAGGTATTCAACGATCTCTTTCAACAATCAATAACACAACATACACAAGACGAAAAAAAAAATAAACGAGACGGGTCGAGCCTTGTACCGTTCTCGGGAATCGAACAAAAACGAAACGAACACGAGAGTCGACGGCACGCACGGCGGGCTCGACGGGGTTGCTCGTCTCGGCTTGCGTGTGGGTGATGAACGGGCAGCTCATAAAGGGAGCCTGCGGGTTCGAAGGCGCGCGAAGGTGCTGCAACGGAGTTCCGAAATCAAGCGGAAGGGGGTGCTCTCGTCTTGCTGCTGCTCGCGGTGGTGGAGGACGTTGCAGCGGCGTTGGATGGAAGTTTCTGTCGCACGTTCTTATTACGCGAATAGGGCTTTGTGATGCTGGAGGTTCGGTGATTGTGATGGTCGCTAATCGTCGGAATCACGTGACGAGAGGGAGGGACCTCCGGGGCGACGATCGTGAAGAGAAGCGGGGACCTCACGAGCATGGAAATGGAACTCGCAGACTGCCCGACTATGGCCACGATTTCTCGATTGGATAGTCTGCTGCTCACCGGAAGGAGTCGCTTGGCCGCTGTTGGTCGAAGGTGCTCCTGCGCGCGGCGGTTGTGAGCGGCGGAGGACGGGCTCGGTTTGGATCTGTTGGGGTTCGCGAGGGAAACTCGACGGGGCCTGAAAATTCCAACCGGGGCTCAAATGCTTGAAACGAAGTCGTCGGCTGCTCACTAGTTCTCCGGCGAGGGAAATTCGACAATGGTGAGATGCTGCGAATAGAAGCCGACGGACTGAGGGAAAATCGTCGGCGATGGCTGAACGAGATTGACCTCCTCCTCATTTGCGTGAACAGAGTGCGGCAGTGAAGTTTGAGATTGATGGGTTTGGACGGATTCTCGGTGATTCTCGCGTGATTCTAATTGATCTGATCAAGACGTGATCAAGACGGGTGAAGAGGGATTTCAGCGAGAGAGATTTCTGAGTCTGCGGGGTAAGATGAGAGATAGAGACGTGTACGTATAGTCTTAGGGTTTAAAAAGTCTTGGACAGAAAGAAAAAAATCACACATGCATATACTAACGGGGCGGGTAGATAAAACGGGTCCAGCCGGGTTTAGAGATTCGGCCCAACTCTCGGGCTCAGCTTTCGTTTTCCTCGGGCTCGATTAACCATCCTAATTTGGTTCGGCCCGACGATTTAACGAACGATTAAGATTAACATATAAACCGGGTAAAATATATATATATATATATATATATATATATTACACTCAATTAAATTTTAAACTAATAATAATATTAGTAAAAATACAAATACACAGTTTAATTAATTAATAACACTTAGACAATTTGACAATTAATCATATTTAGACAATTAGACATTTAATTCGCAATTTAACAGATAAATCATATAGACATTTAATATTTAACATTTAATCAATAACAATAATAAATAAAGGCAATTAATAATAATAAAAATAAATAATAATTAATTCTCAATTATTCAATAATCCAACGGGGAATTACACTTGTGGTCGGTATAAATCTCACATCTGCCGCCGTACAGATAGTGCCTCTAAATCTTCAGGGCGTGAACCACTGCTGCCAACTCAAGGTCATGAGTTGGGTAGTTCTCCTCGTGCGGCTTTAGCTTTCGAGAAGCATAAGCCACAGCCCTGCCTTCTTGCATCAGTACGCAGCCTAGACCCAGTTTCGAGGCATCACTGAAAATAGTGAAACTCTGAGTGGGATTCGGTATAGTCAACACAGGCGCCGTCGTAAGCTTTCCTTTAAGCTCTTGGAAGCTCGCCTCACAACGGTCACTCCACTCAAACTTCACCGATTTCCTTGTCAATCGAGACAAGGGTAGGGCTATCCTGGAAAACCCCTCGATGAAATGCCTGTAATAGCCAGCTAATCCGAGGAAACTACGAACCTCGGTGGCATTCTTCGATGCTGACCAGTTCTGGACTGCCTCGATTTTCGATATGTCAACCTCTATTCCTTTCGCCGTAATAATGTGGCCAAGAAAAGCCACTCGATCAAGCCAGAATTCACATTTGGGGAACTTGGCATAAAGCCTCTCCCGTCTAAGAGTCTGCAACACAATCCTCAAATGCTCCTCGTGCTGCTCCGGACTACGAGAATAGACCAATTTGTCATCAATGAAAACGATAACAAACTGGTCTAGGAAGGGATAGAAGACACGGTTCATGAGATCCATGAATACCGTCGGTGCATTGCTCAAACCGAACGGATTCACAACGAACTTATAGTGCCCCTATTGAGTTCTGAAAGCGGTCTTGGCCACATCGGCCTCCTTGATTCTCAGCTGATGGTAACCAGAGCGGAGATCGATCTTAGAAAACACTCTGGCACCCCTCAACTGATCGAACAGATCTTTTATCCTGGGGAGTGGATATTTGTTCTTCACCATCAACCGGTTTAGATCCCGGTAGTCGATGCACATGCGCATGGTCCCATCCTTCTTCTTGACAAAAAGGACAGGTGCTCCCCAGGGTGAAACACTCGGTCAAATGAAACCAAGCTTGAGTAACTCCTGAATTTGAGTTTTCAGCTCCTGCAACTCCTTCGGGGACATTCGATAAAGTGCCTTCGAGACTGGTCCTGCCCCTGGCACCAGATCAATCGTGAACTCCACCTGGCGATTCGGTGGTGCTCCAGGTAACTGCTTCGGAAAGACGTCGATGAAGTCGCGCACCACTGGGATGTCTCTGGGCGTCCGCTCCTCCGATGAGTCCCCGACGATGTTCACCAAGTAGCCCTGACAGTCCTCCTTCTGTAGATATTTGGTCGCCTTCGCCATCGAGATGACACGTGACAAGGTCCTAGCTTTCGTCCCAAAGAACGTAATCCACTCTCCTCTGGTTATCTGAAGTTTCACCTCTCTGTCTCGGCATCTGATGTACGCTTGGTACTTTGCCAACCAATCCATTCCGAGTATGAGGTCGAAGTCCCTCATCTCGATCACAAACGCATCGACCGCAAGAGTTTTTCCGCCAATATCTGGACTAAGGTCCTTGGCCAAAGAGTGCGTCACTATCTTCCTCCCTGAGGCTAGACTGATCTCAAAGGGGTCGACAGTACTCACTCTCTGGACATTTATAGCGTCGAGACACTTTGTGGAAGCGAACGAATGGGTCTCTCCCGTGTCAAACAAGGTAAAGACTGGTATATTGAATAAAGATATCATGCCAGACATTGTACCTGGCTGCTCGGCCACCTTCGCCTGGTTAAGGGCGAAGATCTGGGCTGTTCCACCTCCAGGACAGTTCTGGGCCTGCTCACGCTGTCTTTGCGGGTTCTGAGGGTGGTCTGGGCAAGCATGAATACCATGGCCAGGTATACGGCAGTGATAGCACACGTTTTGACCAACTAAGCACTCCCCACGGTGATTACGGCCGCAGGTAGCGCATGGTGGTACAGCCTGACGGATAGGCTGAACGGCCTGAGCTGGGGCTGGAGTTGGTGTTAGGCCTCTCAGTCCGTTCCTGCGATCATTACGACCCTTCCACTTCCTCTTGTTGGGTTCCTGTGCCTGCTGAGGCTGCGCCTGCTGAGGTGGCGCTATCGGTGGTGGGGCTGGCTGCACGGGTAATGCCAGTGGCTGGACTGGCTGCCTGACTAGGGCATGGACTCGGCTGGCCTCCACCACTATACTCTCGGCCATATGTTGGGCCCGAGAAACTGTCTCAACATATGTCATGGGGCCCATGGCACTGATGATGTTACGGATCTCTCCACGTAGGCCTGCCCGGAAGCGCTTCGTCCTCTTCACCTCTGTGTCAACGAGGTTTTGCGCAAAGAAGGCGAGGCGAGAGAACTCGAGCTCGTACTCGTCAACGGTCCTACCGTCCTACTCCAAACTCAGGAACTGTCTCTCTATCCTCTCAACGTAATGATCCGGGTAATACTTCTCCCGGACTACCTACTTCGTTCTCTTCCACGTGAGATTAGTCTTCTCCCCAGGCCTCATGGCCCGGTAGGCGTTCCACCAAAGTGCCGCATCCCCTGTCAACTGAACCTGAGCACACATGACCTTGACTGGCTCGGGGCAACCCATGACCTCGAAGATAAGATCAATGTTGCGCACCCATTTCTCAACTTGTCTAGGATCTCCCTGTCCGTTATAAGTCGCTGGGTGAAAACCGCGAAACTGTGCGACTCGCTGCCCCAGATCCGGCTCGGGAACTACTGGAGGGGCTGCGACTGGTGGGACTGGAGCATTCCTATTTCTGCGATTAGCCATCTGGATGGCCAATTGACAGGGTTAGCGCATGGAGGAGTTTGGCAGAAGAGATGAAATATTAACAACTCGATGCTTTACAAATTTCTTAGCGAGTTGTCAAAAATACAATTTATCTGTCCAGGGTTCTGAATCAAATAAGAGTTCTGACTTAGACTAGAGTTCAAATTAGTTCTTTTTAGAGTTCTCGTCTAGAGTTATCTGTCTTATAGGAGGATAGTTATTTAGGCCACATACTCGAATTTGAATAAGCACTTGCCAAAAATAAAGACTGGTTTAGGTGACTTACCTCGGAGGCAGCGCGAACGTGAGTGTGGTGTGGTAACTTGACTGAATTTTGGTCTACAGAAACGCTAACTGCGCTCTAATACAAAGCTGTAGCACCCCGCCTATTATAACTTTGACTCACGAAAAACTGGGTAAAATTTTCGCGGTTGATTTCGAAATATACTTATAGTGTTTTCGAAAAACGTTTAAACTTACTAACTTGCGGGATGCTACTTACTTACTGACTTACTTCTCTTTCTGTTACTTATGCACATACCCAAATCAACATATAAGTTCTGACTGGGGAAAATACGAATAAGGGAAAAATAAAGCGTCCATACATACTAGTCTGGGTTGGCAGTACGGAAGCATGAAATAAAGTACGGTACAGTCTGAAATTATTTATACATGCCAACATAACATAAACATAAACAAATGTCCAGCTGACTCGGACACCACCACACCACCGTGCTCGGCTCACGCTCCGGGCTGCACTCCATAACCTAGAAAGATAATAGTGGGGGCGTGAGTACTCATCCACTGTACTCCGCAAGAACCAGCACTGAATAAACAGCACGTATAATCGAATTTCATAAACTCAGCATATACATAAATAAAACTGTACTGTGCTGGTGCAGGCTACCGGTAACTGGCCGGTTCTCAAGTGATCACGTTCTGGGAGTCGCCTCCCTCGAAACCCAGGATGACTCTACTGGGAGTCAAAACTGTACTGGGCGAGTGACTCTACTGGGAGTCAACATAAACTGGACCACGAACGGTTAAACTGGACCGTTCGGGTAAAAATTATCCACATACATACCTCATAAATGGTACAAGATTTTAGGCAATGTAATACCCAGTGCAAGGCCCCCACCTGGTATACTAAAATGATCTGGCAAGTGCTGAAAAGTGGGGTAGCTGTCGGAGGCTCGACTCTCCTTAAGCTACCAAAATATAAGCAAATATATCTAAGAAATTTGCTCGACTTATAAAAACTGATACTGAAATTTAGACAATTAAGCGGGCGAAGCAGATATAGCATGAAAAGCATATAAAGCACATAGATGCATGTGAACACTTAAAAGTAGAATGGATTTTCTCTGCTCGACTGGACTGTAATAGGGTTCTCGGAAAAATTCTCACTTAGGCTTGAAAACCCAATTTTCTGTATTTTCTGTAGTGTCTCGAACCGGCCATTCTCGCCGGACTCCTGCGACTATTTCCGACCAACTCACATGCTAAATGAATGTTGATGAATGAATGGTCACTTAAGTCCATGCATGTATATTTAAATCATTTACAAGAATAAAATGATCGACTAAAACCTCTTGATTTTTATAAAATCGAATATAGCTCTGAAAGTTCTCAAACTTCACAGTAAAATATTTCACTTAACCATGTACATGCTGTAAAAATTTCAAATCACTTAAACAATAATAGCTTGTCCAATTTAGCATCTCAAACTTAACATATGAAATGCACTTTACACTCATGTATTCAAATAATTTTATAAATTCGGAATCTTGTCTTCCGAAGCTCAAATTAGGTGGCATTACTCACAACTCATAAAAGAAATTCCTCCTAAAATTTCACATTAATCCCACAAGTATTGGGGGAGTTCTAAAGCATCAAAGTTCAACTTGACATGCATTCGGTTTAATACTTATAACTCACTCATCTCTTATGATAAAATCATGAAATTTAATATGCAGGCTCTTAACTCATATATAAACATGTCCATAAAATTTCATAATTTTATCCAGAGTATAATTCGAGTTATTCGTGTTTGACGTCAAAGCAGAATTCACGCATATAAAGTTCAATTTGCATGTCTAACTTTAAAAATCAATAACTTGAGTTATACTAGGCCAATTGACTTCATTCTCAATCCTATGAACTCCTCTCTTCCACAGAAAATATCCATAAAATTTACACATTCCCAGATTTTTCAGAGCATAGGCGAAAACGCTACTTAAACAACATGCATGTGAGCTGGGACGACTTTAACATTTAGCATGCTTATAAACACTTCAACAATGAACATATATGGCTCAATTATATATCATTCTTATCCTCATACCATAATTAACAAGTCCTTAAAAGGAAAATAGCAAACCAACCTCAAGAGTGTGAAGGAAAATGCAAGAAAAGGTGGATAGGATGCTCTCGACCTTCCTCTTCTTGCTCTCGGCTTAATGCTGGTTCTTCTCGAATTTTCTTTGGATTTAATGCTTCAAAACACTTCTAGAGAAAGTGGAAGACGAGTTAAGAGTGGTATAATTCTGTGGGAAAGAAGGTTTGATGTTTAGAACTCAAGTACAAGCTCAAACAATGCACTCGGTTGAGCTGTTTTTCTTCTCGGCACTTAACATTTGCTCTCGGTTTTGAGGGGTATAGGAAGACTTTAGCTGGAATTTTTTCTCTCCAATATGCTAAGGATTTCCAGAGGTTCAAATGAGGATACAAAGAGCTGAATTAGAGTTTTATAAAGGGTCTTTGGGCGGATGAAACTAGGCTAGGGAGTGGGAGACCAAAATGAGTTGAATCATTTCCAATGCATGAAGTGGAAGAATCTCCTAAGGCACCAGGCTGCCATGCTTGGTTTTTTGGACTGCAAAAGGGGCTGAGAACTCTGGTCATGCACTAGCATGTGAGTGAGAAACATGGTCTTACAACTTGATTAAAAAAAACAACCCACCCATGCATGATTAAGGCATTAAATAATGCTAATAAGGCTTGAGTCTTGCTAATGATCATAATGCTTGATAAGGACTCAAAATATGGCTAAAAATCTCTTAAGTACACGCATGGATCAAGACATGAAAGAAGAGTTGGCTAAAGTCTCGGTTCATGCCCCATAAAGCTCATGCTCGTGGCTCGGGTGGCTAATGCTCGAGAATAATGTCTAGGGCTTGAATGCTTTAAGACTTGAACTTTGATATCTCAATACACTTAGAAAATATTCTAAGTATCAAGATACCAAGTCTCGGTTATGCTCGGGAAATGACTTGGAAATAAACCAGAATGAAACTAGGGTTCAAAACCAACAATTTCTCGAGTTGATCAGATATCAATTGTCAACCCAAATTAAGGGATTGGTCTTGATCTTAACTTGACATAGAAAAATTTCCAAAGAATGATCTACCAAACTCAGGAAAATAATTTATCATTTAGCATATAAAATATAACTCGAAAAATTCTGAAAATTACGGATCTCACTTGTAGTCGAGCAGTGAAACCGTTCTTAATATTATTACTGATTCGGGGCGTTACACCAAGTGTTCCAACTTCCAAAAAAATTTTCATGAGCGACTTAGTCGATATTGTTCGACTAAGTACGAAAATTCGTGGCTCATTCTAAGGGTCAAGATAATATGTTGATAGAATTATCTTGACTAAATGTAGGTGTTTGATGAGCCGAGCTCTCAACCCACCCTTGTTGATTCGAACAATTCTCCACTATTATCCAGGTGGGCCTATTTAAATATCTATGCTGTAAATGATTTATGTCTGCTGGACGCTATGAGCAATGTATGTGTGTGAACCATGTAGCCTGTCGATGTGTGCTGTTCGGCCGTTGATACGGTTGTCCCCGTTGATGTATAACGGTGCCTAATGAAAGGCAATCTCCCTAAGACCTAATGACAAGCCGTGTCGTGGTAAGACCCATGGCGAGGCCTTCGACACTAATAGAACCATCAGTAGCTAATTATAGATGTGCACATGATTAGGAAATGTGATATGTTGATTGATTCATGTTCATGCTTCGACCATACATATCTGTCATTTATACTTGATTTATGTGCATAGTAGTGAGCAAGTAGATTGTTCTCACTGAGCAAGTGGCGGGCATGGCGACGAGGAGACGAGTGTCCGGTCTGCTTATTTGATTATTATTGCTTTCGCGCTTTCATGCTGAAACTGTTGATCATATTGTTATTATTTTTCAAACTCTGATGTTTTGGGAAATTTGGATTATGTTCTTTTTGGCATGATGGATTGATTTGAAAACCCAATGAGTTGGTTTATTTTATTTCCATGCCTATGATGTGATAAGCATAATAAAGTATTGGATAATGAAATCCTTGCGAAAACCGGGTAATAAATCCCTGATAGTTCAAACATGACTCGAACTAACTTATGAAATGAATGAGTAACGCCGTAAAATATTTTAAATTGAAAAATGAATTTCGAAAATTGCCCTGATTTTTGGATAAGCCGCGGATTATTCCTTTAAATCAAAGTAAGGCGTTACAAATAGCCTAACGTGTCAATTATCGTTTATTTTTGTTCATATAACAATTGTTTTTTTTTTTTCATAAGAGAATGATGAGAGCATGTTATCTCAACATTCAGTTGCAATATATAAAGGTAAACACAATTTATTATAATGCATCAACTACTTTTTTCTGATCGTATATTATAATGCTAATTTCACAAAAATATTTTTTTTTCTTTTAGATTTTATATAATATAATTTAAATGTATTTTCTTTATTACTTTATAAAAACACTGTCATTGTGAATTTTTAAAAATTAAATTGAATTACAATTCTCATGGATTTCATGCAAATAAATAAATATTTTAATACAAAATTATGCAGCTAAATATTTTATAAATAAAAATAGCATAATGTAGCAATTATCGTTTGATTTTTGTTAATATAATAAGTAATTTTTTTTCATAAGAATGATGAGAGCATATTATCGCAGTTGAACGTTACAACAGATAATGTTAAACACAACTTATTATAATGCATTAACTACTTTTTTTCTTATAATATATCATATTGTTAATTTTACAAAAATCTTTTTTTTTCTTTTAGATTTTATACAATATAATTTAAATATTTTTTTCGTATTACTTGCAAAAATGTTGTCAACGTGAATATTACATTGAATTATAATTCTTAGTGATTTCATGCAAAATTAAGTATTTTAATAATACATTGAATTACAATTCTCATGAATTTTAGATATTTTATACTAGGTGTATTGGTAACTTTACGAAAAACGATCAATTTTTCACATCATTCTCTAATCACCATCGCACTTATTTTGCTAAAAAATACAATGTTGAGATTTATTTTATTAATAAAAAGGTGAAAAATATGTTGACCTAATTTAAAATTAAAAACATGCGGATAGAAATTGGGTCATTTTTATTTTTTTCTTAAGTATTTAATTTATATTTATAAATTTTAATTTTCTCATCTTCGTATATGTTAACTTTATTTATTCATATATTAGGTTATTTGTAGAATAGTAATTATGACTTTTTTTTTGGAAACTATGAAATTATGTTATTAGGTATACATTTTTATGAAAATTTTTGAAGGAGTTTCATTAATGTGAATAATAATTTTTTTAATGGTATATTACATATTTCTGTAAGCTTATGAATTCAATTTTAAAAATTTCAAGAAAAGAAATTATATTGTAATTTTTAGTTACAGACAATTATTATTATTTTTAGAGTATGAATTTATGTTGTCTAATTATTATTATTATCATTATCATTGGTGAGAATGAACACAATTCATGTACTATAAATGCTTGTGGAAGTATTTTTAAATGTATTCATAAACATTTTATTCTAATAATGTCAATAGTTTTTTTTTTAAAATAATTTTATATTAAAATTGTAATTCATTCACATTATTTTTAATATTAATATGGTGTATTATCAATTTGTTATAGATTTTGCCCACGAAAAATTGAAATGAGCCACTTAACTAATCTCGAGCTAATTGTGAAGGCAATTACTTCGGTAAGAAGGAAAATGTATCAACGACGTGTACGCATGAACAAATGATCTCCCGCCAGATCGAAACCCTCTTCCACCTTTCCAAAACCTCCCTCCCAATCCTCCATCGCCTCCATTGCTTGCTCCTCAAAACCGCCCTGGACCGCCGCGAATACTTCTTCTCCCACCTACTCCTCTCGGCCGCCTCAGTCTCCCTTGCCCACGCGCGGCTGCTCTTTGACCGCTCGCCGATCAACCCGCCGCCGCTCTTCGCGTGGAACACGCTCATCCGAACCTATTCCAAGAGCTCCTCGTCGCCATCAGAGGCTTTCAGACTCTTTTCGGGCTTACTTCGGGCCCCCGGCGACCTTAGGCCAGATAATTTCACTTATCCCTTCGTTATCAAGGCCTGCGGACGTTGCTTGATGCTCGGGGCTGGCGGGTCGGTGCATGCCATGGCGTTGAGGGCGGGTTTTGGGTCGGACTCGCACGTGAACCATACTCTGGTAACCATGTACGGAGGGTGTGGTGCGGCCGACCTCGCGAGAAGGGTGTTTGATGAAATGTCTGAGAAGGACGTGGTGTCCTGGAGTTCTATGGTCGCAGCTTATGTTGACTGGTACGGATTTTTTTTCCGTTGCTTTTTTCATTTTTGAGAAATGCATATTAGTACTACTGGACATAATTCATTTTATTCTCTGTCAAATTTGATGATTAGAAGTAATATTCTTGCTTGTTTGAGACTCAGCTATTTTGGTACCTATGGTCTGGATTGTCTCCATTGACGTAGAAAAAGAATGAAGAATGTAATGTTTGAAGATTGACGGTTTAGTTAGCTAATAATCTTGTTTTCATTGGCAATAAATAAATTCAAATTTGAACAATTTGCAAGTAACGTATCGCAAGTAGCACATTTCATTAGATAAACTTTGTAACTCTTCCACTATGATGCTGCTAAATTTTAATAGAAACTGTAGTAATTCTAAGTTTCTGTACATTTCTCTTCTGTTCTTTCTCGTTTACACCATGTATTAATTAATAGTTAAATTTTCACGTCAACATGCTGGCTAATTCACCCTTTAATTTTTGCAGTAAGCGTCATTTGGATGCCCTGAGACTGTTCAAAGACATGGTCTCGGCAAACGAGAAGCCAAACTCGGTAACACTCGTAAGTTTGCTTTCAGCCTGTACCAATCTACTTGATATCAGGCTTGGGAAATCCGTCCACTCACACATTCTCATCAATGGCGTCAACTTACACATTCCCCTGGGAACAGCCCTTCTGAATATGTACGCAAAATCCGGCCACCTAAATGAAGCCTTCCGAATATTCACTTCCATGAATGAGAAAAATCTGCAGTCTTGGACTGTCATGATATCATGTCTCGCAGAACATGGCCGTGGGGTAGAAGCTTTATCTCTCTTCAACAAAATGGAAAGAACGGGATTTTGCCCGGATAATGTTTCCTTTTCGGCAATACTTTCTGCTTGCAGCCATAATGGCCTTTTAAGCCAAGGGCGTGAGCTTTTCAAGAAAATGGTGAATGTTTACAGGATTATGCCTACCATGGAGCACTATGGGTGCATGGTTGACTTGTTTGGACGAGCTGGGAAAATTGAAGATGCTTATGGGATTATTTCGAGCATGTCAATGAAGCCTAACTCAGTTGTCTTGAGAAGCTACCTAAGTGCTTGCAAGCAGCATGATTGTGTTGTTTATGCAGATAAACGCGTACTGAAATTGTTGTTGGAGCTGGAGCCCGATATTGGGGCTAATTACGTACTTGTTGCGAATGTAACATCCTCTTTTGGTGGAGGTTGTGATGACGTGGATAAGGTGAGGGATTACATGAAAGTTAAGGGTTTGAAAAAAGTTCCAGGATACAGTTGGGTGTAGGGTCCATCTGGTGGTCATGCAGGACTTGCACTTGAAGGATTTGCTAAAATCTGATTCTTTGGTGGAAGTACTGAATAACAGTCTAAAACTAATTCTTGTTATCCTACAATGATCCCATTCCAGCTTTTATGGGAATTGGGTGTTTTATTCTTGATATGTGACTCTAGAAGAGGATGACCTAATACTCTCGTTTCAGTTTGTCGGTCAGCAATTTCCTTCCTTTGATCTTCCCCTACCTTGGAAGATGATGAAATAAGGCTTGTGGAGCAAAATGGGTGGCTTGATGCGATTAGTTACCCGGATTGTTATACAACTGAAAAGAATTTTGATTGTTGGTTAGGAATGAGCATGAATGGTCATGGAGCATTTTACTCGAGTGGCGAAGCATCTTGTTATCCATGACGAAGACGATACTCTGGATTTTGTTCTGTGTAGGGAGCATTACAATGACGTCTATATTGTATATATACTTAAATTGAATAAGCTAGGCTATAATTATATATATATATATATATACTTTAAAAAAAAATTGATATTTTTCTGCCAAACATGGGTTTATGTGAGAAATCGAGCAGTCATACTTAAATTATTTGATCGCTTTGCAAGATGAGGTCAGAATTTGAATTTATAATTGTTTTTTAACTAGCCTTTATTAACTAGTTGCATTACTAATCTTGTGGGGTGGTCATACGGCTCGAGTCCTCCATGGATCCTAAAGCACCAACTCAGCATAGTGCGTATCTCACAAGTTCAGATCGCTAACAAGCTTGACTCCAAGCGAGTTGCATCCTGCTCGAGTCTACCCCATGACTAAACAAACTATTAATCAGTTATTTACATTTTTTTTTTTAACTAATATAATTTTTTTGTATTTGAATTTAAGCATTTACATCATATACGATGAAGAGCATAAAGCCGGTCTCGTGCGTCAATTGCTGTGATAAAGAGCAAAAAACCGACTACTTGGTCGATTGCTATGACGAAGAGCTAACCTTTTGGTTTGATGGCTAGAATAAAAAGCATAGAGTAGAATTTTTGTTTCGGTGGCTAGAATAAAAAGTGTAAAGAAGAACTCCGGTTTGATTGCTATGTTAAGAAGCGTATCACCAATCTTTTGGTTTGGTTGTTGTGTTAAAAAGCATGAAGTTCACCCTGTTGGGTTCGCTATACTGTACTGATTAAAATCGCAGCGGAAATTATACAATATAATTATCATTTATCAAATAAATATTTAATCCGTAAGTAAATATAGTGAATAAAATGACCGGCATCTTTTAAGATCACGTAAAAATAGGAATTTTTGATTTGTAATAAGTAATTTCGAAAATTACTTTTTATCTTGAACTCCTTCTTATATGACGATGATTGAGGAAATCAATTCCCAGTTATATACGACTTTCACCATCTCTTGTTATTCACCCGAGGGATCCAAATGTCTTCCCTCTAAAAGTATCCACCCTTTTGTAATTCAATCTCGAGAACTAGTTTCTTCGCTAGTAGAAACTTCTCGATTTATTCAATTAGTATCGAAATATTTATTTTAGAGGAGATTATAATTTTAAAAATACTAATTTTAATTCAATTAGTATCAATTAATTCTAACTCTTTAGAAATACTAATTTTAAATGATCTACATTCAAAATTGGGTGTGACCGTTTAGGTTCACTATTAATACTAGTAGTGGATTTACAACTTCTTGTTATTTGAATTAATCAAATTAATTTTTATTCTTTGAATTAACTCCTTAATTCAAGAACCCACATATCATGGGAACATCTAGCAAGTAGCATGATTCTAGTATTAAGTGAATAGCGAGTAAACCTTTTCGATTACAAGTCCATACATGTATCCTTTCGACATCCAATTTTCCGATTAAATCTTGGGTATGATTTAGTCGAAACCCAAATTGATTTAATTACTATGATTCCATTTCAAGTTTAGTAATTCATAAATAAATCTCTATTCATCCCGCCTTGGCCAAGGACTTTGAATTACAAACTATGAAACACATAGGAAATTCACTTATCTCATAAATGTCGAATCCTTTGTTAACCACTGACAAACTTCCATTCATATTAATATAATACCCAAAATATCCCTTTATACGACTGTGCTAGCAATCAAAAGGATAAATCAAAGTAAAATATAATATGCACAAAGTTACTATCGTGCCTCAAGTCTAAGGATCAATCATGTACTATTGTAACATGAAAATTCTTATTCGACATAATAAACTTTCATTCAGAATTTCCATACGGTCATATTCAGTGAACTTGTTCTCTAACAAGCACCCACATATATGTATTTGCGATCCACGCTAATGTTGATGGAATGCAACATTCTTGTCAAACAAGTATACATCATATGTACAAGTCTTTCCAGATTATTCGATATCCCATCTCGAAATATCCAACGACTTGGAACTGTATTTAAGATCACAGCTTTAAAGATATGTTCCATGATTACCATCAAATGCGCAACCATGCCTTATAGCCATTAATGATCTAAGGACTTTATCATATGTACAAATATAGGATAAATGAAAAAACATAAGATAAAACAATGCCTTAATAATATAATTTCAATAAATTGTTTTTACAAGTAGAAATAAATCCAATCTGATTGGAACGCCGGGTATTCTACTCCAACAATCTCTCACTTGCCCTAGTTCCAATCACTCATGTATTTTAGGTCCATCTTCTCAAGATGTCTGTCAAACACTTTCTGTGATAAGGCTTAATCAGGGGGTCTGCTATATTTTCTGTTGAAGCGACTCGATCCATAATGATATCGCCTCTACCAATGATCTCTCTAATCAGGTGGTATCGTCTCATAATATGTTTGGTCCTTTGATGAGATCTCGGCTCTTTCGCTTGCGCTATAGCTCCATTGTTGTCACAATAAATCATTATTGGATCAACAACAGACGGGACTACACCCAACCCTTGGATGAAGTTCCGTATCCAAACAGCTTCTTTCGCAGCATCTGATGCTGCAATGTATTCAGCCTCAGTAGTAGAGTCAGTAGTTGTTTCTTGTTTGGAACTTTTCCAACTAACTGCTGCTCCATTCAAGGTAAATATGTATCCAGACATTGATTTTGAATCATCTTTATCAGACTGAAAACTAGAATCAGTAAAGCCTTCTAGTTTTAGTTCTCCATGGCCGTATACCAAAAAGATATCTTTAGTCCTTCTCAAGTACTTAAGGATCATCTTAACGGCCTTCCAGTGTTCCTCTCCTGGATTAGACTGATATCTGCTCGTAACACTAAGTGCATGAGCCACATCAGGTCTAGTACATAACATCGCATACATTATGCTACCAATAGCTGATGCATAAGGTATACGAGTCATCCTTTCTCTTTCTTCAGGCGTCTTTGGAGACATATCCTTAGAAAGTGAAACACCATGACTCATTGGAAGATACCCACGTTTGGATTCCTCCATGCTAAGCCGCTTTAGCACCTTCTTTATGTACATTGACTGAGATAGTCCAATCATCTTTCTAGATCTATCTCTATAGATCTTTATCCCTAGGATAAAAGATGCTTCTCCCAAGTCTTTCATGGAAAACTGTTTAGACAACCAAGTCTTTGTTGATTGCAACATTCCTACATCATTTCCAATGAGTAGAATGTCATCAACATAGAGCACAACAAATGTTACTGCATTTCCCACTAACCTTCTTATAAACACATGGTTCATCCGGGTTTTTGTGAAAATCAAACGTTTTGATTGTTTCATCAAATCGAATGTTCCAACTCCTTGAAGCTTGTTTAAGTCCATAAATAGACCTCTGGAGTTTACAAACCATTTGCTCGCTCCCACTGGATATGAAACCCTGTGGCTGTTTTATATAAATATCTTCCTTAATGTTCCCATTTAGAAAAGCAGTCTTCACATCCATTTGCCATATCTCGTAATCATAATACATAGCTATGGCTAGCAGAATTCGAATAGATTTAAGCATTGCAATTGGTGAAAAAGTTTCCTCATAATCAATTCCTTGTTTTTGAGTATAACCTTTTGCAACCAGACGCGCTTTAAAGGTATTCACCTCTCTATCTACTCCAAGCTTTCGCTTATAAACCCATTTACAGCCAATGGGTACAATACCCTGTGGTGGGTCCACCAAGGTCCATACCTTGTTTGAGTACATGAAATCCATCTCAGACTGCATAGCTTCTTGCCATTTATTTGAGTCAATGTCTGACATTGCCTCTTCATAGTTTGTTGGATCATTATCCAAAAGGAGTTCCTCTTCTTTGTTCTCTAACAAAAGGTTTAGCCTTTCAGGCGCCCTAGAAACCCTTACAGATTTCCGAAGAGGTTGTATCTCAGAAGGTCCAGTCTCAACTGGTGTGTTATCTGTGACAACTTGTGAGATAGTTTGTGGTTCTTGTTCTTCATTAAGTTCTACAACCTCACCATTCTTATTAGAGAGAAATTCTTCTTCTAAGAAAACAGCATTCCTCGAAACAAACACTTTTTGTTCAGAGGGGTCATAGAAATAGTATCCGATAGACTCTCTTGGATATCCCACAAATTTACATAAGATGGATCTCATATCCAACTTATCTCCCACTTGCCGCTTCACGTAAGCAGCACACCCCCATACTTTCAAATACTTGTACGAAGGTGTTTTACCACACCACATCTCATAAGGTGTGTTAGGCACGGCTTTACTTGGCACTCTATTCAATATATGTGCTGCCGTTTCTAAGGCATAGCCCCAGAATGAAAGAGGTAAAGTAGTGAAACTCATCATTGATCGAACCATGTCTAACAATGTCCGATTCCTCCTTTCTGAAACTCCATTAAGTTGTGGAGTACCAGGAGGAGTCCACTGCGAGAGAATCCCATTCTCCTTCAGATAATTGATAAACTCAGTGGTCAAATATTCACCTCCTCGATCTGATCGAAGAGCCTTAATACTACGACCACTTTGTTTTTCTACTTCACATCTAAACTCTTTGAACTTTTCAAAAACTTCAGATTTATACCTCAAAAGGTATACATAACCATACCTAGAGAAATCATCGGTAAAGGTTATGAAATAGTGATAGTTCCCTCTGGCACTAACATTTAGTGGTCCACAAACATCTGTATGAATCAAATCTAACAGACCTTTAGCTCGCTCCACTTGTCCAACAAATGGTGATTTTGTCATTTTTCCTTTAAGACATGACTCACATGTGGCAACTTATCCTCTCCCCTAAGGTCGAGTTTTTGTCCCAGTTTATGAATCCTCTTTTCAGATATATGACCCAATCTAGCATGCCAAAGTGCAAACGAACTATGATTATCTAATTTTCTTTTATTTTGTTGAATACTTAGGATGAGACTTTGAGGTATAATAGTGTATAAACCATTTGTCAAATAACCAGAATATATAAAAGCATTATCTTTGAAAATGGAACAACTTCCACTCTCGATAATAAACTTAAAACCCTCTCTATCCAAAACTAGAATAGAGATAATGTTTCTTATAATATCCGGAACATAAAGACAATTGTTCAAACAAAGATTAACACCATTATTTAAAGCTAGATAAACAGTCCCTATAGCTAATGCAGCAACTCTTGCTCCATTGCCCATCCTTAGGATTGTTTCTTTATTGTCCAGCTTTCTACTTCTTGCCATTATCTGCAAATCATTGCAAATATGTGAGCCACAACCGGTATCTAATACCCAAGTAGAATCATTAACTGATAAGTTAACTTCAACAAAATAAATACCTGAACTCTTCAGGCTTGCAAGATATTCCTTGCAATTCCTCTTCCAATGTCCCGATTTGCCACAATGGAAACACTCTTGATCAGTCTGAGAATTAACCTTTGTCTTTCCCTTGTCCTTTGTTTGATTTGCCTTATTTTTGGGCTTATAGGGAACCTTTCCCTTCCCCTTCCTTTTCTTAGACATGAATGTCTTTGATCCAGAAGTGGATCCAACAAGAAACACTGGCTTATCTTTCTTAATAGTAGATTCAGCCGTCTTTAACATGTTCACCAATTCAGGGAAAGTAGTCGTCATATTGTGCATGTTAAAGTTGACAACAAATGTGTCAAATAAGGGAGGCAGAGACTGTAGCAAAAGGTCCACATAAAGTTCATTATCCATAATGACTTTAAGAGATGAAAGCCTTTCAATGAGAGCTATCATCTTCAGCCCATGGTCTTGGACTGAAGAGCCTTCAGTCATAACGACACCTGAAAAGCTCTTTGATATCTGATATCTAATTTTTCTAGTCCTTTCACCGTACAACTCTTGTAGGTGCCGAAGGATATCAGTAGCATTATCCAATGCTTCATGTTGCCTCTGTAGCTCATTCGACATGGATGCTAACATATAGCAACGAGCCTGGAGATTATCATCAATATGACGTGTATACTTTCCATACTCTTCCGATGTCTTTTATTCTGGTGGAGGAGGAGGGGCTTTGTCAAGTACATAGTCCCTTTTCTCAGACTGAAGGACAATTCTTATGTTTCTCAGCCAATCAACAAAATTCGGACCAGTCAATTTGTTTTGCTCAAGAATAGATGCAATTGGATTTTTAGCCATTTTAGTATAATGATCTACAAAAAAATAAACGAAGCAGAAAATGAGTAGACTATGGAAATATATTCATTTAATATAAGGTCTTTGATATTAAATGTCTCCCACTATTTTAATTAAACCCCATAAAATTTTGAAAATCAAATTTTCATAGTGGGCTTGAAGCTCACTAAAAATATTTCATATCCCAATTTTATGAGTACGCATGAAATATTTATATTGGTAGTCAACATTTTTGACAATTGTATCACTATACAACCTTCAAGTTTATTTTGCCTCATTTTTCTTATATACCCCAATTTTATGACCGTATATATTACTAAGTGTCAAATCAAACCCGTCAAACATTCATGATAATGGCCCACCAAAATGTCCCACGACTCATGGTCAACACAAAGAGGAATCCATCTCACAAGTATCATTATACTTAGTAGAGATCACAGCTTTCAAACACTAAACCACCCCACGACTCATGGTCAGTGATAAAGCGTCGTAGCATCGTCATGTCTTCTACTTTTGACGGAAGGCCTGGATTAATAAGTTCCAACTTATTTTTATCCATTTTTGATTTGATATGGAAGTAATCATATTAATTCTTTAGGGTTCTTTTTAGATCTCATCTTTTACCATCTTTTACTTGTGTTATTTTAGTGCATTAATCATCTCATGAAACGTAAGCATAAATAAACCTAACATACATCTAATGCTTGCATACGGTGGGATGATCACGACCTTGCCTATGCAACCCATTCGAGCCAAAATGGGTTTATGCCTATACGTGATAAAATAAATGAATAGAACTACTTCTATTACATCTCATTTTATCTACCCGTACAAGCACAGGCCTTCAAAATTTACAACTTGTATAATTACCCACACAAGCGTGGGTCTTTCACATCGAACGTCTTCAATCTGATCTAATCTTTTAACGATGCAATAATTTAAAATTATACAAATTATTGAATAAGAGACTCGTAGGTCTCCATAAATTACAAACATTCAATCATATTGAATAAAAGGCCCATGATCATCCCTAAATAAATATGCCAAAATCATTCATCACATGAATTAAAAGCATATAAATTTACTAAATTTTGTGTGTTGATTTAATTTTGGGATTGAATTAAACTTAACTATTCATAATAGTTACATTTTAATATA
>BKCP01009403.1:3291591-3334454 GCA_008636005.1 Striga asiatica | reverse complement strand
GAATTTTACATAATTTTTTTTTTTTTTAATAAATAATGAACGCATGTCTCATACCTTTGAGACTTGAGAGTCCCACTCTCAAAAATACTTTGGCAGTATATTTCACCATTCTAAAAAGCTGCCAGTTTATTTTTTTTTCTTTTATTATTATTTTTTTTTAATGCATGTCATCACATGACATTATGTGTGATCTGTAACTTAATATTCGAGTTTTGGAAATAGTCTTACAGCAACATGTATGTAAGTATATATATGTTAATCAACATTTGATATATTTAATTAATCTCAAACATTACATCACATAAAACAATTTTATCACACAAAATAATATAATTTATCAACTAAACATGTTCTGATACCAACGCTCTGATACCACTGTTGGGTTCTCTATACTGTACGGATTAAAATCGCAGCGGAAATTATACAATATAATTATCATTTATCAAATAAATATTTAATCCGTAAGTAAATGTAGTGAATAAAATGACCGGCATCTTTTAAAATCACGTAAAAATACGAATTTTTTATTTGTAATAAGTAATTTCGAAAATTACCTTTTATCTTGAACTCCTTCTTATATATGACGATGATTGAGGAAATCAATTCCCGGTTATATATGACTTTCACCATCTCTTGTTATTCACCCGAGGGATCCAAGTGTCTCCCCTCTAAAAGTATCCACCCTTTTGTAATTCAATCTCGAGAACAAGTTTCTTCGCTAGTAGAAACTTCTCGATTTGTTCAATTAGTATCGAAATATTTATTTTAGAGGAGATTATAATTTTAATATTTATTAAAATTTTCAAGAACTATTCTTGATATGGAAATAATTATCAAATTTCAAGAACACTTCTTTTTTTTACGAAACGATAGAGAATATTATATAACAAAAACGCACAAATGTGCAAAGTACACAGCCCATGACTGAATAATACAGCCAACAGCTGAATAAAACTGGGAGGACAGGTCTAAAAGACCGCCTAGAGACGACTAGCAATGCTAGAAAAGAAACTCACAATAACACGACACCAACGACCTAACTACGGAACGACCCCCAACGAGGTAATGTGGGACGACTCCAACGGAGTAATCCCTCTCACAGGGGCCAAGTGACCCAGACCTAAAACACAAAGACAACAGGGACACAGATACAACTCGGGCGCACAGGGACCAACGGCCCAGACCGAAAACACATAATCAAACACAAGAGCAACACAAACAACACAAAAAATAACTACAATAACATGAATACACAAAGCCCTTCCTCAGCAATCGAATAGACCCAACCAACAGTAACAATCAACACAAGAAAGATTTCAAGCCCGAAGAACCGCTACCGAAACTGCGCAACCGCCTATACAATAGCCAACTCCGAGCCCGAACCAATCCCATAATCGACCCGTCACCAACCGAGAGGAAAGCACTCCGCCCCCACACCAGTCCTGGCCCGAACCCGTCTAACACCACTAGACGAGCTTGGAAAAACCAGGTGCCCCCGCCGCCTAACACCACTAGCCGACATGAGAGGGTGAGGATGGCTCATTCCCTCAACTCCAGTCACCGCAGCAGGGCCGCCACGACAACTGGAGTCCCAACCCGACCCCCGACTCACGCTCTGCCCAACACCCCTGCAAGCCGCCGCCGACCCGAGCCCAAACCACTTGCAGTCCCGCCGTGAATAGCGAAGCCAGCTTATGGGACCTCCGATATACCAGACAGTAGAAGATCGGAGCTTCCTTCCTCCAATCGAAGACTGCCAGCAACCAAAGGGGAACTTTTCGACTCCGATTGATGGAGCTCCACCTCGCAACCCAAACACGGCGGCGACGAAGAAAAGCCCCAATTGCGACATTGGCAGAGATATCTAAGACGAGCGAGGTTGAGAGCGGGCCGAGCAGTCAGAAACGACCATTGGCCGGAATCTTATCGTCACCAAGGAAGGCAATCGACGGAAATTTCTGGGAGAAAAGTTGGAGAATTGGGCGACGATGGGGTAGGGTTTTCGAGCTGCGTTACTAGCACTTGTTTCTTTTTAAAATTAGTTGAGCGAATATTANTTTTCTTGTTAATACAAGTATGTTTTTGTACATCACATATGTACACCTATTTATACTAAAACATTTAGATCACAAGATGTCATGTTTGTATTTTAAAATCATTATTTTGATCAAATTAGATGGCATCTTGATCTAAATGATTTTAATAATAAAAATATCATTAGATCCCATCTAATAATATTTTACTATTATTTTAATCTTTAATCAAATTAAAGATTAAATATTATGATTTATAATTTCTGAAAAATTATTTTATCAAAACATATTATTTCTCATATTTATAAAATCTCCTCTTATTATAATCATATTATAATATGGATTTGAATTTTAAAATCTAATTTTAAAATCCAACTATTAATTTAGTAATTTCATTAATTACTTAATTAATATCCAAAATATAATTAATCAATCAAATTGATTAATTTAGTATATTCCTTTAATTGATATCTAATCAAAATTAGAATTAATTAAATTATCAAATTATTTAATTAATACTTGTCAACTAATTCTAACTCTTTAGAAATACTAATTTTAAATGATCTACATTCAAAATTGGGTGTGACCTTTTAGGTTCACTATTAATACTAGTAGTGGATTTACAACTCATTGTAATTTGAATTAATCAAATTAATTCTTATTCTTTGAATTAACTCCTTAATTCAAGAACCCACATATCATGGGAACATCTAGCAAGTAGCATGAATCTATTATTAAGTGAATAGCGAGTAAACCTTTTCGATTACAAGTCCATACATGTAAAATCCTTTCGACATCATATTTTTCGATTAAATCTTGGGTATGATTTAGTCGAAACCCAAATTGATTTAATTACTATGATTCCATTTCAAGTTTAGTAATTCATATATGAATCTCTATTCATCCCGCCTTTGCCAAGGACTTTGAATTACAAACTATGAAACACATAAGAAATTCACTTATCTCCTAAATATCGAATCATTTGTTGGCCACTGACAAACTTCCATTCATATTAATATAATACCCAAAATATCCCTTTATACGACTGTGCTAGCAATCAAAAGGATAAATCAAAGTAAAATATAATATGCATAAAGTTACTATCGTGCCTCAAGTCTAAAGATTAATCATGTACTATTGTAACATGAAAATTCTTATTCGACATAATAAACTTTCATTCAGAATTTTCATACGGTCATATTCAGTGAACTTGTTCTCTAACAAGCACCCACATATATGTATTTGCGATCCACGCTAATGTTGATGGAATGCAACATTCTTGTCAAACAAGTATACATCATATGTACAAGTCTTTCCGGATTATTCGATATCCCATCTCAAAATATCCAACGACTTGGAACTGTATTTAAGATCACAGCTTTAAAGATATGTTCCATGATTACCATCAAATGCGCAACCATGCCTTATAGCCATTAATGATCTAAGGACTTTATCATATGTACAAATATAGGATAAATACAAAAACATAAGATAAAACAATGCCTTAATAATATAATTCCAATAAATTATTTTTAAAAGTAGAAATAAATCCAATCTGATTGGAACGCCGGGTATTCTACTCCAACACACCCCTCGAGAAGGTCGCTTGTATGATCAAGGTCTCGAGATCGATTTCCGACTGAGTAAACGCCATCCGTTTGTAAGTAAAGCCGAGGTCAAGTATAAAACACTCCCTGGTAGGCTAAAATGTTGGACATAAATGATTTAAAACTCGAATGTAACTCTGTATGCTTAATTACATCACTTCAAGTGAGCTCGGCCTGACGTCATGTTGTAAAAGTTCATTTAATTATATCAAAGTTACATTTAATTAACCCGTAAGCTAGGTATCAAACGAACACAATTATCTCCAAAGACCTAAAAGGTCCACACTCTCTGCCACCTTAAGAGGTCAGAACACATTGTCATTGTCATGTTGCCCATTGTCACAATGCCATTGTCCCACATATCACAACTCTCATTGCATGTGTTACCAACTAACCCTCGAATGGGTAAAAAGAATGCGGAGTGTCAAGATCAAGAAAGAAAAAAGTTGTTCTACTCTTTAGTGAGTCTTAGTTCGACAAACTCGTCTAGCGTGGGGTATAAATGATGTAGCATTCATAAGTTAGTTTGGTTCAGCTCGAGTTCTATGGTATAAAAAAATATATGGTACTGGTATAAATATTCATGAATAATTGATAAAATGTTAAATTCCCAAACCGCTCGACCTCTCCTCTCGAACTGGGTTGAGCCTTCTTGATCGTCGGTACATGCAAAACACGCCGGGAGTGGTCCTGGCGTGGACATTCCGACACTTAAGTTAGTGATGTATCCGAGAGAGAAAGCGGCAGAATATCGAGAGAATGCGTAAGTGTGTGTTGTGTAAAATGAATGAACTTGTGCCCTTTTATAGGCGAGGTCATGTACAGGCCGAAGAGTTCTTGCTGGACCAGGAGTCTTCCTCGTGTTTATCTCTAAATTAGGTCAGATATATCCAGAACATCAGAGTCCTCATCACTACAAACTTCCTTGTGACTTGGCCACAAAGCCACCTGCAGGCTCTGGTCTCTCCGGCAGGACCCTCTGGTCATTGGCGGATCCAGCCATGTTTAATGGTGTTACAGGCCCCCAATTAAATTTTGCCACGTTTTGTAAATTTATATAGGCTGAGACTTCGGCCGAGAAGAGCCGCCATTGGTGGCGGAGACTTCGGCTATTGGTGCCCCCATTATGGGGGCATCCTGGATCCGCCATTGCCTCTGGTTGAGCTGCCTAGGTGCCGAGGTACCTATATGCCGAGCTGCCCAGGCACCTAAGCATTGAGCCGCTTAGGTGATCACACTCGCCTAGCTTACCAATCTCTGGTACTCCGCCTAGCTAGTCCTCGCCTAGCTCCCATCAACTCTAGAGGCACCATAAGCATGCCCATGCCGAGCTACCTCATCTCTGCGGCGGTCGTGCCTAGCTATGGCTGAGTACGACCTATCGTCGGTCCTATATGAACTGCTACTTATGGCCGTATCATCTCGCCCCCCATTCTTCGGTCGAGCCAAGAATGTAATTTCTTCAACCCCTTTGTTTATCAACCACATTTCATCAACTTTTCACGCAAGCTCCGCCTATCTTATGATAGGCTGATTTGACCGAACAAGCACCAACTTACCAATCACATGAAGTGCCGGGCTGCTGGGTCACACGGGCCGAGTCACACGTCCTCTTACAAAGTGCCGAGATGCAGACCTAATGCGTGAGGTGACGCACACCCCGCCCAGCCAACAAGTTGTCACGAAGAAACGGGGTACCATGAGAGGCCGAGCTCCACGGGAACTGCCGAGCTGCCGAGGACGCTGAGCTGCCGAGCTGCTGGGGTCGCGCGAGGGACCGTCTGATGTCGAGCTGCCCGCGTGGAGATGCTGAGCTGCCGAGGACGCCGAGCCACCCTCGACGCCGAGCTGCTGACAATGCCGACCTACCCCCATGCCGAGCATTCCGTGATGTCGAGGAACTGTCGAGTTGTCGAGCCATGGCGCGAGCTGGGAAGTGCCGAGCCACTAGCCTACACCGAGATGCCGAGGAGGTGTAACCCTCCATCACTTATCCATCACACATGAGTCTTCCCCATGTCATCTAAGCACATGTTCCCAACTGCACAACCCAATGCCCTTTTCCACCTACCATCCACCTTGACAATGACATTATGCAACTTGGTCCCCAAGTTTCATTCTTCTTCCTTGATTGGACTTCAAATCAATGGCCAAGATCACCCAAGACTTACTAACCAAGACTCACCTTCTTCTATTAATACTTATTGTAACGCCCCGTTTTATTTTAAAGAATTTACCGAATTTATTTATAAAAATCAGAGTTTATTTTTTGCAAAATCCCAATTAAAACTTTAACACTCAACGGGCGCTACTTAAACAACTAAAACAAATACACATTTACATGGACAAAATTTAACAGTTCAAAATGAAATTCCAGCTATTCATAATCCTCAAACCCAGTCATGCATAATTAATTAATTCAACGGAAAATCCAAAGTCTAACCAACATGTCCAAAAATAATTAAAGCGGAAGCATCATTATTCAAAGTTAAACAAATGATCTATCGAGATAATAAAAGCGGAAGCAAGTAACACACAATCCAACAACCACCACTCGATCGTCTCTCGCTGTCGCCGCCAACCATGCTCAACCTAAAAGGTTAGGAAGAGGAACAAGAGGACAGAAAAGTAAATGGGGGTGAATACAACCATCATACTCACCATTACTGCACAGTATATTTCGCATAAAGATTCATAACTATAATTAATGTATGCATAGAATCCAGATCTAACTCCCTATTAGGCCCTATCGCAAACCTCCTATGTACATACAACAAACCTTCCGACCAGACATCGGCAAGGATGTAACTGGAAGCACTCCCACCCCGGATGCAATGGGCATAGGATATTATCCAGGAGACAGTGAAGTTGAAATACCCCTCTGCTCCACACGGATTCGGGCGTTCAGACAATCCTCTCCGCTCTACACGGATTCGGGCGCCCACCTCCCGGATACAACGGGCATGTGACTTCCACTGATTATGCATTCGTCAAAGGCACTACCGTCAAAACACTTAGACTAGGGTTCTCACGCATACAGAAGCCATTGCGACAAACATTTATACGAAATAACAAGTGCGATAAATGTAGATTCAACATAAATGAACCCACCTGGTTGCGACCGGAATAAACACAAAATAAGGTAGGCGGCGAGGTCAACTCGTCAAACACCTACATTTAGTAAAATAGCCTTATCAAAGACTATTATATAATCACTAAATCTAACTAAGTTCACGAAGTCATATAAGTACGCGTTAAAACAAAGGAAAACACATTTTCGAAAATATCACATAAGTTTTGAAAAGTTGACCCGGCAACATTTTTAAAATCGACATAACTCTCAGCATATAACTCATATGAACATGAATCAAGTTGCATTAGAATCATAAGACATGAACTACAACTCTTATGAATACACTGAAAACAAATAAGGTCATTTAACAAGTGATAAATCAACAAACATTAAAATTTGAGTCACAGTCCAAAACTGGGAAAATGCACTTGACCTGCCCTCAGTAATTACTCTCTAACTGGAGCTACAGTCATTCTTTTAATGAAATTCAAAAACCACATGATAGACAACTCAATTGTATACAACTTTGCTGAAGGTCACTTCGGCAAATAATCACATTTTTAATGAGTTTAAATACAAAACATTTGGTTCAGCAAATCTATCAAAAACTAACATATGCTATGGACAGCACTTCAGTTTTTACAACCTAGACCGAGCTACAGACCTCCAAATGACATGGTTCGAGTCTTAAATTAAACCTTAAGCATGCCTCTACAACTTTCATTTAAAAAACAGAAGCATTTAAGATCATTATGATAGGGTAAAATCAGTTTACATTCCATATCACATGTCTGCCAAAGTAATAAGTCCCAACTCATGCATGTCTAACTTCATACAAGCACAACTCAAGCTACAGAGCATGTATCGACATGAAATGTATCCCATTTGAAAGGTACGAAACAGATCTACAACTTTCATGAGAGTATGAGTTCATACGAGCACATTACAATATGATAAATAGGTCACACATTAAATACAGATATGCTGCCGGGTAGCAGGAAAATTGAACGCACACAAATCTTGTAAAAATCATAACTTTATCGATATAGCTCGGAATCGAGAAATTCTAAATCGCAGATTTAGAAAACTGAATATACTACATATTCATGAAGATTAAAATTTCAAATATTCAGTCTATGGTGGCTCAAACCGCAGCACAACAGAACAACGATTAACGTTATTTCACATGAAATATCAATGACTTATATAACGAATGTTCTAAGCTCGACAACGGTCAATATACTTTCTCGACAGCAATTAAACGAGCATATTGAGGTTCAACACAAAAACAACATGATACTCGGTTTAACGAAGTCACGAGCATAATACGATAAACGAAACGACATATACGAGCCGATAACAATTCTAACCAAAATCCGACTTCAAACAAATAATCGGTAATACACATGATATATATGTAGCTATCATGTAATATAAGAACACGACCGGAATAACGAGAGGGTTCGAATAAGTTACCCGTTTTCGAAAATTCACGAGCTAACGGAGGAAAAACGGACCGAACGATGGCTCGGCCGAACGGGTCGGAAGTTGGCTCGTGAACGGGATTCGGAGTAACAAAAAGGGACTGAAAGTGGTCGTACGCTAGCTTCACGCGGGCAGCAAACTCGCCGGAAATGACGTCGGGGCTGCTGGTTCACGCCNGAGCAGTAATGACGAGCGGTTGTTCGCGGGGATAAGGGCTCGTCGGAATGAGAGATCGCGGACAGCTCGCCAGAGTTGCTGGGTCGTCGTGCAGGGATGAGACCTGTCGGAGGTTGCTGGCGCCGGAAGTTGCAGTGGCGAGGAGAAGTAATGGCGGCCGCGGACTGAGCGGGGCTCGCCGAGGAGCAGCGGTGACCAGCTTCGGCGGAGGGCTGTGGCTCTGCTCACCGGTGGAGGAATGGTCGTCGAAAGCCTGCTACTCGACGGAATTGAGCGCACGGACAGAGGGACTCACCGGAAAAGCGGGGAGGATGACGGACGGAGATGGTGATCTAATTTGTGTCCGAGATAGAGATGAGAGATGAAAAATGATGCTGAGAAAAATAGATGAGATCGGATTTAATAAGAAGAAAACATGTGAGGGGAGTAAATCACGGATCAAAGAAGATGGGAGGATGGATCGAGATTCTCATATGTTGAAGATGTTCATGTGAGGATAGATAGATACAACATTTGTACCTATATGTTAATAATAGAAAAAAAATGATGTTTTGACTATTCTTGATTTACAAGAACAAATACACGCACACACACATTCACATATTAATTGAACCGGATTTTCGGTTCACGCGGGTATAATCGGGCTCGATTAATCGCACGATAAAATAAAATAATAACTGGATAATATTTATTTAGTACATACATTATTTTTAATATAATTAAAATATACAATTGGACAGTTAATTACAATTAGACAAACAATAATATTTAGACGTTTAATTTGGCAAGCAATAATATTAATAACAAACAATCTCGACTAATCCACTTCGAGAATAAACGGACCAGAATAAAATTTTAACACTAGCCCGATTACTGAATAGAATTTAACAGAGAATATAATTATATTATCCACCTAATAATATAATATATATAATCACATAATCAAAGAAAATAAGAAAAATTTAATATTCAAATGGGGCATTATAAAATAAATGACAAATAATAATATCCAATTATTCCGGAACAAATGGGGCGCTACACGTATCTCTTTCATTCATCATTTACCACTCCATCCCTCTTCTTTTTTCCTCTTTCTCTTCACTTCATAATTTCTCTCTATTAGGAAGAATTCAAGCTTTCCAAATCCAACGATTATTATCCCGACGAGCTCATCTAATCCCGCCGACCACGCACCCCTGTCGACGAGCTTGGGCCTACACGCCGATCTCGGGCCGTCACGACCACCGCGCGACATCCACCAACCGTACACGCCGACCTTCTCACCTTCCTTGCATCATGTCGGACAACTTCATGGGTACGCTGACCTCATCTCATTGCTATTGCCCTTGTTATGGTTGTGCAAAGTTTTATTTATTTATTATATATTTTTTTTCTACATATCCTCGTCGATTATTGTCCAGTTATCGTACTCATTAGAGTTCCCAACTTCTACCACGAACACTGGTACCTCCCCTCATACTTCTCGTTCCACACCCATAGGAGATCCTTCTGTTGCCTTGGCCTGCCCGGTCTCGACGTCCGCAACTTCCGACATGCCTACCTCTTCTAATAACAAAGCAAACTCCCGGGCCACTCCTTCCAACCCGATCTCCTCTTATTCCGATAATCAAATAACTGCACTTGTCAAAAAAATTGAATTGCACCAAGGATGGGAACTCAAACACCCACAACCCGGAGATTCGTACGAGAACCCCCCACGCGGCTTTTACAGCTTTTTCCTAGACCAAGCCGATGCCGGGCTGAGATTTCCTTTATGCTCTGACCTACTCCAATTGAGCCGGTTGTGTAACGCCCCAAAAACAGTAATAATATTCAGAACGGTTTCACTGCTCGACTATAAGTGAAATCCGTAAGTTTCAGAAATTTTCGAGTTATATTATTTATGCTAAATGCTCAAACATGATAAATTATTCTTTGAATAATTCTATATCAATTCTAAGTTAAGATTAATCCAATAATTTGGGTTGATAAATAATAGCATGTCAATTCGAGAGTTTATCGACTCCGAACCCTAGTTGGGTTCCGAGTTGATTTCCGGGTAAATTCCGAGCATGGCCAAGTATTGGTATTTTTATACTTAGAATATTTTTCTAAGTGTATAAAAATATCAAAGTATAAGTCTTGATCTTTTATATCGAGCCCTAGTCGAGTCTCGTGCCCGAGACCCGAGCCGCGCCTTAGTCGCGCCATGCACGCCCAAACCGAGCCCAAGGGCATGTCCCCATGCCTTAACATCACTTTGCAAATCTTTTCTAAGTGTTGGGATACCAAGAGAAGTCCTTAGGTTGGGTCCAAGGTCCCCACACTCGCGCAGCCCATCTTGCCAGAGCAGCCCAGCATGTCCCCGCGCCAGCCCGTGACCGCGCAGCCCAGGCCGCGCCCTCGCGCCAGCCCGCGCCCAGGCCCAGTGCCGCGCCCAGCAGCCCAGCGGCAGGAATGGCAGGTCCACTTCTAAGGCCCAAAACCATTATTTTCGGCCCACTTTGCTCAGGGCCCAACTCATACGTGTATTAGGCACTTAATAAGGGTCTAAATGAGCTTAATTGGCCCTAAGCATTGTTAAGGAAAGTCAACTAGAGTTTAGCATGAAGTGAAGCATGTGCACAACATTGTTTATTCAAGAAATTTTGTCCTTGTCCCCCACTTTTGTACCAAGGCTGACCAGATCACTTAAATAAACGTTTGAGCTCTGTAAAACCACCAGGAATCTCCACCCAAACCGTGATTTAAGTCAGCCATTGTTCCCCATGACTAGCCTCTACTCATGTGCATGAAAAGAGAAAGATTCCCAACCATTTTGGTCCCCTTTGACCTCACATAGCAAGTTCCGCCCCATATCCTATATAAACCTCTTCTATAAGATGCAAGGAAGTTCTTAGACCCCCAATACCTCGAGCAAATACTTAGGGAAAAATCAGAAAAGTGAGAAGAACCCAGCTGGTGCCTACCTCGCGCGCGCAGCCCCGGGGAAGAAGGAGGACCGCACCTCAGCCTTTTCCAAGCACATTCCCTCGAGGCTTAGCACCATATAAGTGTACCTTATATTTTTCTAAGTCTCTTGGAGGTGTTTGGCACGAGCAAATCACAACCTAAGTCCAAGCCAACCCCTAAAGCCGTGCATAACCACATTTCGAGCCCTAGTTCATTATCTCCATTTCTAACCGAGGTAAGCTCGGGATTTTTATGTTCATTAATTATTTTATGATATTTTAAGATTTTTCATGAAGAGAAACCGAGCCATGCATGTCATTATATATGATTTACGAATTTTTGAATTAAATGGCCTTAAAAATAAAATTTTAGTTGCATGCATGCCAAAGTCGAAAATGTTGGTTAAATCACCCTTAAATATCATACCATTGATGCTGTAAAAATTTGAGAATAAATGGAGTTCATTGCCTTGGTCAATTCATTCATGAAAATACGCTATTTTGGCCACCCGAGGCCCATCCTCATGCATGCATGGTATGACCCAAGTGTTAGCCATTATAGTCATCATTTGTGATGTATATCATTCGGCCCTGAGTAGTTTTGTAAGTTATGAATGTTGGTTCGGAGGCCAAGTTGCTCGTACGTGCCATTTAGGCCCTCCCGAGTATCATGCATGTGGACCCGGGGTCCACTAGTGTTTTATGTGATATTTATGCTTATTTTACCATATCATGATGTTTGGAGTTGCATGTCACCGGAAATGTTGCCGGAGGTCCGGCAAGGGCCGGCCTTGGTCACTGCCCGCGCACATAGCGCGCCAGTGCCCGGCCCAGTGCCAGTCCGTGCCCGCGCCAGCGTGCGCGAGGCACCAGTGTCCGCGACAGCGCGCCCGCAGTGCCTGTCCGCGTCGTACCCGGGGTCGTGGCGCCCGTCGCGCCCAAGCAACCCCGACAGCGCCTGGCCGCGCTGTCCCAGCCTCAGTGCACGCATGGCCTCGCGTGTCATGCGTAGCCGACCTCGGGTCGTGCCAGTGCCACGCCCGAGCACGCAGTTGGCCCGGGATGTGCCCAGCAGCACACCCGCGTGCCCAGGGACGCCCGGCAGCGTCCGTGCCAAGCCCAGCGCACGAGGTCTCGTGCCAGAGCCTCGTGCCAGGTCCAGGGCTGATCCAAGCCGGGTCAGCTGAGCCAGTCGGTCTCGGTGCATGTCCCAGCAGCATGCCCGAGTGCCCAGTGTCCTCGGGACGGCCCGGCAGCGCCCTAGGGGCCTCTGTCCGCGCCTTCCCCGTGCCAGCCGCGTCTGGCCAGTGCCTGTCCGTGCCCAGCCGCACGACAGCGCCTCAGTCGAGCCTCGGCCGTGCCCAGCACGCACCCGAGGGGCACCAGTCGTGCCCGGGCCGTGCCAGCAGCCCCTGGCCGTGCCCACCAGCGCCAGTCCGCGCCAAGACATGTCCAGCGGCCCCAGGGACCGAGCCCGGTCGCACCAGCCGTGCCCAGCGCCGTGCCCGGGCACCAGCTGGCCCGGCACGGGACCGAGCCCGGTCTAGCCGAACCCAGCCCGACCGCCCGGCCCAGTCGAGCCGGCGGTCCGGCCAGCCAGCGAACCGGCCGGTTCGACCGGCGGTTCGAGTCAGTTTTTACTCGTGATTTCTGATCCGAGTCCAGTTCCGGAAATTTCAGTATTTTTCCGAGCCAGTCCAGTCCAGTTTAATCGCGTAGATAAGTCCGAGCATTTTAGCATATAATTAAATATTCTGAGCATTATACTTAGCATTATTTTGCTTAAATATTTATGTAGCCTAAGGAGAGTCGAGCCTCCGACCGCTACTCCAGCTTCCGCACTTGCATACCAGATTTCAAGTTTTTCAGGTGGGGGTCATGTACTGGATGTCACATCATAGATAATATCTGTACCATGGCAGAGGTATGTTTGAGACAGTTTAGTTCCGGGTTGGGTGGCCGAGGCCTTTATACCCACCTGATGACCGTTGGGAGGGGCGAGGCCCTTTCTACCCCATCGGCGTGTGCACACGAGCGGCTACGGCCGAGGGTCTTTTGACCACAGATCAGAACAGACATCAGAGATCAGTTTACAGTTTCAGCTCTTATATATTTATGTTTCATGATACGTTATTATAGATGATGTTTTGTTCAGTACTGGTCTTTGCGGAGCATAGTGGTTTGCTCACGCCCCCATTGTGTTTTTCAGGAGACGGAGTCGAGCGTGTCGGATGAGCACAGATGTGGCGCAGCGTGGTCATGAGAGTCGGACATATTTTACCAGCATTTTTATGTCCTAGATTTATGATCATGTGTATTTTATTCAGTTTATGTACGCATGTTATGTATTCGTATTTCGGATGCTTCCGCCAGCGAGTTTTCTAGACAGTGCGAGACAGTACAGACTACGCATGTATAATTCCATAATCCGCGAGCGGATAGTTTGGTTGCATGTTTTTTTATTATGTCTGCGGGCAAGCCCGAGTTCAGTTTAAGTTTTTATCTGCCACATCCCGCAATAAGTCAGTATTTTCGAAAACCCAGCTCGCACATTCTTTCGAAAATAAAAACAAAAATTTTTACTCTGATTTTTAAAAGCTAGTAGTGAGGTGGGGTGTGACAGGTTGTACCGCTTACCCTTGAACCAATTTCCTCCCAACGCGATATGCCTCCTCGTTGGTTTCATCATGGTATGTCAAGCCCGCCTCGGAAAACTTGACCCCGAGCTTTGTTTCTATTGCCTCTGTCTCATCATGGTATGTCGAGCCCGCCTCGACATACTTGATCCCAAGCTTTGTTTCTATTGCCTCTGTCTCAGACACATGAACAACTCCACCTACCTCATGTGCTGCAACAATACCCATTTCTTAGACTAACCAAAGTCAAAGATCCATAATTGGAAAAGCAAATTTTATTTTGTCCGATACCTTCGACTTCCCACCAGATTGGCTAGACAAGCTGCCAGGTCAGCGCAATAACCCGAAGCAGAACGCCGAATACGACACCCTCATCGGGCGATGGAATGATAGCCTGCTCCACGTGGTGAAGCTGACCACTAACGACCAGCTCCTTCGGCACTTTCAGCTGTCGAGTTGTGCCGCCGAACCCATGGGTGACATAGGTAGGCCTCGACGCCACGAGTTGCCATCATATCGCTTACACTTTCCTTTACGCTAGTCCTATTCATATAATCTGTTTACTTATATTTTTATCCCTCATTTGTCTTGCAAAGGAACTCTTCAAAATCGTGGCCGCCACCCCCGCCAAGTCCTCAGGAGCAGCACCTATTCCTCCCAATGTGCCAGTCCAGCAGGGGGTCGACTCCTCCTCGGTCGAGGTCCTCGAGCGCCAGCACTACCGTGAGCCGCCGCAAAAGTCCTTCAAGCATAAGAAGACTTGCCCTAAAGCGGAGACCACATCGGCACAGGACGCCGAGCCCTGAAACGACCAACTCAATTTTCCGGGAACAAGCATGTATCAGTGACCAACTCTTATCTTCTCGACATCTTCCCGAAGGGCGAGGCAACGAAATGGCCCACCAAGGAGCGTCAAGCCGCCACCATCACCTACCACCTTGGTCTGATATGACTCTACCACCCTGAACTTACACCTTCATTAAACAAATATTTCAAAATTGGTGCAAAGCCCTTTGTCCCAAATAGGCTTTGGCTGGCATAACTCCTCTCCTCGACGAGCAACTGGAGGGCGACGATGACGAGGTGAAATCCCTCAAGGACAAGGTGGAAAAGGGCAAAGAGCGATTCACCGACCTCTAGAAGGCCTCGAATCACCAGAAGCCAAAAGGGAGAAGCTCCGAGGCAAGCTCAAGGCCAAAGATGCCGAGCTCAAAGCCAAAGACGTCGAGCTCAAAGTCAAAGACACCGAGCTTGAAGCCAAAGACGCTGAGCATGAGAAGCTTTGACGGTCAGTTGATGGGCGCATCGCCCAGGCTCACACGGATGGCCAGGGGTCCTTCCTTTCCTCGGGTCTCGGAGGTCACTTACTCTAGTGCTACTGAGTCGAGCTGTTGTCGCGCTACCACGACTCAAAGGCATTCCTCGAGTGGATCTGTACGGCCTACCGTCAGTATTTCCATGAGGGGGTCATGCAGACCCAAACCGAGGCAAAAGCCCAAATCTTTACCGTCTCTGTGGATGAGGATGTGATGATGAGAGGCCTCCATACCCCAGCGGGATGGAACAGCGACAAGCCTCTTCCTTCGACCCATCCTTGGTGGGATTCAGCCTTGGAGGTTGCTGCGAATACTGTTGTGGTCCAGGCCAGAATGGAGGTGGAGAAGATCATCGTGCAGGAAGACGACGTGCCACCTTCTTAGATTTATATGTGATTTCCTTTTGGTGTTAAAGTAGATGTGTTGAACAAACTCTCATTATTCTAGCATGTAATCTCGTACTTATTTTGCCGTATGCTTTCGTATGTTCAATGTATCATGTTTGTCTTTTCTATCTTTTTTGAACCGACTCCGCTTGTTTCCTTTTAATGAGACATCTACATATCATCGTTTACTTGTTTCAAGCACCGCATACTTACATAATTCATTATTGTACAAATAACCATCCCCTCTTTCATGATAGGATTCATTTACCAAGTCTTGCAAGCACTTAGCATTGTAACAATGGGCTTTTGCACCAGCACAATTATTGCTAAGTATTTCAAGACTCGCATTCCCAACTTCACGCGACGGCCACGCCAAGCCTCAGCTAGAATTTAACAGGCTTTGACCCTACGAAGGTCGTCACCTAGCTCCGCGAGCTTAGGCGAAACTGACAGGCTCTCGCCCTATGAAGGTCGTCGCCTAGCTCAGCGAGCTTAGGTAAGACTAACAGGCTCTCGCACTACGAAGGTCGTCACCTAGCTTCGTGAGCTTAGATGAGACTGACAGGCTTTCGCCCCACAAAGGTCGTCGCCTAGCTCCGCGAGCTTAGGTGAGACTAACAGGCTTTCGCCCTACGAAGGTCGTCGCCTAGCTCTGCGAGCTTAGGTGAAACTTAAAGGCTTTTGTCCCACAAAGTTCGTCGCCTAGCTCCGCGAGCTTAGGTGAGACTAACAGGCTTTCGCCCCACAAAGGTCGTCATCTAGCTCCGCGATCTGAGGTGAGACTGACAGGATCTCGCCTAGCTTCGCGAACTTAGGTGAGACTAACAGGCTTTCGCCACACAAAGGTCGTCGCCTAGCTCAGCGAGCTTAGGTAAGACTAACAGGCTTTCGCCCTACAAAGGTCGACTAGCTCCGCGAACTTAGGTGAGACTGACAGGCTCTCGCCCTACGAAGGTCGCCGCGTAGCTCCGCGAGCTTAGTTGAGTCTAACAGGCTCTTGCCCTACGAAGGTCGTCACCTAGCTCCGCGAGCTAAGGTGTGACTGTCAGGATTTCGACCTAACACATTCCATACAAGAGAAGAATCAAGCTGATAAAACTTCAAAAGCAATCTTATAAATAGTCTTGTCGAAAAAAGAACCAAAGCAAATGAAAACAAATGTAAATAATATTTCTTAAGTTGCGCATAATATTTCTTCAAATGTGATATGTTCCAGGGCCGCGGCAACAGCCGCTCCCCCGTATCACGAAGCTCGTAGGAACCTCCAGCGAATACCCTTTCGACAGTATAGGGTCCCTCCCAGTTGGGCTCCAGCTTCCCCACATGCTTCAGGGCATCCGCCTGACACTAGACCAAGTCCCCGACCTGGAATCGCCGAGCTTGAATTGACTTGTCATGGGCAGCCTTCATCCGCTGCTTATAAACTGCTGTCCTCAATCCAGCCTGGTCACGTAACTCGTCCACCAAGTCCACTGCTCCCTTCGGAGCTCAATGTTTCCTTCTTTCGTATAGATGCTAACCCGCTCTAAGTTGAGGCCGACCTCAACTGGGATGACAGCCTCCATACCGTAAACCAAACTAAATGGCGTTTCCTCCGTTGAGGTCCTCGGCGTCGTCCGATATGACCAAAGCACTGAATCAAGTTCGTCCACCCAAGCTCCTGAAGCTCTTTCCAACCAATTTCTTGGATTATTCTATTTATCGAATCTTATTTATGAGATTATATTTATTTTATTGGTCACGTTGTCGACTTAAATAAAATGTTGAAGTACTCGATCGTTTTGAAGAAAAGCGTTCATTGTTCAGCGATTTTGGTTTAATCGTGTGAACCGAATATAATCCGTTTGAATTATGGATTTTTCCGGATTATTTATCATATTGTATATTTTATTTCGGCAATTGCTTGACATTTTTCGTTTAGACTTATTATTATTTAATTAAATGTTGTCTAAGTAATATAATAAGTCGTATAATTCTATTTATTTTTCGTTGTAAGTCGAATCGATCGGGAATCCTTGTTATCGCGTTATTCTTCTATCGACCAATTTATCGGGAATATTTTCGGTCCTTACGGATAATTTTGTTTCAGCCCAAGTTGAATTCTTTTCGACCTTTATGTGCTATTAACATTCAGCCCTTTTATAATTTATTTCCAGTCCAATTGTAAAGACTATTTGGCCCACACTAATTATTACAGTAATTGACCCATTTCCTTTTATAAATTTTGGACCCAACTCTTTCATTAATGCCTTGGCCCAATTGTGTTCTTTTTTTTCTTTGTCTTGGCCCACATGAAGAAAGATTCAACAGCTTCAAAATTTCTCTTTCCCCAGCGACCGAGTCTGCCTAACAGTTCAGATATTACGATTCTTCCGCAAATTTTCAATCGCACGTTCCTCTCTCGACCATTATATCTCGGCCATTTGCTGCTGATAGTCGATCAAAGGAAAATCAGATTCTTCTTTCTCGTTTGGTCGGTCCCAACAACCGAATTTCAGAGCCTTTGAAATCGATCTGAACACCATGGTTCTTCGCCCAAAAATCGCAGATTTGTGCTCGATCAAATCATTCCCTCCCTCGCGCACGTCGTCATCGCCGCTTAACATCAAGTGAGTCGGGAGTTTCAATCAGCCGGGCCCTGTTCAAAATCTCAGACCCCGTCACCCTTTCTTGTTCAATTCGCGAGTCGTCAGTCTTGCCGGAGAAGAAAGCACGAAGCCATCGCCACTTAGCAGCGGCTTTCTCCCGTTCGTCATTCAGCCCCGCAAGCCCTTCGAGCAGCCTCGCCGGCATTCACCGCCCGTCATCACCACCTCCGAGAACAACACCAGTCCGATCGATTCTCCGGCCAGCCTCCGTCGTGCAGCCCCGCTGTTTGCGTGTCCTCCCTGCCCACGAACAACCCTACTCAGCCGCTGTGCAGCAGCGAGTCCCCGACCAACCCATCTCCACGCCGTTACTCCTCTCGGCCGCCTCCGCCGTTTCTCTATAACGAACCCGCCGGCGCTCGCATAGACGCGAACCGCCGTCGCCCAGGAGTCTCGTCCTCCAGCCTTGGGAACAGCTCCGAAAATCTGAAAATCAGCGACGAACCTGGGAGTTCAGGTCGAGAAGATGGTGATTGACCGCCATCTGTTCACGAGCGAACAACCTCCATCGCCGGCGGCAACCGAGAACCCTCAACCTTGCGCGGGACCGGCCTCCAAGGGTTCCAGGCCGCCGCCGCCGCCGAATTGGACCTTCTCAAATCCAAAATTGAGGGTGGCTGATCGATTCTTTGATTTTATTTGGGGAATTTCGTGTATGCTGTGAAGGAGAAGAGAAGAATTGGGAGCGGAAATTTGTGGATCTGCAAGAAAATCGATTTTGGGATGAAGAAGAAATAAGGACGGGAAATAAAAGGAGAGAGAGAAGTAAAAAGAAAGTGGGAAAAATAAAAGGATTGGGCCTTAGTGATTTTATTGGGCCCGAATTTTTGAGCTCATTTTTGTTAAATGAGTGTTAATTGGCCCGAGGCAAATAATGTATTTTGAAGAGGACGAGGCAAGGACATCCGAAAGGGAGCTTCAAATTGATTGCCGAATTATTATTGATTCGTGCCCCGTGCTTCTAGATTATCGAAGTGCGGTAAATCTTGAAACCCTCTCTTTTATTATGTGTTTATGTGATATGAATAAATGTCAGTATTATGTTCGTCATTTCGGTTTGATGTCAAAACTGAAGGACATGGTTGAATTTCGTGGAAACCCTGGAGTTGTGAGTACTATAGTGTGTCCTTGACATGTTAGTGAAAGTCTTATGTCATTTTGATGATTGTGCTATGAGATATGAATTTTGAAATCGTATGTGCTGCCGTACTTTACAAAAATTCATATAAAATCGAATTTGAGGTGTTTTGATTTGGAATTCTGGGGATTGTCTTATCTTGCCAAGATTGTCATTGTATCAAAATTTCACTTTTAAATTCGTAGGTTTGTCTGGGAAACTAGGAATTTCACTTTATAACAGTTATTTTGCAAAAAATATTTCTCCAAGTTAAAATGAGTTTAAGGGTGAATCTCTGTAGTACTTTTGTATTCTTGAGTATATTTTAATGTGTTCTAAATGACATTTAATTGGTTTATTGAGTCTAATTAGTTAAGCTAAAGGTTCAAAACTCCACTAGGAATTCCACGAATCACTTAGTTGATAATGTTTCGGCTAAGTGAATGTTGTTGTATATGATTCTATGTGTCGGATAGTATGTTGATAGGACTATCATGACTGATGTAGGTTCGACGAGCTGAAGCCTCGACCTAAGTTCCTGCCTTGTGTGAATTTACTACTTCGGTATCCAGTGGGTACATTTGTGTTGTATCCATAATTATCGCACTCTTTATTCGTATAAATGCTTCGTTTGAAAAATGTTGTATGTGTGAGAACCCTAGTCTAAGTATCCTATTGGTAGTGTCTTTGACGAATGCATAAACAGTGAGAGGTCACCTGCCCGTTGTATCCGGGAGGAGGACGCCCTGATCCGTGTGTGTTTCGGGGAGGGGGGGAGAGGGGGAGAGGGGGAAAATAGCTCCACTGTCTCCTGGAAAAAGAACTCATGATCCGTGAGTAGTTCGAGGTGGTAAGGTTTCCAGTTACTTCCTTGCCGTTGTATCCAGAAGGTTGTTGTATGTACATAGGAGGTTTGCGATAGGGCCGGGTAGGGGGTTAGACTTTGGATTCTATGCATACTGTGGTTACGTTGTTTTAAATCTTTATACGTGATAACTGTGCGATAATGGTGAGCTCGATGGTGATGCTCACCCCCATTATTTTTCTGTTGCTTCCTCTTCCTTTCTTTAGGTTGAGCTTAGCTGGTGGCGGTGGCGTAAAGACGAGCGAGATGGTGGTAATTGGTTGATTATGATATTGTTATGTTATGCTTCCGCCGAATTTCAAATTGTTACATGACTTGATTTATTTTCTTGCTTGGTTTTGGATATTTCATTATTGTCGGATTTGAACTTTTGGGATTATGCTTTAATTAATGGTTGTTTTGGAACTTAATAAATGTTTGGGTGCAAAATTTGATAACTGTTAGTATTGCATGTGTAGGTTCTATCTGGTCTGTTATGTATGGTTGTTAAATTGCTCTCGGAAATTAAGTAGCGCCCGTTGAGTTTTAAACTTAAATGAGATTTGCAAAAAATTAACTCTGATTTTTATAAATAAATTCGGTAAATCCTTTAAAAGAAAGTGGGGCGTTACACATTCAGGATTGATCTATTAGCGACTTCGGCCTGCCCATTCGCCTGAGGGTGGGCTACCGAGGCGAACGGTTGTTTGATGCCCATCTCCTCGCACAAACTCGTCGTACGTCGACCCCTAAACTGAGTGCCATTATCATATATGAGCACTCGGGGGATGCCGTATCGGCAGCAGATATTGCTAAAAAGAAATTTTATCACCCTCTCTTCTATGATCGTTACCAATGGCCTGGGGCAAGGGTCCAACTATGTCAACTCTCCATTGAGTAAAAAAGGCAAGGGCGAGCTGATTGGAACCATGCTGTCTGCCGACCGATGGACCAATGGACCATGCTGCTGACATGTAACACCCCGCCTAGACTTACTAAAAACAGAGTAAATTTTTTGCGCTATAAATGGGAAGCACTTATTTATTTTTCGAAAACATTAATAATTTTCGAAAAGACTTTAACTTTAATACACGGGATGCTACTGCTGAAATCTATTCCCTTTAATTACTATGCATGCAACCAAGTAAAGTTTACTGGAGTCATTCATGCATTCTGAAATTCTGAAATTATAGTTCTGAAATGCGGAAGCAAATATAGTTCGAAAAGTACACACTAACACATGAAAAACATGCAAATACAAAAGACAGTTTAGACATGTTCAAGTGACTATAAGACATGTCATATCAAAAATGCCCTGGCTTACGACCACCACCACATCCAGCTCACGCTCCACGCGGGACTCCGTCACCTGAAAAAGAAGGTAGTGGGGAGGCGTGAGCACAAAGAAATCAACGGTGCTCCGCCAGGACCGGTACTGAATACCCAGCACCTTTAATAATCCATCATGAAATTAGCATATATATAAATAAACTGGAACTGACTATATGGGACTAACGGTAAACCGGTACTCATGTGCACACTCTGGGGGTCCCCTCCCTCAGAAATCCAGGAAGGCACTAATCACCACATCTGGACGCTAGACTTAGGATGGGCCCTAATCACACACATCCAAGTCATAACTGAAATACTGAAATATTGACCAAGACGAGATTACTCAACCGTCTCGGTCCTTCAATGTAATCACATATAGACCTTAGACATGGTAAACTATTAAAAGCAATGAAATACACAGTACAGGATCCCCACCTGAAAACCGGCGAATGCGAAATGCGGAAATGCTGAAATGAGTAGCTGACGGAGGCTCGACTCTCCTCGAGCTACAAAATATATTGAGCGAAATATTCTAAGTACTGGGCTCAGAATAAAACTCAAATCTTTAATATCTTATATATCTAGGTTCGCTCATTCTGCTTTAAAAAAAAATCATTTTATGGATTTACGAGTTGATTTTTTAAAATATTATTGACTTTGAGGCATTCTAGAATTCTCTGAAATTTTTCTAAGTCTGGAACTAAAATCTGACTTGATCTATTCTGACTGAAATCTAACTGTATATGGATCTTAAATCTATCTAGAATCTCAACTATATCTGAAATTTTAATCTGACTGGATCTGAAATTTATCTCGAACCGTCCGAACTGACCGGACCGATTCGACTAAATTGGACCGACAACTCACTCGGAGCCGGTCGGTCATTCGCTTGACTATGTGCAGCTCGGTTTGACTGTGGTTTGACTGACACGGTTTAGCCGATGCACGAGTTTGAAACGGTGCCACGGTCACTGACGCAGGGGCGTGCTTGGACCACGGCTAATGAAACGACGCGTGATCGGTAGGTCGGGTGGACTCGGTGCACGGGCACGCACTCGGTTATTCGGCTCCAACGGTCGGACGAGAGTCGAGCACGTGTGTGAAATGATGATACGTATCACAAATTATCGATACGACGGTTAAGATTATTCAGACGGTACTAGGGTTCGGTTATTTATATTCGGATCCGGAAAAATACCCGGTTACCGGATCCGGATAAAACTAGGGTTTTGATTCTCGAAAATCCTAACTCATTTAAGGCCGATATTTAATCTATATATTCTATGTGATTTATATATCAATTTATAATTCACAACTGCAGCAAAAGTATTAACCGGACTATTTTCTATATTTCTCGAATTAACGGCTAAAGTCCCGATTTTAAATCTAAGTCAACCGGCATCCAAAATTCACGAAATTCGCAACATAACATCCTCAACATGTGTACAGTCCATGGTCAACGTCTCAAGTCCAAAGTCAACTCCTAGACTAGTCAACTCAAGATCGCTACGACCGGTCAACACATTTGACCGGCTCGTTCGCCTATCAAACGAAGTCCGAAAATTCTCAAATTCGCACCTAAGCCTCAAATCAACGCAACGAATTTAATGGTATTTATTTCGACATTTTATCAAATTTATTTAAAAAGTCCGAAATAGTCGCTTCAAGCCCGAAAATCCCGATTTATTCAAATCGCACTCAAATCACCAAGTTATCATTTTTATAATTATTCGATAATCGTATCTAAGCCATTGGAGTCGAGTTTTAGCCGATATACCTTAAATCGGCTCAGATCGGATAAACCGAAAGTAGATCGAGCTAGGAAAATGGATCGGGTGAAATGAAACGAGTCGGATCTCGGATGTGAGGTGAGAGGGTCGGGTATGGCTCGCTGGTGCGCTGGTTCGGGTCGGTTGGTGCAGCTGGTCGCGGATCTGGTCGGGAAGGACCGGAATCGAGCTCGTCGGCGCGTGGACTCGCGTGTGGACTGGAGGTGCTCGCGGTTTGAGCTCGGGGACGGCAGACGCGAGCTGGACGGCGTGTGAACGGGCCGAAACCAGAGCTGAGGAGCTCGCCGTGAGCTGGGAGGACTGGTGGTCGGCGTGTGCTCGAACTCGCCGGAGGATATTGCCGGAAAACGTGGTGGGTGGCCGGATTCTTGAAGGTGGTGGATGGTGGAGATGAAATGAAGATGGAGGAGATGATGGATCTTGAATATGTTGAAGGAGATGAATAGTAGAGTGGTGGTTAGGGTTTGGTGTGTTTGTGTTGGAAAAAGGGGGACAAGACACTTATTTATATATGAGTGTAGGGAGCTAGGGTTTGTGTTCTTGGGCTTCCAAACTTGGGCTTAAAAAAAACGGGTCTAACAATTAATAGGTCGGGCTCGGTTATTAATCGACTATTGGCTCGGATTTAAAAATCGACTATGTACTCGGGCTAGAAAAATAGAAATCCTACGCTCGGTTACATAAAATTAATCGAGCTAGGACTAATTAAATTAGTCGGTCGAAATAATTACTGATAATAGGCCGGCTAAAATTATTGGGCTTGCTCGTAAATGGTTGGGCTCGAATAAATTAAATATTCGGGCTTTGATCCGCTTAAATAAAATTCCGATTGATCCACGACTCGGTTTTAAAAATATAACCGATACTTGGGCTAGATGAATCCGACTTTAATAATTAAAATCGAATGAATACTTCATGGCTTAGATTTTAATACTAATTATTTAATTTAATGCAATTAATAAAAAAATGCATCAAATTTAGAAGCTTAATATTTATGGAAATATAGTCGAGCTCCATAAATAGTAAATAAAAATCTGGGCGTTACATGAAACTTCTTACATTTTCGCACAAAATAATGCATCATCGTCCTCATCTTAGGCCAAAAATATCTAGCCCGCAGTACCTTCCCAACCAACGCCCTAGACTTTATGTGGTCGCCGCAGCATCCTTCATGCACCTCCCTAAGCACGTACTCCCCATCTTGCTCAGAGACGCACCTGAGATGAGGCCCCATATATGATCGTTTGTATAGAATCCCATTCTGCACGTAGAACCCCAATGCTCGTCGCCCGACCGGGTCGTCCTTGATATCCTTTCTCGTGTCGGGCTCCTGCAACCACTGTATTAAGGGCGACCTCCAATCCCTTTGTTTTTCAACTTCCAGCACCTAATCCAGGGTGCTCTTGGTCATGTCCAGTAGGGTAACTGACCGAGACCAGCAGTCTACCAGTGACGCCGCTATTTTCGAAAGTAGGTCGGCCCTACAATTTCCCCTCGCGGTATCTGTATCAACTCCCGGTTCATAAATCCCTTCAACCTCGCATGGACCTCCATCAAATACTTCCTCATGCGTTCCTCCTTAGCTTCATACTCACCTTTGATCTGTTCAACCACAAGTTGAGAGTCCGAGTGAATGATCACCTGCGAGCTCCTTCCTTCAAGACGAGTTGAACTCCCTTGATGAGGGCTTCATACTCTGCCTCATTGTTCGACACCCTAAAGGATAGCTTGATCGAAACTCCAAGTGGTTTTTTTCAGGTGTTACCACCAAGATGTCGAGACCAACTCCTCCTATCGCCGACGAGCCGTCAACATACACCATCCATGGTCCAACCTCGGCTTCTAGTGTGCACTCTTGTGTGAAATCTGCTAATGCTTGGGCTTTGATGGCTTTTCGCACCTCGAAATGCACATTGTACTCGTCTAGCTCAACTGCCCACTTCACCATCCTCGCAGAGGTCGAGGGGCGACCTAGGGTTTCCTTGAGGGGGTAATTAGTCCGCATGATTACCTTATGCGCCAGAAAATAGAGGCGCAACTTCTGAGCAGTAGAGATAAGCGCCAAGGCGGCCTTCTCCACGTTTGAATACCAGCCCTCGGCGCCTTGCAATATCCGACTAGCATAATATATTAGCTTCTGCTGTCCCTGCTCATCCTTTATCAGTACCGAACTAATGGCCTCATGTCCCACCGATACATATATCACTAACGTGTTGCCTGGCTCTAGTTTTGTAAGTAAAAGGAGCTCGGCCAGAAATTCTTTCAACCTCTCAAAGCATGTTGTGCTTGCGGTGTCCACTCGAAACGAGATCCCTTCTTCAAGGCCCTAAAGAATGAAAAACCTTTTTCTGCGGATTGAGCTATGAACCTGCTCAACCCTGCTACGCGTCCGGTAAAGATCTGCACCTCCTTCAAGTTCCTTGGTGCCGACATCTCAATGACCGCTCGCACCTTTTCTGGGTTGACCTCTATGCCCCGCTCCGTTACCAGGTAACCCAGAAATTTTCCCGACCTTACCCCAAACTTACATTTGGCCGTGTTGAGCTTCATGCCGAACTGTTGCAATGTGGCGAAGGTCTCACGCAAATTTGCTACATGGTCCTCCGCCTTCCTACTTTCCACCAGCATGTCATCAACATACACCTCCATGTTGCGACCTATCTGTCCCTTGAAAATTTTATCCACTAATCGTTGATAAGTGGCTCCTGCGTTTTTCAATCCAAAGGGCATGACGACGTAGCAGTAGGTGCCCTTGTACGTCACAAAGCTGACCCTCTTTTTGGTCCTCCTCGGCCAGGGGGATCTGGTGGTACCGCTAGGAGGCTCCATCATACTCAACGACTCGCACCCAACTGTGGAATCGATGAGTTGGTCGATGCATGGCAAGGGGTAGTGATCTTTAGGGAAGGCTTTGTTAAGGTCCTTAAAGTCTATGCACATCCTCCACTTTCCTTCTCCCTTTTTCATCATAACCGAATTGGACAACCACTCTGGGAATTGAGTGGGTCGAATATGGCCAGCCTTCAACAACTTGTTTACCTCAGCTTCAATAACAACATCTAGCTCGGCACCAAAATGCCTTCTCCTCTGCTTAACCGGCCTCATGGTAGGGTCAATATTTAATCTGTGCTCTGCTACCTCCGGATTCATTACTGTGAGATTGTCAGTCGAAAAGGAAAACACGTCCACAAACTCTCTCAACAAAGCAATCAGCGTGCACTCAATATTGACCGCCAAATGCCGACCTACCTTGGTCTTCTTTGCAGGGCTCCCCTCTATCAACTCAACCTCCATCAACTCGTCCTGAGAGCCTATCTCCAGCTCGTGCCTTTTTTCTTGGCACGAGCACTCCGGTAGGTCGTCCCTCCTCTTTTTATTCTGTGCTTCAGCTGTTTTCAATGTGACCTCATAAAACCTCCGAGATTGTAGCTGATCTCGTGTCACTTCTCCAACCTCATTTCCTACGGGAAACTTGATCTTCATACAATAAATAGAAACAGAAGCTTGGAATGAATTCAAACTAGGTCGCCCCAGTATGATGTTGTACGTCGAGCTAGCATCCACAACCAAGAAACGAGCCATCTTCACCTTCCTCAAAGGTGACCTTCCCAACGCCACCGTCAAACTAACTTCGCCAATGGGGCGAACTTCGCTGCCGCTGAAACCATATGAACTGGCTCAACCTTCACGTCTGACTCCATCTGCTGCAGACACTTCCAGAAGATGATGTCCACCGAGCTCCCCGTATCTATGAGTACCCTCTTATGTGGGACACCAAGTCCCTGCACATCATCAACTCCAAACCGTATAGTAGCCGAGCTCTTCTGCACCTGCACCTCGACCACTTCGTTGGCAACACCTTTTCCTCGGTAAGTCCTCTTTCTTTCCCTATGCGAATCTCCATCCGTAGGACCCCCCGCGATCACATGTATGACGCCTTTCTTGATTGGCCTGTCAAGTTTCTCATCAGTCCTCCTCCGTTTGTCGCCTGATTCACGCCCTTCGCGGCGATCCTCTTGACACTCCTTATCCTTGATAACGAATTCCTTTAAGTGGTCGGCTCTAATGAGCCGCTCAGTTTCATCTTTCAACTCTCGACAGAAGTTGGTAGAGTGGCCATAATCGCGGTGGTACCGACAGTATCTATCCTTTCCGACCGAAAATTTTCGCGGTGGAGGCAGAAGTTTTGGTTGTGACCTATTTGTCCTCTCCCACTTTTCCATCCTCTCCAGGATCTCCTAATGTGGCGCATTGAGTGGTTTGTAATGCTCATACCTCGGACCCCTAAACCGATCCTCGACTTTAGACTCCTTAGGGGCAGTCCGTCGGTCACTTTGCCGAGGCTTCTCGTCTACCTGCTTAGCCTTTGTCTTGTCATTCTGAATGAAATCTGCCTTAGCCTCCTCAATATTTACATATTTGCTACACCTCTCAAGTAGCTCGTCACAGGACCTCGCAAGCCTCTTTGCCAGTGAATCTCTGCATTTGTCGGGCCTCAACTCCCGCGTGAGGCCCCCAGCTTTGATCTCCTCCGAGGCAGAAGGTACTTCCACACACTCCTTGATATCCGACAAGATTTAATTCTTTTTCCCCATTTTCTTGGGGAGCAAGCTATCCTTATAAATAAGGTATAGAGGTTCATTTTCCAGACTCGCTCTAAATAACCTCATTCAATTAAGGGCATTACTATTTACCGCCCCCCTTGGACGATTTTGCCCTTCTCATTTTTTCTAAAATCTCAGAGCAAAGTGTACCAGGCGATTTCCGGCTAAATGTCGTCATCTTTCGAGGTATTTTTTCCCGCCGTCCGGCCGGCAATTTCGTACGGGACCGGTCCGTCCGGTCCGATCGGCCGAATGATTTTTTATTTTTATTTTTTTGAAAAAAATATTATTATAAATTATTATGTTATATATTCGAAATAATTATGTTATAAATTGGATATTAGATATTATCGTGTTAGGAGTTAGAAATTATTATGTTGTACACTATACTTGATTATCTTATAAATTGGACGTTAGATATTATCGTGTTAGGAGTTAGAAATTATTATGTTACATATTAGACTTGATTATTTATAAATTGAACGTTAGATATTATCGTGTTAGGAGTTACAAATTATTATGTTACATGTTAGATTTGATTATGTTATAAATTGGACGTTAGATATTATCGTGTTAGGAATTACAAATTATTATCAAAATTTGTTAGACTTGGTTATGTTATAAATTGGACGTTAGATACTATCATGTTAAGAGTTACAAATTATTATGTTACATGTTAGACTTGATTATGTTATAAATTGGACGTTAGATATTATCGTGTTAGGAGTTACAAATTATTATGTTACGTGTTAGACTTGATTATGCTATAAATTGGACGTTAGATATTATGGTGTTATGAGTTACAAATTATTATGTTACATGTTAGAATTAATTATCTTATACATTAGAATGAAGATGTTATAATGTTAGAACTTAGAAATTATTATGTTATAGATTATAATTTATCATATTTTAAAAATATAAATATTATACTATATTGCAGGAGTCATTGGAAGATTTTGGAGGAGATGGTATTGATTACAGTCTTGGTTTCGATACTCATTCATTATTTACTAGTGATGTAGAGACTATTGAATCTGCAAAACAACAGGCAATTCTGAATGGTTTCCAAAATAATCGAAACACAAAAAGAAAGGAAGGTGAAGGTTTTGAAGTGCCATAGAGGTGAACGCTACAGAGGCAAAGACGAAAATTCTAGAAAGACAAAAACGAATAAGTGTAATTGTCCTTTTGAGATAAAAGTAAAAAAGGTGCCAGATTTGTCATATTGGATGATCCATAGAAGTAGCAATAAACCAGAGAAGGGCTACCATAACCATTCCTTTGCTGTGTATCATGAGGTTCATTGACAGTTGAGCGACCTCAGCGCTTCATCTAAGAGTATTATTCGTGATATGACTGACGCTAAGGTGCCCCCGGCAAAAATTTTGGCCGTGCCGCAGGAAAAAAATCCGGGAGAGAACCATAATCGGCGACAGGTATAATAAATATATGTGTATCTTTTAATAAATATATATATTTATATTTTGTAATATATGTTTTAATTAACTTTTTGAAGTGAAATTTTAATTTATGCTAAGAATTATTTAAATTAATTTGAAATTAATTATAATAATTAGTAATTTTTTTATATCTAATAGTTATTGTAATAATTAATAAATTTTATTATATTTAGTAATGTATTATTATTATGATAGTTAATGATTTTTTTATCAAGTAAATTAATTAATATATTTTTTATTTATTAATATAATAATTTTTTTTTAAAATTATAATAATTATAAATTATAATAATAAATATAATTAACGCTAATCGGTGACAGGTGTATAACTTTAGAAGAAAGTTGCGGAAAGAGAGTTTCGAGGGTAAAGACGTTCCTTCCCAACTTATGCATTTGGCTACGAGTAGCCAGAATATGCAGAAGCCGATCCGGACACGAAAGCGTTGACGCATATATTCATGGCCCATCCTGCATCGGTCAATCTATTCCGAACATGTTACTGGTATGTCAGCATAGATTCCACGTACAAAACCAACAGGTATGTTACTTTATAAATACTTTATTAGTATGAATCTTAAATAGTATGTTTGATTAAGTTAAGTTTAATGTGATTATAATTTTTGTCTTCTTGGTCTCATTTGCACAGGTACAAGATGCCGTTGGTCGAGATGATTGGGATGTGCAACCAGAACTTTCTAATTGCGTATGCGCTCATCAGGTACGAGAAAGAGGCTAGTTACGATTGGGTCCTACATAAGTTGAGACTTCTAATAGGCTATAACCTATGTCCTAATGTGGTTGTCAGTGACAGAGAGTTTGGTTTAATAACTCCTATTCAGAGGCACTTTCTCGAATCAGCCCACTTACTCTGCACGTGGCACATCAACAAGGATGTGGAAGACAAAATCTACAAACTCTTTGGGAAAAGTAAAAATTTCTCGCAGATGTTCACGCACAGTACGTGGAAGACGATTGTCGAGGCCAGTACGTTCGATGACTACAACGATGCCGTTGCCGAGATGCACGCAAAATACTCGAGGTCTCCACAGGTGGTACAGTATGTGGAGAACACATGGTTCGGGCACAAGGAGAAGTTTGTGAAAGCTTGGACCAACCAGACAACACATTTAGGAAACACAACTTACTGTAGAGTGGAGAGTGCCCACTCTGAGTTGAAGTAGTGGCTTCATACGTCCACCAACGTGCTCGATACAATTTGGCAGAAGATTAATAAGGAGATTGATTCTCAATTGACTGAAATCAGATACATACTGCATTTTTAACTGTGTTATTATATTATTGCATTAATTATAATCTAATGTTATGTAATGTATTATCAGGTTAACGCTTGAGGCTTCGAGAGTTAAGAAGAGTACGCAGTTTAAGGGAATCCTTTTCGAGAGCGTGATACTGAAGGTCTCGCATTACTGCCTGAGTTTATTGGACTCTGAAGTTACGAAGATGCATGGCTTGAGCTATGAAGTTTACGAGCGCTGCGGCTGTGTATTGTAAGTCACTCATGGACTTCCTTGTGCCTGTCTGCTCCGTACGGCATATGATTCTAAACTTTCGATTGATCTCGGAATGATTCACCAGTTTTGGAGAACGCTAGAGATGTTAGAGCCAGATAATTTAAGGTTAATGTTTCATTTAGAATTTTCTACTTGCTATTTCAGTTTTAATTACAATTTATGTAATTAAAGTACATTATTTGGTTTAATTCATTGAATTTTTTATCGTATACTTCTAGGGACGAGTCACCAGAGTCAGGCGAGCCAGGGTCCATAATCAGATGCTCAGTTCTTCCAGACGCTTGTGAATGAGGTTGAAACGGGCGATCCCGTGACGATACAGTACATGAATCAGTTCATGTACAGTCAGCTTTACCCTGACCAATAGGCTTATGCGGAACCTGAGGTTAAGGAAAACCCGCGAGGTTTTTCCAAGAAAACCAATTCAGCTAAGCGTTAACCATCTACTTGGGAGTACAGGGATAAATTGTGAGGTCAGAAATCGAGCCGTACGACCACTTCTTCGCGTGGACCGACAAGCTCGTCTTCTCAACAGTTACAAGGGGCAGCAGGTAATATATTTTCTTTTAATATAGTTGAACGTTAATTAAAGTATTTATATAATTATATAAGTTGTGACGTGAAATTATTATGATATTGCAGAGATTAGACCGACAAATATATTTGATTTTTCAATGTGGTAAAGAATTCCTTGGTTTAAGTTGGACTACGTAGTTAGTTACTTGAATGTGGAGGCAGATGGGAACTGCGGATTTTGGGTCATCGCGAATTACGTGTATGGTAACCAAAAGATGTGGCCAGTAGTAAGAGACAACATTGCGAATGAGGTAGAAAGCCACCGTACCTTGTACGACTACATCCATTATAGGGATATCGACGCCGCACTCAGCCGAATAAGGTGGGACTGGGGCGCTTGTGGAGAGGGTCACTGGTTCGAGACACCATGCGACCTCTTCCCTGTTGCAACACTATTTAATGTGGTTGTCGTTTTATTGACCTCTGGTCCCAATGGTGGGCAGCACGACATGTACAGCAAGACAGTGCTGTCGCTCTCTGCACGATCAACGGCTACAGGACCAAGTCGTGAGATTGTCATGTGTCATCTTGATAGCTACGCACACTACATTCGTTTAGATTTGACTCCTGATTGTCCATTACCGCCTATTCATAGAATGTGGTTTACTCACCAAACTGAATCGGTTGAGGGTTGGGAGGATCAGTACCAGGCTAGGTTGCAATTGTAGTATACTGCTCAAAATAGACCTCGAATAAAAGAACAATATTTTTCGGTTCAATAAAAGAACGATATTATTCAGTTGTGGTATGATGCTTCTCATTCAACTTAAGTTTAACAAATAAAATAAAATAAAAAAACCATTCAACTTAATGTTTTTTTTATTTGCTAAACTTAAGTTGAATGAGTTTATTTTTTATTTTTTATTTGCTACACTTAAGTTGAATGAGAAGCGTTACACCACAAGTGAATAATATCGTTCTTTTATTCAAGAAGCTTTTGTTTGAACAGTATACCACAATTGTAATAAATAAAAAAAAAAAACCATTCAACTTAATGTTTTACAATAATAATAATAAAAAAAAAACTATTCATTACATCGTCATTGGGCATTGTCGTAATCCAACTTAAGCTTAGCCAATTCTTCTGCATAATGCGTCGCCACCGGACATTCAACTGCAGCGTAGTCCCGCTGCCAGTTCGATGTAATGCCAAAAACACGGTCTATCCACTAAAAATAATGGAAGAATAAAAAGATATGATAATTATTTATTATAAAAAAAATTATTGTAATGAAATAACATTAACTAAAATTTAGCAAGCGACTTACATAAACGGTATTGGCACGCGTAGGGACCTCGTTCTCGTCCGGAAGCTCCTCGCCCATGACAGTCGGAAGGGAAACCCAACCGTACCACTGCAAGTATTCCTCAGTCGCCTCCCCGCGATCATGTGTTGTGTGGGTGAACATATTGGTGTTGCAACTGTGCGAAATCGGGAACTGACTCCAGGCACCTACTGCACCAACATCAGAATGCTCAACCTTGTAGTTCCTAGACTCCCAAACACGTACTACACTTATTGGCCGGTACATAGGGGGAAGGACAATCTGGACAAACCCCAATTGACGCAGAAACCGCACAGGCAAGTACGGCTCGACAATATCGCGGTATCGAATCAATTCGCAATAAAGAGTCCTCAACTCTATCGCATCTGGCTGGAGCTGCCGTATGGCAACCATTGCACCTGTTCACAATTGCATAAAAGCATTTATAAAACTAATTATATTATTTTAAATAATGGATAACTAAATTTAAATAAAATAACTAAACGTACATCGGAGGCAGTGAGTCTGTCAGGCGCCGACGGATGGCTATGAGCCGATCGTCTGACCTTGGCGCCGTCCCTGCGCTCCACGAGCAAGAACGTGTGACACAGTCAGGACCGATGGGTAGACGCCCTTGGGGTCAGAAATTGGGGAAATACTCTTATATCCAGACTGCAGAAGAGTTAAGCAGCCCAACAGTCCACTGGAGTCCCCTCGGCTGGCAATACCTAGCTGTCTGTACAAGTATGCCAGTGTAGCCGATCCCCATGAGTAACCCCCAATTATATCCAAGCCGTCGAGCACCTCGTGCAGGAGCTTGGGGGTCACTCTACTACTACTCTTGTAAACGAACAAGGTGGTAGCCAGCATCACCCACATCCAAGCACCCGCCTCATCCTTATCCGGTCAGCCTTTCCCCCTGGATGCCTCCACAATGGACGCTTCGGTCACCGAACCATGCTGCCAGAACGAACTAATGAGTTGAGACTTAGTGGCCGAAAGTATCATCATGCAGATCCCCTGGCAGGCGTCTGAATCCGGGTCCTCAACGACCACGGCTCCCTCCACAGGAATGCCCAAAATGGCTCTGACGTCGTGCACCATGATGCTCATTTCACCAAAAGGCAGGTGAAACGAGTTAGTATCCGACTGCCATTGCTCCACAAACGCAGAAAGCAGTGGAGTGTCCAAGTGGCTGTGCATGGCGTCCACCAGATGTGAAAGCCCGGTGTCTCCGATCAGAGCTTTTGCATTGAGAGACATCTCAACATGCCAACTCCTCAGATTCTCGACCGCTCTCAGTCTGTTCTGGCATTTCAGCAGGCCCCTAAATTGTCCAGTCCACATGCGGGAGGCGACGTGCCCTAGAAAGCTAGGGATGACACTCCCATCAATGGGCTTACCGACCATTGAGCCTTTAACTTTCCAGGGTGCATCATTTTTAGTCCTAGCTTGTTTGCTAGTACCTACAATAGAATAGAACATATCTGTATATATACACTTGCTGACAGATACATTAAATCAAACCTATTTAATAAAACCTTCATAAGTTTCCCGCACTTTTTTTTTCAATTACTGTAGAAACGTTACATTTTACATTAATAAAGTATAATGACAATTTTAAACTAATATATTATATAATATTACTACTAATTGATTATAACAATAATAAAAATAATTATAATACTTTTCTAACTAATTAATTGTATGGTCCCTCTAAATTACAAAATAATTATATTTTACTTGAGGAGCAGGCCGATAATTTGTTATTATTAAGTCAAAATATTTAATGTTAAACAACAATAAATACGTAAATTATTTACTTGATGAGGATGCACCGCTACCAAAACGCCCCCCAGCCTGTCGTTGAGGAGCAGCCTGTGTAAGACGAACAGCCTGTACAGGACGAACATACTGTACAGGAGGGACAGGCTGGCTAGGACCCGTAGGCTGTGCGGGTCGTGCAAAATGCTGTGCTGGGAGCTCCCTCTGGGGGTGGTGCGGGTGGTCCTAATCATGTGAAGAGTCGTCCTCGTCAGACTCCTCTGAACCCTGCTCCCTCTCGCCGTACGAATCATTAGGATATCCCTGTTGACTATAAGGTAATGATGCGCGGGGTATCGACTTACCTGCCTGGCGGGGAAAAGAATATCCCCGCTGATCGTACGGTCCTGGTGCCGGGGGCGTTGAACTGCCTGCCTGGCCAGGACAATAATATCCATGCTCAACGTACGGTACGACTCCGGGGAGTCGCAAACTGTCTAGCTGGCCCTCAAAATGATATCCCTGCAGACCATCTCGTACTGGTGCGGGGGGTCTCGAACTCATGCTAGCTAGACCAGTCTGTACCCTCCGAGCCTGATCGATCATCGTCTGTCTGTCCCGACGAACGGACACATTGACACCCCGACTTCTAGTGTGTCAGGTGCCAGAACCATCATAATAGTCATCGAACGCCTCGTCGTCGTCCCTGGCAAAAGATTGTCCAGGTCTGCTAACACCCTGAATAAAAAATATAATTATTAATTTTTTCATATGTAATAATTATTGTAATAAGTATTAAAATAGTAATTAAATAATTTTAGTTTTAATTTATAAATTTTATTATTATAATTTATAATTAATTATAATTTATAATTATTGTTATTATAATAATTATATAATAATAATTATTATTATAATTATTATAATTAATATAATTATTATTAGAAATTATTATTATAATTAATAATTATTATAATTAATTTTAATTTATAATTANGGATGAGAGCGGGCGTCCGGCCACCGATCGCGACCGGTTGAAAAGTCGTGCGTCCGGTGGGGCCGGACGCCTTTTAGGCCGTCCGCAATCACGGACTGAACGGCCCGGCCGCGTCCGGAAGCGACGGCCTGACGCGGCGACAGTTTTAAAAAAAAATTAAAAATTATTTACGACGTATTAAAAAAAAAAAATTGTTAGAGAAGAATGCTTTGCCGAGGTCGTAGGATTTTTTCGACATTTTTTTGGAACTTTTTTGAAGCTCGAATGGCTCGTTGAAAGTTGAAGAACTTAGGAAGATAAAGAGTTTAGAGAGATAGAGAGAAAAAAAAGTTAAAAGCAAAATAGTAAAGAAGGCGGTGAGTAGTAGTACGAGGATGAATAGCAATTGAGTTCAATTAATCTCTCTCTGATTTGACCATCAAAGTGTGAATGTCGAGGCTATTTTGTAGGTTAGTACAGTATGTGACTCGAAACGAGACAATTCAATCGAAAACCTTAATTACCAAGTAAACCACATCATTGAAAATAGGAGAATTATCAATATTAAAAGCAACAACAAAATAATTATATAACTAGTAGAAAATAACGTGGATTACACAAGTGCTGGTTAAAATAGTTTATAGTTAAATAAAAAAATAAAAATAAAAAAAAGTTTTTTTTTTGAATTTCAAATACTTTTAACAAATGTTGCATTATTATATATTTAAATTGACACTCCTCACTTGTACAATTTACTTATCTTATATTACATTATTTTTCTTATTCATATATGTTTGTCCCATTTTTGTTACGTTTTTTGTTGTGTTTTTGTCTTTCTTTTTCTCCCGTATGAGGTCTTTTCGTTAATTTTTAGTTCGTTTTGTAGTTTATTGCTTGTTTTCCTTTATTTTTGTTTCCTTTGTGTTTTTCGTGTGTTTTTCCGGTTTTTCTTCGATTTTGGTATGCAGGTCGAAAGCCCCGTGAGGAATAGATTTAGCCCGAAAATCAAACGAGCAACCATGGTTGAGTAGAAGGGTTCGTTGGTGACATGTGGGAAAAAGTGGAGCTCAATTCCGATCTTGGACGAGTCCGAACGGGCCCAAAACGCGAAGTCGCGCGAAACACGTCTTTGGTGTGCTAGTCGTAAGCTTTTGGAGATTAGGATTTCAAGAGTAATTTGGAAATTCAAACGTCATTGAATAGAGGGGTACGTTAGCGACGCATGGGAAAAAACGGAACTCAATTCCGAGTTCGGACGATCCCAAACGAGCCTGAAATGCAAAGTCGCGCTGCCTAGGCCTTAGCGCCGCTAAGGCTAGTATGGCCAGACATGTGTCTTCCCTTACGAGCAACCGTGGAATCCGTTACCGTTCGAGCAATCATATGAGTCCCCCATGGAATTCTCAGAGTACGATGCTAAGCTTGATCAGGTTCTCAAATTTCTGACCTCCCAAGCAGCCCGAACGAAAAATCTTGAGGCCGAAATCGAGAACCTAACGGAATGTATCCGAGTTTTGGAGGACCGGGTTTACAATTCTTCCCCCGATTCCCTCGTGGATAATGATTATCGGGGGAACGTTTTGACGGATGATGAAAAATTCGATCTCCTTCTTGCTCATATGTCGGCCCAAACAACTCGACTAGAGAAGATGGAGGGTGTGTGCACTCGATTGTTGGTGCAACTTGACGGTATAATTGAACGCGCTCAGTCCGTCGAGCCACAAGTCGATGAGCCCATTATCAATGTCCAGATTCACGAGGGCGAGACTAAAGAAGGAGAGAATGCGCTCCCAGAGATTGAGGGTGATATTGTGATGGAGGAAACTCCTGTGCCCGAATTCGAGAGTCCCTCACTTGAGCCATCCCTCCGCACCGTCGAGAAGGACCCATTTAGCTCGACATGCTCCACGGACATTCTCTTATTCCAAGAGGTTGACTATAGAGCTTTGATGAGAGGAGTTCTAGGCCGTTTCGTTACCATCCTTGGTGCTCATGCTCGGTTCCACAAGAACATTGTACCTGATATGGGATATTATATGACTAAGGAATAGACCGGCCTACCGCATAGGTCGGGCAAGCTCGAAATAGAGAAAACCACCTTGGTTGAAGGATGATCGACTAAAAGGGAAGAGATCGAGCAGAATAGCAGAACTGGTCGAGGATCGACCTAGTGATGGGGGGCTCGACCAGATCGAGCACACAACAGGTGGAGAGTAGTCGAGAGCGTGGCTTGAACGCGAGAAGGCACGTGGATGGCGTTAGAAGATCCCAACCGCCTACGCAGAAGAATAATTTCCCTCAGCTCAGAGGGACACGTGGCGAGAATACATTGGTGCAGAGTGATAGTGGCGATAGCCACCCCTGACATCTCTGACACACGCACACTATGTGTGTACGGACGGGCAGTACGGGTAGGACAGCTCACCAAAAGCCGGGCAGCTCCTAGGACAGCTAACTTACCAGCAAGAAAGAAATAACCTAGCAACAAAAGACAACTAACCTAGCAACTACAGACAACTAACCTAGCAACTACAGACAACTAACCTAGCAACATCACAAAAATAACCTAGGAACTACAGAGAACTAACCTAGAAACATCAGAAAAATAACCTAGCAACTATAGAGAACTAACCTAGAAACTAGAGAGAACTAACCTAGCAACTACTAACCTAGCAAGTACAGAGAACTAACCTAGCAACAAAAGACAACTAACCTAGCAACTACAGAGAATTAACCTAGCAACTACAGAGAACTAATATAGTTGGAAGGTTAGTTGTCAACGGTCAATGCCGGAAGTCAACGGTCAATGCCGGAGTCAACGGGTCAAAATAATATATAAATAATTAAAATAATAAAAAGAAAAGAGTAAATCTTGGCCACACATGATATGTACCAAATCTTGTGGCTAAAAATGAGTCTTACGTCCTCACTTTAAATAAGTGGATGCATTGGAACCATTCCCTATATATATATATATACATATATAGGGTCGCGCTCAGGTGAGAATAGTCCTCAGTGAAAGAAATAAGAATACATCATATTCGTCGGATTGAATCATCTAACGGTAAAAAAGAATCAACAATTTTACATTAAGTAAGGGCAACCTAGACATTTCTCAACAATCCATCATTAGTGGGACCACCCTAACCAAACACACCTCTTCACGTGACACCAATCTCTCACTCAAATTCACTCTCTCTCTTCCCCCACCCCCTCTTTCTCTCTCTCTCACGCACACACAAGCACCTCTGCAACTAAAAATCGGTTCCCTCTACCGATTAAAAAAAAAGTTCCGTTCCCGCAGGTCACTGGCGTCTGCCCGTCGCGGTATCTGCGGCCACAACAACGGTGCTTTCTATGGCGACATGAACCAGGCTCGCAGACTCGCCGTCGACCACTGGAGCCGTCAAACTCCGCCGGCAACGTCCTCGACTGCCGGAGGGACTCTTTGAGACAACGTTGGCGGCAGCCGTCAAACTTCGCCGTCGTCCTCGTCTACAGCGTACTTTTCATCCGACGAAGGTCTCCATCTTCAGCATTAGTAGAATCGTCGATGGTGGCGGGGCGACTACACATCAGGCGACAAACACTTCAGTCGTGGTTGTTCAAGGATTTGATTGCAATTCTGTAATTTATAAAAATAATATAAATAAAAATTATTTTTATATGTATCTAGAATTTTGTGTCCGAGTCTCTAGATAGAAATTCATGGTTGATGGTAATTGTTGTTGGATTAATGGATTTTTCTAACCTGGCATTGTAGCCATTTTTTTTCACAATAGACTACTGTAGGATGCTGTGTAACAAATTTCTGAGTGAACTTAAATCAAGCAAGCTCCACAAGTTGCTCTGGCAATACTTACCAATGCATTAAACATCGATAAATAACAGAGCCAATGATTTTTTCTAAACTCAAGAGATGAAATTAACTCCAAATCAAAACAAGTCAATATTTTGCACTAGGTAAGTTGTACATCAAGTTTTCCGCAAATAACAATGCTATTGATTTTTGCTATTTAAAAGTGATAAAATTCATTTCTAACCAGCATTCAGTTTCTCCATTGGGGGATATTGAGAGAAAAAGGGCAATTTGATGGGATTTCTTTTTTTTTTTCTTATTTAGCAAGGAAAGGGACAAGTGTTTGGGACATTGAAAGACAATTTTGTACCAAATGCAAATAACATCAGCACACAAATTGTTATGAAATTAACTCTATTTTGTAATTTATTATTTTTTATATATATTTTTATACTTTTATACATATGTATATATCATATTTTTTCAACCAAAAAATAGTATAAAATATTAGAATACTAAATTTATTTTTATACAAATAGTTGTGCTTCGAGTGCACATTAATGTTGCACGAATTGCACATTATTAGTTATCAGATTGCACTATAGCGGTTGAAACGGACACACAAAGCTTTGGGTTCGAACTTTATGTTTTTCTTCGATTATTTGTGTTTACTTTTAAAATTTTAGTTATCTTGGTGCGATGTCAACTTTATTGTTTAATATAACTAAACCGATCGAACTATATAAAAAAATATTATTTTATTATAAATATATATATTATATACATTTTGGGTATTTAAAATAAAAATAATAAATTAGTTTGATTATTTAGGTCAATTTGATTAACAAACAAAATGACTCAATTATTTCGGTTCAATTTCAAGTTGAATTAGCATAAAAAAAAATAATATAAAATATTGCATAGACATATTAACATACTTGATATATTTATATATTATAAATAATAAAAGTTTGATTATTTAGGTAAATTTGATTAACCAACAAAATAACTAAAATATTTCGGTTCGATTTCAGGTTGAATTTGCACAAAAATAAAATAAAATAATAAAAGTACTTTTATAATAAATTATTTCAATTATTTAAGTTAATTAGATGTACAATTATATCTATTAAAATATAATTTTAAAAAATACGTAATTTATATGTGATCATTTAAAGTAGTGCATTTTATATATCAGCACGATGCACTTTATAAAACAACACGTTGCACATTATAAAACAACACGTTGCACTTTATCACTACAATCGACAACTAACATCAACAACTCCCGCCAAAATGCCACACAACGTAAATTTAAAAACGGATATACAAAATACTTTAAAATCAATCACATCATTTATCCAAGCAACAACACAAGCATGATAATGTACGAAAATTACAGTAGCTAAATTTTATACATCATCACGTTGCACTTTATAAAACAGTACATTGAATTTTACAGAACAATAAGTTGCACTTTTTCACGACTAACATATTGCACAATAGTGATCGAACCGACCGAACTCAAAACTTTTCAACCAAAAATAATATGAAAATAATAAATAAAATTATTAACATATTAAATATAATTTTAATACAATTTATAAATTATTACGATTATTTAAGATAATTCGATTAATCGAACTAAATAAATCAATTATGTTCATTTTCAATTTGATTCGGGACAAAAGTTCGGTTGGTTCAATCTGCAAACTACAAACCAACACCGTGCACCATAATGTTGGCCGAATTGCACATTAATAACTGTTAGATTGCACGTTATATTTCGTTTACATATATACTAATTTTTTAATCAAAAAAATAATATAAATATCAAATAAGAAAATATTAAATAATAATCATGTTTTTTAATAATAAATTATGTAATCTATCATTATATAAAAAGAATAATCTTTTTACAAATTTAGAAACTTTTTCCCGCCAAAATCATTAAATATATCCTATATATAGTAATTGTTGGACAAATCTGAATAGGCAAAAAAATCCGCTCATTAATTATGTAAAGATTTGTTTCTCTTTTTCCTGTTTCTTAGTTTATTGTTTTAACAATAAATATTTGTTTTTCTTTTTCCTATTTTTAGTATAAATCTACACGAGCTTATCTCTTCTGTTACAAAATCTCATTGCATTAGGTGTTTAAAAAATCTCATCTCTTATCTATACAGATTTGAAAAAATAAATAATAAAATGGAAATCAATTCATAATTACTACTAGAAATCCATTATCTTTAAAAAGAAAAAATAAAATAAAATAGAAACTAATTCATAATTACTACTAGAAATCCATTATCTACTTTAAGAAGCTAATTTTCATCGGTCTAATTACTAATATTTTTACAAATATTCTAAGCTAACCATACAAAAAAGTATAATAATAATTTGGAAATGGTGTGTAATCAATTTTTTTTATATTCTCTTATACAAAATCATTTTACATTGTTTGACCCCGAATCTTTAATTTATAATTATTAAGTATTATTTATCCTCCTCTTTTATTTATAATTATTTTTTTTTTCTTCCTCTTTTTAAATACAATCAATAGTAGTTTTCACTTCCGACTCAAACTCGAGGTCTATTTATAATATTGTTAATTTAATATTGTTCCCGTGCATCGCACGGGTACACACTAGTTTTTAAAGTGGGCCTGCTTAACACTTTTTAAAATCATGTAATTTTTAATAATAAATCATGTAAATAAATCATATTTTTTTTTTTCATAATAATCACGTTGATAACCGTGCCTGCTCCAACTTCAATCTGAAATGTTATATGCTTAACACAGGAAGACAGAGGAACAGACAATTTCAACATCACAAGCACAACGAGAATCTACAAAATCAGAAGCCAGAAAATAGCAAAACCCTCGCAATCAAGATTCATCTTCAGGCTTTTTCATCAAATTGTATCAGAAGCCCCAGCAGCCACTAATGGCGTTTCCGAAAACATAAAAAAAAAAAAAAAAAAACCTAAATCAATCAACACCCGCTCATCTTCCTCATGGCTATCAAATCCCCAAAGATCCCATTTTTCGTCGTCAGCCAACACCCCAGGTATTCGCCGAAATTCCGACATACAAGCCAAATTTTTACCGGCCGAGAATAAAAGTTATTTAATTTTTGAAATTAAACTCCCCCAATTCCCTCAATACACAGCCTTCGTCGTCACCATTCTCAGGCCACTTCTCGTCTGCCGTTGCTTCTTTCTGGCCGCCACCTCTCACGGCGGTGGCTGGTCTGATTCTAGCGAGAGCATACTGACGGGGTGGGCCTCCGGCGATGGCGAAGAAAGACGGGTATGGTGTCTGGAGAAGGCCAGATCTATGCCGGCAAGGTGGTCGTCGGCTATGGCGGTCGGCGGTGGACGGCAGCCGGCGGCGCAGAGGACCTGGTGTTGCTGTTTTGGCCGGGTGGATGTAGTGCGTGTGTGTGTGCGAATGTGATGGTGTGTGTATATGTGTGAGAGAGAATG
>BKCP01009403.1:3234066-3281277 GCA_008636005.1 Striga asiatica | reverse complement strand
GCATCCCGAAGAGCCCAGTCGGCTGAAGCCAGGAATCCCTGACAGTGTCGTGGAAGGAGTGGTGGCGAACCCACATGTTTTGGAACCTAAAGGAAGCGCGGCGGGGAGTGCTCGAAAAACGACATCTAATGAGAAGGGGTGAATGGTCCGACCCAAATCGAGGGAGGTGCGTGACGGTCGTGACCGCAAACACCTTCGACCACGCTTCAGAAATCAAAGCACGATCGAGCCTCTCCTTGAGGTTGTCCCTAACCCACGTGAAGGGTTCACCCTCGTATCCAGCGTCTAGCAACTCACAGTCCGCCACTGTCTGTACAAAATCCCACATCTCCCGTGACCTGTCCGTGCGGCCACCCACACGCTCATCTGGTTGCAGAAAGATGTTGAAATCGCCACTCACCATCCATGGCAATCCCTCCATACTCTCAGCAATCTCACGCAGGGTGTCCCACAGCTCGTATCTCCCAACTCTATTACACTTGGCGTAGACCAAAGTGTGAAATATGGGCTCAGGGAGATGGGCAGCCGAAAGCTCGACACGAAGCACCTGATCCCAACTCACAGTCTTTTGTTGCTAGGTTATTTCTTTCTTGCTGCTAGGTTAGTTGTCTGATGTTGCTAGGTTAGTTGTCTTAAGTTGCTAGGTTATTTCTTTCTTGCTGCTATGTTAGTTGTGTTTTGTTGCTAGGTTAGTTATCTGTAGCTGCTAGGTTAGTTGTGTTTTGTTGCTATGTTAGTTGTCTTTTGTTGCTAGGTTAGTTCTTTCTTGCTGCTAGGTTAGTTGTCTTTTGTTGCTAGATTATTTCTTTCTTGCTGCTAGGTTAGTTGTCTTTTGTTGCTTAGTTGTGTTTTGTTGCTAGGTTAGTTCTTTCCTTCTGCTAGGTTAGTTGTCTTTTGTTGCTAGATTATTTCTTTCTTGCTGCTAGGTTAGTTGTCTTTTGTTGCTAGGTTATTTCTTTCTTGCTGCTAGGTTAGTTGTCTTTTGTTGCTAGATTATTTCTTTCTTGCTGCTAGGTTAGTTCTTTATTGCTGCTAGGTTAGTCATCTTTTGTTGCTAGGTTATTTCTTTCTCGCTGCTAGGTTTTTGTTTTTTTTTTAAACAAACAACGCCCCGGAAGGACGGGGGATTGAGCTGGATCCCCAACCTGTGCATAGATCAGGGCCCCAAAAACGGGAGCCCAAAATGTCAACGAACCAGATACAAAGGTCTACATAGTCTGACAGTCAAAAACAAAAACAAAAGAAAAACAAGAAAGAAAAGCCGAAAAACGAAAAGAAACAAAAAACTACAATATAAAGTCGATCATCGGGCTAACAGATGCCCGAGATAAATGTCTATACTAATGAAAATAGAAATCCTATACTAGTAAAAGCGGAACGCTGGATATCCAAGCTGGTCCATCCGTACAAGAGTGCGAAGGCGGAGTGGAGCAGTGTCGGTCTGGAATGTATGTGTGCCTGGTATGGTGGCGCCAAGGCTGGCCAGGTAATCAGCCGGTCTGTTCCCCTCACGGAAAATGTGCGTGATCCTTTGATGGACTGACTGAAGTAGATCTCTAATGCGTAGAAGCGGGTGCTGAATCTGCCACGAGCCCTGATGGCCCGAAGTTAGGAGGGTAGCGACAGCCGCAGCATCCAGCTCGATCCATATATGACTAGAGAGGTGGACAGCAATCTGAAGGCCAATCTGTAGTGCCTGAATCTCTGCATCGTAGCTCGAGGAGGCCTGAATGGACGCGTGGAAGGCGGTGATGAGGGCGCCGCTATGGTCCCGAATCAAGCCTCCTCCTCCGGCAAGTCCAGTGTGGCGATCAAAGGAGCCATCAGTGTTCAGCTTGACCCACGGAGAGTCAGGTCGAAGCCAAACAACAGCTCTGGCCCGTGGAGGCCGAACAGGCGGTGGTGGGGCCACCATGTAGCGATGCGGTGGCGTGCAGCCTGTCCAGTCTCGGGCCGTGAGCCTGCCCAATGCGATGAGGAGTGAAATGTGTCTCTCTACCTGCAAAACAATGTGAGAAAACATAAAAGTAATATCCCTATGCTTCGCACTATTCCTTTCTGTCCAGGTGAACCAAAGGATCAGACAAGGAATGAGGAAGCCCACGTGTCTAAGGTGTGTGCTCTGTGAGAAAAAACTCAGGAGCTCAAAAAACTGTATGTGGTGGGTAGGGATATGTGAGTCCAAGTGGCAAAATGCTCCCACACTCTCCTCACAATCTCACTCTCTAGAAAAAGGTGGGTAAAGGTCTCAGTCTCATGGCGTCCAGTCTCAGAACAACACACACACCGAGAGGGGAAGGAGATCCCTCTCGCGTGTAGCACAGTATCGACAGGTATCCGGCGCAAGAGGAGGCGCCAAAGGAACACCGAAATAGTAGGCGTGAAAAGGTCACTCCAGATAGCCCCGAAGAGGAGATTAGGCCGATCCCTCAGCCTTATCTGCTCCCAAGCCGAGGTAGTAGAGAACACACCTGATGATGTAAGTCTCCACCTCATGCTATCTGAACCGTCCCCCGAGATAGGGATCTGCTGGATCTGATCTAATAACTGCTCGCTAAAACCCGCACCAGCCCCCAACTCCCTATCAAGCTTCCCCCTATCCCACGACCCGTTCGTCCAGAGGTCGCTCACGAGCAGATATGGGGAAGGCGACACCTGCATGTCCCTAGACAACGGCCTATCACCTACCCACCACTCATCCCAGACACTGACATCGCCCCCGCCCAAAACCCAAAAGATGTGATCCTGGGCTCGCCTCCCGACCCTAGTGAGGCGCCGCCACTGTCTGCTATCATGATCAACAGCCGTGACCCAACAAGGGTGGTTGGCACGTCTAGGGCAGTACTTGCCGCGAAGGTACTGAGCCCAAAGCGACTTTCCTTCCCTGAAGCGCCACCACAGCTTGTATGAGAAGGCTGTAACAATGTCCCTAAGGTGGCGGATGCCAAGGCCACCCTCGGGGAGGGGGCGGCAGATAGAGTCCCAACTCACCCAGTGAGTACGTCTCCCCCTCCCAGACCCGTCCTCATAACCCCAGAAATAACGAGCCATAATCTGGTCAAGCTCGTCAAGAGTAGACCTAGGGGGGTCGAGGACCATAAGCAAGTGAATCGGAAGAGAGCTAAGAGTGCTCTTGATCAGCGCTAGCCGACAACCGAAAGAAAGATATCTATGCGACCAACCAGAGATCCTGTCGATCATCCTCTGTCTGACGCCCGCAAAGAGCGCTCTCGTGAGGTTGCCCTTATATAAAGGGACCCCGAGGTAGGTAATGGGAAGGTCGCCACGCGCAAAGCCAGTAATGTCGTGGACCCGCTGAGCCCACCTGTCCACGGTGGCAGATGAAAGGATGATAGTGCTCTTCTGCACACTGACCAGCTGACTGGTGACCAAGCCATAGTGCTCCAAAAGGCGCATAAGCGCGACCAGTCCATCATCATCCGCCCGGGTGAAGATAATAATGTCATCCGCATAAGAGAGGTGGGAGACGGTAGGACCATAGCCACAGGTGCTATAGGTCATATGGGGAGAGTCGCGGATGAAGCCGTCAAGGCAGCGAGAGAGGTAGTCCGCCGCAAGAACGAAGAGGGAAGGGGAAAGGGGGTCGCCCTGTCTAAGGCCTCTAGAGGAGGGAAAGAAATCGGTGGGGCTGCCATTAATAAGGACCGAGAACGTGCAATGCTCCACACACGCCTCCACAAAGCTAATCCAACGCTCAGGGAATCCCATCCTAGCCAACGCCTCCCTAAGAAACGGCCACTCAACCCTATCATACGCCTTAGCCATGTCTAGCTTCAGCACGACATTCGGAGCCCGCTTCCAGTCCGCTCGGGAGATGTCATGGATCATCTCCTGGGCCAGAAGGATGTTATCACTAATGACCCGATCCTTGACGAATCCACTCTGGTTCGGATAGATGAGAGAGGGGAGAAGAGGGGAAAGACGGCCGTTAAGAATCTTCGAAATGAGCTTGTTGGTCACGTTACACAGGCTGATGGGCCTGTAATCGGACCAAGAGCTCGGGTTGGGTCGTTTGGGGATCAAGACGACCGAGGTAGACGTGAAGGAATCCGGCATTCGGTGGCCGGAGAAAAAATCCAACATCGCCTCCTGGACGTCAGTCTCGACAATATCCCAGCAGACGTGATAGAAGAGGGAGGAGAAACCATCCGGGCCAGAAATGCTGTTGGGATCAATCCCGAATACAGCATCCCTAACCTCCTCCCTGCTCGGGAGCTCACAGAGGCCAATGAGATCGACCGAAGGAGGGATGGTGGGGAAAAAAGAAGCGTTCGGGGCCACGAGGGATCCTGTGTCAGAGGTGAAGAGGGTCTGGAAGTGAGAAACAGCCGACTCCCGAATCTGAGCCTCCTGGGTTAAGGAAGACCCATCAGCCTCGATACTGTGGATGTACGACTTAGCACGCTTCTGCCTAACGTAGCCCTGGAAGAACCTAGTGTTCTGCTCGCCCTCGGCCACCCAGCGAACGGCCGCCTTCTGCTTCCAGAAGTCCTCCTCCATAAGGAGTCGGAGCTGGTACTCGGCGTTGTCTTTTGTTGCTAGGTTATTTCTTTCTTGCTGCTAGGTTAGTTGTGTTTTTGCTGCTAGATTAATTGTTAGTTGTGTTTTCTTTCTTGCTGCTAGGTTAGTTGTCTTTTGTTGCTAGGTTAGTTGTGTTTTCTGTTGTTAGTTGTGTTTTCTTTCTTGCTGCTAGGTTAGTTGTCTTTTGTTGCTAGGTTAGTTGTGTTTTTTTTTTTAAAAAAAAAACAACGCCCCGGAAGGGCGGGGGATTGGGCTGGATCCCCAACCTGTACATAGATCAGGGCCCCGAAATCGGGAGCCCAAAATATCAACGAACAAGATACAAAAGTCTATGTAGTCTCACAGTCATAGAAAAAGCAAAAGAAAAACAGGAGAGAAAAACCGAAAAACGAAAAAGAAACAAAAACTTCAATACAAAGTCGATCATCGGACTAACAGATGCCCGATATAAAAGTCTATACTAATGAAAACAGAAATCCTAAACTAGTGAAAGCGGAACGCTGGATATCCAAGCTGGTCCATCCGTACAAGAGTGCGAAGGCGGAGTGGAGCAGTGTCGGTCTGGAATGTATGTGTACCTGATATGGTGGCGCCAAGGCTGGCCAGGTAATCTGCCGGTCTGTTCCCCTCACAGAAAATGTGCGTGATCCTGTGATGGACTGACTGAAGTAGATCTCTAATGCGCAGAGGTGCTGAATCTGCCACGAGCCCTGATGGCCCGAAGTCAGGAGGGTGGCGACAGCCGCAGCATCCAGCTCGATCCATATATGACTAGAGAAGTGGACAGCAATCTGAAGGCCAATCTGCAGTGCCTGAATCTCTGCATCGTAGCTCGAGGAGGCCTGAATGGACGCGTGGAAGGCGGTGATGAGTGCGCCGCTATGGTCCCGAATCAAGCCTCCTCCTCCGGCAAATTCAGTGTGGCGATCAAAGGAGCCATCAGTGTTCAGCTTGACCCACGGAGAGTCAGGTCGAAGCCAAACAACAGCTCTGGCCCGTGGAGGCCGAACAGGCGGTGGTGGTGCCACCATGTAGCGATGCGGTGGCGTGCAGCCTGTCCAGTCTCGGACCGTGAGCCTGCCCAATGCGATGAGGAGTGAAATGTGTCTCTCTACCTGCAAAACAATGAGAGAAAACATAAAAGTAATATCCCTATGCTTCGCACTATTCCTTTCTGTCCAGGTGAACCAAAGGATCAGACAAGGAATGAGGAAGCCCACGTGTCTAAGGTGTGTGCTCTGTCAGAAAAAACTCAGGAGCTCAAAAAAACTGTATGTGGTGGGTAGGGATATATGAGTCCAAGTGGCAAAATGCTCCCACACTCTCCTCACAATCTCACTCTCTAGAAAAAGGTGGGTAAAGGTCTCAGTCTCATGGCGTCCAGTCTCAGAACAACACACACACCGAGAGGGGAAGGAGATCCCTCTCGCGTGTAGCACAGTATCGACAGGTATCCGGCGCAAGAGGAGGCGCCAAAGGAATACCGAAATAGTAGACGTGAAAAGGTCACTCCAGATAGCCCCGAAGAGGAGATTAGGCCGATCCCTCAGCCTTATCTGCTCCCAAGCCGAGGTAGTAGAAAACACACCTGATGATGTAAGTCTCCACCTCATGCTATCTGAACCGTCCCCCGAGATAGGGATCTGCTGGATCTGATCTAATAACTGCTCGCTAAAACCCGCATCAGCCCCCAACTCCCTATCAAGCTTCCCCCTATCCCACGACCCGTCCGTCCATAGGCCGCTCACGAGCAGGTAGGGGGAATGCGACACCTGCCTATCACTAGACAACGGCCTATCACCTACCCACCACTCATCCCAGACACTGACATTGCCCCCGCCCAAAACCCAAAAGATGTGATCCTGGGCTCGCCTCCCGACCCTAATGAGGCGCCGCCACTGTCTACTATCATGATCAACAGCCGTGACCCAACAAAGGTGGTTTGCACGTCTAGGGCAGTACTTGCCGCGAAGGTACTGAGCCCAAAGCGACTTTCCTTCCCTGAAGCGCCACCACAGCTTGTATGAGAAAGTTGTAACAATGTCCCTGAGGCGGCGGATGGCAAGGCCACCCTCGGAGAGGGGGCGGCAGATAGAGTCCCAACTCACCCAGTGAGTATGTCTCCCCCTCCCAAACCCGTCCTCATAATCCCAGAAATAACGAGCCATAATCTGGTCAATCTCGTCAAGAGTAGACCTAGGGGGTCAAGGACCATAAGCAAGTGAATCAGAAGAGAGCTAAGAGTGCTCTTGATCAGCGCTAGCCGACCACCAAAAGAAAGATATCTATGCGACCAACCAGAGATCCTGTCGATCATCCTCTGCCTGACGGCCGCAAAGAGCGCTCTCGTGAGGTTGCCCTTATATAAAGAGACCCCGAGGTAGGTAATGGGAAGGTCGCCACGCGCAAAGCCAGTAATGTCGTGGATCCGCTGAGCCCACCTGTCCACAGTGGCAGATGAATGGATGAAGGTGCTCTTCGGCACACTGACCAGCTGATCGTAACCAAGCCATAGTGCTCCAAAAGGCGCATAAGCTCGACCAGTCCATCATCATCCCCCCGGGTGAAGATAATGATGTCATCCGCATAAGAGAGGTGAGAGATGGTAGGACCATGGCCACAAGTGCTATAGGTCACATGGGGAGAGTCGCGGATGAAGCCGTCATGGCAGCGAGAGAGGTAGTCCGCCGCAAGAACGAAGAGGGAAGGGGAAAGGGGGTCGCCCTGTCTAAGGCCTCTAGAGGAGGGAAAGAAATCGGTGGGGCTGCCATTAATCAGGACCGAGAACGTGCAATGCTCCACACACGCCTCCACAAAGCTAATCCAACGTTCAGGGAATCCCATCCCAGCCAACGCCTCCCTAAGAAACGGCCACTCAACCCTATCATACGCCTTAGCCATGTCTAGCTTCAGCGCGATATTCGGAGCCCGCTTCCAGTCCGCTCGGGAGATGTCGTGGATCATCTCCTGGGCCAGAAGGATGTTATCACTAATGACCCGATCCTTGACGAATCCACTCTGGTTCGGAGATATGAGGGAAGGGAGAAGAGGGGAAAGACGGCCGTTAAGAGTCTTCGAAATGAGCTTGTTGGTCACGTTACACAGGCTGATGGGCCTGTAATCGGACCAAGAGCTCGGGTTGGGTCTTTTGGGGATCAAGACGACATAGGTAGACGTGAAGGAATCCGGCATCCGGTGGCCGGAGAAAAAATCCAACATCGCCTCCTGGACGTCAGTCTCGACAAGATCCCAGCAGACCTGATAGAAGAGGGAGGAGAAACCATCCGGGCCAGAAACGCTGTTGGGATCAATCCCGAATACAGCATCCCTAACCTCCTCCCTGCTCGGGAGCTCACAGAGGCCAATGAGATCGACCGAAGGAGGGATGGTGGGGAAAAAAGAAGCGGTCGGGGCCATGAGGGACCCTCTGTCAGAGGTGAAGAGGGTCTGGAAGTGAACAACAGCCGACTCCCGAATCTGAGCCTCCTGGGTCAAGGGTGGCCCATCAGCCTCGATACTATGGATGTACGACTTAGCACGCTTCTGCCTAACGTAGCCCTGGAAGAACCTAGTGTTCCGCTCGCCCTCGGCCACCCAGCGAACGGCCGCCTTCTGCTTCCAGAAGTCCTCCTCCATGAGGAGTCTGAGCTGGTACTCGGCGTGGCAGCGGTGCATGGCAGTCCTATTCTCCGGAGTAGGATCCAGGTCATAGGCCCGTTCAGCCGTCGCATGCGCACTCTGAGCCGCAGCAAGGCGCTGGTGAAGGTTTCCAAAAACATCCCAGTTCCACTGTCTCAACCGACGCCGCAGTCTGTCGAGCTTCGCCTCGAGATTGCGCATCCCGAAGAGCCCAGTCGGCTGAAGCCAAGAATCCCTGACAGTGTCATGAAAGGAGTGGTGGCGAACCCACATGTTCTGGAACCTAAACGAAGGCCGGCGGCGGGTGCTCGAAAATCGGCACCGGATGAGAAGGGGTGAATGGTCGGACCCGAATCGAGTAAGGTGTGTGACGGTCGTAACCGCAAACACCTTCGACCACGCCTCAGAAACTAAGGCACGGTCTAACCTCTCTTTGAGTCCGTCCCTCACCCACGTGAAGGGCTCACCATCACATCCAGCGTCAATTAACTCGCAGTCCGCCACCGCCTGAGCAAAATCCCACATCTCCCGTGACCGGTCCGTACGGCCACCCACACGCTCATCGGGATGCAGAAAGATGTTGAAATTGGCACTAACCATCCATGGCAATCCCTCCATACTCTAGGCAATCTCACGCAGGGTGTCCCAAAGGTCATATCGCCCGACCCTAGTACACTTGGCATAAACCAAGGTGTGAAAGATGGGCTCCGGGAGGTGGGCAGCGGAAATCTCTACGTGAAGCACCTGATCGGTGTCTCGTAGGACCTGACAAGTGTAGTCACGTGAGTGGAAAAACCAGATCTTGTGTGAAATATTACCCACGCCCGAGTGGAAGCCCAGGCGACGCGAGTAGTGGTCAAAAGAAGGAGTGCGAATCATTGGCTCAATAAAGCCAACAAAATCGACTCTGTGGTCACGAATGAGAGAATGAAGGTGAGAGAGGGTAGCCCTGTTCGCCAGGCCACGGCCATTCCAAGTAATGGCTGTGATGGACATATCAACTGTCGTGAGAGCCACCGGACGTAGTCCGCCTATGGCGAGACTGATTCGGGCCACCTAAATAAGGGTAGATCGTCCGTCGTGTCGTGCGGCGGAAGGGTCCAATAGCAGGGGAGATCGTCCGCCGCCTCGTGCACTGCGTGGCTCTGGTCCTCGAGGTCTGTCTGCCTCGGTATGTACTCGTGGCCTGTGAGTCGTCTGGCTGAACAGACTGACCTACAACAGCACTAGCAGGTTGCCCCATCTCCGGGGCTGTCTCCTGTCTGTCAAGGTGAAGAAAAGCACTAGAGGCGAAGCTCTCGCACGAGACGTCATGCTGCGCGCGGTTAAGCCCGCATATCTGCGCGGGGATGGGTGAAAGAGGGTGTCCAGCAGGCGGGTCACTCGGGTGCTCGCCGCTAGGAGGAGGCTGGGAGCTGGCTATAAGCTCGACCGAGCTCCCAATCTCAGCAGGGATGGGGTGGGCCGACTCATCCCCTTTCGGGGGAGCGGTGGCGGCAGTAGCCCTCGAATATGAATATCGGACCGGGCTAGATGCACGGACGGTCAAAGGACAAGCATCGCGCACACTATCATCGGATAGGTGGATGGACTCTCTCCTGGCCGTGGCGTCCGGCTGGTCCATGTCGTCTCCAAGGAGGTCATCGTCATCCAGAATCGTAAGGTCGGTAATCCTAGGTGGCCTGCTGGAGGAAGGAACAGCCTCCTTCTCTGTCTCAGGGGATAGAATAGCAAAATATGAGTGGTTGGCCTTGAAGGCCGTCTGTAATGTCTGTCTGGGGATAAAACCCGTGGTCTTGGGCTTGGGACCCACTAAGGCCAACTGCTTAGGCTGGTTAAGATGAGCATCCTTCCCAGTTTGGGCAGTTTCGACAATCACAGTCTTGCCCTTATCCTTAGACCCCTTCGGGGTCTCGGGCGCGCGGAGAGGGCTTTTGCCCTTTCCCTTCGGGTCCCTCTGGCTAGTGGAGGTTCCCTGCTGGGTCGCAAGATGGCGCTGCGGGAGGGCGGGCCGTGGCTTATTGCCACTGATGTAGCAATCGGTCGCGACATGACCCACATGGCTGCACGAGGTGCAGAACGCGGGGATCTTCTCATAGATCACCCGCTGAACAAGAGACTCCGAGCCCTGTTCAATCTCAATCTCATGAACGAGCTCAGCTCTCAGATCTATCTCGACGCAAAATCACGCCACGTTAGCCCTTGTCTGAAGGGCCGTCGAGGCGTCGATACGAATCGGCTGCTCAATACACTTAGCTAGTGTAGTGATGGCAGTACGATCGTAAAGATGGGGTGGTAGGCCGGGAAGGCGGCACCACACGGGGACAACCGGCGCCTCCGTCTTCGGGTTAAACCCGGCATAATATTTGAACACCCTAGCTGGGCATCCACACACATGAATGGAGGTCTTAAGCCAGACCTCGTTGTAGTCCTCGGGGAGGTGAAACGAGACTAGGAGGTGGTTAAAATTATACCACTTCGATGACACTCTACCCTTAAAACCCAGTTTTCTTAATCCAACAGATATATCTCGGGGAGCGGGGATAGCATAAGAAAACTTAAAAACCAGGGTGTTTGCCAACTTACCTGCAAGAACAACGGATTCGGCTTCAGTATATCGGGCCTTCACTTTGTTTCCCTCCAAGCGGATAATGGTTCCGCAAGCATGCTCGTATCCCCCGTCAAAGGTGAAGTCCTTTGGTGTCAGAGGTGGGCCATTCGTTTTGCTATCTCTCTTCCCCGTGATAGCCTCTCGGAATGAACGCGGGCCAGTGGAAAAGCCCGGAGGGGGTCCGGCTGAAGCGGGATTAGCCGTGTCAGTGCTCGATGACGGTATCACCTTCGGGAAGTTTCCAGAAAAAGGTGCCGTGTCGGTGCCCAAAGTTGACCCGGCTGCAGCCTTGTTGGCCTTCGGGTCTTCCGTCAGTGGTGTCTCAGTCGGGTTGTTTGCGGTAACATGTTCCGCGGCCATTGCACTTATGCTCGTAGCGACCACTCCTTCTTCACTCACGTACAGGATGGCCGATTTAGGATTTCCGGCATCAGAGGTGGCGTTTCCGACAATGAGATCAGTCGGGGAGGTTGAAATCGGCCCGGGTCCGAGGATTCCCTTCGAAAGAACCGCTTTCGAGCCCGGCCCGGGTGAAGTTCTGACCAGTTGGGAATTTCCGACGGTCGCGTGGGTGTCGGTGCCGGCGCCGGCGCCGGAAAGTTTGGTGGTGCCTGCCTGTTGGATGGTGGCGGGCTGTTCATGAGAGACGGGCCTGGTGTGTTCTGCAGCCTTGGTGTTCTGGTGCTTGGATTGAGATGTGGTATCGGGTTGGGAGGGGGCGGGTTGAATTGTGGGTTGAGAGAGAATGGGCTGTGAGTTGGGCCGGATTAGTTTGATAGGTTGGTGCTTGAGATTGGTGGTGGATTGAATTTAGATGGGCTGAATTATGTTGAGAAGGATGGGCAAGTTGGGCAAGGGAATTGGGCTCAAACAAGAGAGTTTTATGGCCCAAATCGTCATTTGATACAATATTGCCAATTGAGATGGGCTGAGGGTTAGCCACGTTGCCATTGAATTTGCCAAACCCTACCATATGTCCATTTAAAGGCTGAGGATTGGGGGATGAGAGCTGACCAGTCAATGTGGCGGCGGAGGGTCTCTTCTCCGGCAAGGCGGTTTTCAGCGACGACTCACTGTTTTGAGGGGATGGGGGCTCTTGTGATGTGACCATCGGAAGGTTGGTCTTTTCTTCCTCCGCGAGGGACATCACTGAGGGCCGGCCATTCTTCATATCTTTATTTTTTCTAATTTTTCCTTTTTCTGTTTGCTGAGCTTTGGGCGTTGGGTGATGGCCGGATTCGATAATTTCACCTTCTTCCCTATTCTGGCTTTCTTCTCCTTCATCAGGGTTTTTGATTTTGTTTTTGTTTTTTTCGAGGAAGGCTGAGAGAGCTTCCTGAAATTCTGGCTGAGCTATGAAACTCTCCACATCCGAGGCGAGAATGTCTGATGGGAGTTGTCGGTTGGCTGGAAAAATGACTGTGGTGTTCATGTTTGGTTGAAAACAGGGATTAGATGACTAAAATGATAAACCGAGGCTGAAAGATAGGGTAAAAATGAGTAAATATGATATGTAAAAAATGGGTTGTCCCCGGCGACCGAAGGCCGCCGGCGGCGGTTGCTAGGCGGGGTTAATGGCTGAGGTGAGGAGGAGGTGGTGGTTGAAGGCAAAAATGGGTAGGAAAAAAAATAAAGAGAGAAAGCTAGGTTAGTTTTCTGATGCTGCGTCTGATGCTGCTAAGTTAGTTGTGTTTTGTTGCTAGGTTAGTTGTCTGATGTTGCTAAGTTAGTTGTATTTTTTTTTATAAAAAATTTATAACCCATAGGATTTGAACCTGGTACCTCATGGAAGCAAAACAAGCAATGCAACCACTACACCACTCAAGGTTAAATGTCTTTTGTTGCTAGGTTATTTATTTCAATACAACGGGTCAACGCCGGAAGTCAACGATTCTCGTCGGAAGTCAACGGTCAACGCCGGAGTCAACTATTCTCGCCGGAAGTCAACGGTCAACGTCGGAGTCAACGGTCAACGCCGGAGTCAACTAAAAGAATCAGTCTCACTCTTCAACGAAATGGCACTCGCTCTATGATGGATTGGGCTACCTTCTTGCTGTGCCAAGTGAAGAACTGACCCGTCTAGCATGTCTCCGCCCAGCTTTAGGCGATACAAAGTATTATTTAATTAATGTATATTTTAATTGATTTTTATCTAGATAAAATGAGTGGCTAAGATTGAGTCTCACGTACTCATTTTAAGGAGTGGTCTCATTGGATCCATCCCATATATATATATATAGATGATCTGAATAATATCGGGTATATATATTAAAATCTGCTATTTATTTTTAAAGAATTTTTCCCATAAACGTTCATATTTTTTGAAGAAATGGGATAATTTAGAATCTTATTTCGAATAAAATACTTATTAAGTTAATGTTAGTCTTTTACAGAAATTTGCAAATATGTATACTATAATACAATAGTTATTTTCGTTAAAAATACGTCCATATATAAATAAAATGAATGAATCATGTAACACAATATAGTTTATAGTATTAATTCCAAATGCACAAAGTGATATTAATGAGAATATCTGTTTTCAGTTTATATATGGAATGTTGCGGTTAAGTGATATTAATTGCAATGGATATGGAATGTTGCGGATGTGATATATATTAAGGGAGTATCTTTATTTATATTGAAATTAATAGATAAATTTGTTTCCATAATAAATAAAAATTACGTTAAAACAAAATCATAATATTTTTAAAATTCGAAATTAAAGTTTTATTGGCAGATTCTTTTTTTCTGAATTTTTTTAAAAAATTACCAAGGTTAATACTTTTAAAAATTTTAAATACAATTTTAGTTTTTATTTCAAATAAAAAAAAACTATATAAATATATGTACTAGTAACATACTTTAGAAAGCGTCTCATGATTAAAAGCTTGTACACTTCTAAAAGCTTTTAGTACTTTTTATTTTTTATTTTTTTTTAATTTTTTGTGACATTCATGATAAGAGTAACTAAACACAAACATAAATGTGACTAAATGCTGACATCGTTAATTTTGGTTGTTGAAAATGTATATATTGATTCACATGATTGATTTAACAGCATACACATAAAGCGGATAAATAAATGTAGTAATTTTAGAAAATGAAAAACAAAAAAAAAAAAAAGATAGAACACAAATCTCCACAGGGTAACCTTTCATTTAAGAATGTTGTCAACAGCTTGCTCAAGTAAATCGAAAAATTTACCTAATTCCTTTTTGGGGTAACCCGTATTAGACAATCCATCAATTATTGTCGTGCCTATTGTAGCAAATCTAGTGATTTTAGTTACTATTTCATGTAAATGTCAAATATTTTTATATTTTTATAAATATAGATATAGATATAGATTATCTAATTCAAAAGTTTCTAGTGTTTGGTATTTTAATAGAATCTTTCTTTTTTGACTTTGTTTTTTTATTTTTTATTTGGTAAATAATATACTTTTTTTTATTAAAACTCCATTCATACAAGCAATTCAATTTAGCCTTCTCTTATTTTTTATTTGGTAAATAATATATATTTCTTTACTAAGAACCCAATCGTACAAGCAATTCAATTTAGCCTTCTCTAACGTTAATCTAGAATATAAAGGCCATCTCACGTCTCTAGCTAAGACAGATTTAAATACATTAGTCCCCGGTCAACTACTTATTCCCCAAGTCTCCACCACATGCAAGTTGTTAATTCGTCAAACTTATAATTATAATCCATTTAGAAGCCTCCAGACACCAATTTTTCCTCATTTCTAATACCCATCACACGCATTTAAAAACCACACATAATTTCATTCTCTTATCACTTGTCCCAAAAAACATTAACCCAACCCAAAGTCAATAATAATATTCTCAAGACAAAGTTCAAAAAATCAAGAAAATTAACATGGGCACCCTTATAGGCCATGTGGCGCCAGGATTCGGATTTTTTCTCATTGGACTATGGCATCTAATAAACCACATCAAACTCCACGCTGGCAGCCCCAAATCCTACATATCCTTACCATGGTTTCCAACTTCAAGAATCAAGTATTTGGAGCTCTACTCCATTATGGCTGTTTGCTCAATCTCCATATCCATGGAGCTCTTTATCGGACCCAAACGGTACCAACCGCTTGACCCGGATTGGACCATCCCTTCTAATCACCTCCACAACTTTGAACACGCGAATATTTCTCTAACTTTTTTCATGTATGCTTTTTTCTCCATCTTATTAGACAAACTGGCCTTGCCAGCTTGTTATGAGTTGACCAACTTGCTAGGAGCATTGACTTTCGGCCACCAACTCCTACTCTTCCACCTCCACTCGGCCGATCACATGGGGGTCGAGGGTCAATACCATTGGCTACTCCAAATCGTTATATTTATATCACTTGTGGCGACAATATTAGGCATCAATTGTCCCATGAGCTTCGTGAATAGCTTTGTGAGGTCGATTAGTATAGTCTTTCAAGGGGTTTGGTTTATGGTGATGGGGTTCATGTTATGGACACCAAGCTTAATTCCCAAAGGCTGCTTCATGAACTTCGAGGAGGGACATAAAGTGGTCCGATGCCACGGGGAGGAGGCATTAGAGCGTGCTAAATCTCTTGTCAATATCCAATTCAGTTGGTACGTTATAGGAGTGGTGTTTTTCTCCATGGCGTGTTATGTGGTCATGGTCAAGTTGTATTCGGAAAAAGTCGTCGAGTATCGGCCTTTATCGGAATTCGTGTTGGGAGAAGAGGAAAACGATGACCGTTTTCGTGATGTCGAGGCGCAAAAGAAGGGAAACAACTGGAAGAAAGAGGAGCCAATGAGTTTTCTGCGGATTGGGAAGGCAGTTACTTCTATGGATATTGAAAGGTAGAATAATTTGGAAAGGTTGAAATTTGGGTGATTAGGTTAGGAGTGTATAAAAAAGTCTTTAGAGGTCAGTCAATGTAATGGAGGTGTGCATATTGTTTATTGTCACGTTTTAAGCCAAACAAGAATTTTGGCTTAATTGATTTCTATTTCATATCAAGTGGTAGAAAGAAAAGAAAAAAAAAAAAAGAAAAAGAAAAAGAGAATAATGTCGTAATATTGTTGGTTTCATCTTATTGTTATTGCGTGCTTGTTTTATTACATTTAAATTTGATTGAATTTAACTTTATGCCAAATAAAACATCACTTATGAATAATCGAGAATTATAATTGAATAGCGAAAACGTATATGATGAATTCATGTCGACTGATTGCGTTCGAGCTTAAGTTTTGATCTGGGTTTTAAGTTCTTCTAAAAGAATGTGATCTGAAGTCTCTTCTTTCATGACGTAATGAAGAAACCGTAGAGTCCATCTTATGAAGAGAGTGAGGCATCGATTTCTCTTATGTCTTAGTGAAGAATTCCTAAGTCCTTTATTTATCACGGACTCCATCCATTATTTATTTTAACATAAATTAATTTGTTAATTAGGTAACCTAAGCTTAATTTACTATTTAATTTGTTATGTTAGGAAATAATAATATTATCGAGTATTCGCATTTAATCGTTTCACAATATAAATTAAGTTCCTTAGCTAATATATTTGTATGACAATTAAATCACTTAATTTGGCTAAACAACATAATGACCTAATGTATCTATTACACATATTTAATCGCAAAATAGATATAACAATTTCCCACAAGATTTAATGTGTGTCTTGAGAATACTTTATACTTTATTAGCTCAAAAATGGTCATATTACAGAAATTGAACAATCTGGTCCATTAATCACAACACCATGAAACTAAAGTAGTTTTCCCCATATAGACACAACTAAACTATCAATAATCATATATATTACCATGAATTAATCACATAGATCAAACTCTGGAACATGTGGCATGTGTCAATTCTCAACTAGTCCAAACTTAATGAGATCATAAATTACTATAACATAGTGCACAAAGTGTCATGAACCAAAACTTTATTTCTAACCAGAATAAGTATTTTATATATCATAGAATTAAAATGGAAATAATTTTGCATATACTCCTACTAGAGCGAAGCTTCCTCAATATGCAACACGCTCATATGAGCAATATGCTCGTGAAACACCATTGGTGTTACACCCTTAGTTAAGGATCTGCTAACATAGATTTTTTCCCTAAGTGTTCGATGGAAATATGACCAATTTGTACCGTCTCCTTCACAACTAGGAACTTAATGTCAATATACTTTGACGTGAACTAGCTTAGAATGTTGTTGGGGGTATAGAATGGTTGATTTATTGTCCCAGAAAATCTAGATAGGTCTTTCAACCTCGAATTGATTCGCAGTCTTGTGACAATGTTCCTTAACAAGATTCTCTGATGTGATACCTCAAAACACGCTGCAAACTCAACTTCCATAGTGGAAGTAGTAATTTTTTTTATTTCTTTTTATTTTTTTTTTTTTTATTTTTTGAAGATACACTAGGAAATGGCACCACAAGCCAACATAAACACACACACAAACGTAGATTTCCTACCATCCTGGCACCCCGAAAAATCAGAGTAAAAATATCTCCAAATGGTCTGATATTCTATATTTGAGTATATGATCTTTAGTTCTTTTAAGGTATCTCATCATCCTTTTCGCTACTTTCCAGTGCTCCAATCTAGGATTACTAAGGTATCTACCTAACACATCAACTATATCCAGAATATCCTGACCTGTACATACTTGAGCATACATTAAGCTCCCAACCTCCAAGGTGTAAGTGACCTTTTGTATTTCCTGGATTTTCAGATTTCACTTTGGGCATTGACTTAGACTAAATTTGTCTCCTTTAGCCACATGGGTATGTCTTGGTTTGTAGTTCTATATTGTAAATCGCTCAAGCACTTTATCGATATAGCTCTTTTGTGATAACCCTAGTGTTGGGGTTCTATGGGGAATCTTTGTGCAAGTCACATATCTAACCGATAAAATAAGCCTAAGCACAACAAATCTAAATGATGGATAAAACACTTATGGCTTAAAATTTATTTGCAGACTCTGAGATGTATACACGGCTTAAGGTGTCGGACCAACGATTGTTATATGTTCTTCTCGTACTCGTTCTCTTTCTTCGGTACTATGTTTAGTCGCCACTGCTCGTCGTGGATCACCAGGAGCATCGCGATTAACGCCAAGAGCGTTGCGCTGATCGCCGGATCATGTGGTCGTCGGGCGTCAGTGTGATGACTACGTGTATCGCGATACTTTGTTTGCTTTGAAAGTTGCTTGTCGCGACATCCTTCTCAGCGATAGGTGAGACAACTCGAACGTGAATTCTTGCCAAACTCGAGCTTATGACGAACTACGTGGTGAAATGCCCTTTTCAACAAAAAGATTTTGCACTAAATTCAAAACAATTCTAACACCAAGATTTGGTGACCAGTGGCCAGGTTTTTCATTATTTCAAGACATTATGAAAATTGATATGAATACATAGGCTATTTATAGAAGAGAAAATACTAGCATATGAGAATAAAATACTAATCCTATGGGAGTTAGAATTCTAAACATAAGGAAACTAAATATCTAATGCATCTTATTCTAAAGAAATATTAATTAGGCACATGCCGAAAATCAAATACTGAATAAATTAGGAAAAGGTAAATAATAAATAAATAATTTGAAAAAATCTTCTAGAATCAGTCCAAGTCTTCTAGAAGCTCCCAAGTCTTGGTCGGCAAGTTATTTCATGTTACTCCAACCATTCTTGCGTCCCAGGCCATTCTTGTGCCAAAAAACACGTTGTCTTGCGTGCTTGACATGCCAGACCTAGGTCTACTGGGCGCTGGCCGCGAGTTCTACGTCGCGGTTTCTAGTTGGCGCGAATGCCCCGTCGTCGCGCGAGGGCGCTCTATCGTGCGCGGGCGCGCTGCTGGCGCAGGCGTTGTCCTGCGCGGGAAATCCGCCTGGTACCCGCGTGGTTTGCACTGGGGCCTGGTGCTGCTGCGCGGTTCTTGCTCCCGATGACCCGTGCACTGTCTCATACGAGCTCGCATGCGTTTCCCGACCCATCCTTGCGATGTTTTAGGCTTTTGCGAGGTCTTCTCGAGCCGTCTCGGCTCTTGACATATCTCGTCCTTGGAGGCTGAATTCTCCATTCTCATCATTCCTGCCCCTTTTAATATGTCCTTGTCCTAAAGGACTCATCAATTAGCATCAGCCGGAGCATCTCCTCATTCACCTTGGCCTCCATGTGCGTCACTTTCTCAAGGCCTTCCTCGACCTCGACTAATTCGGCCTCATCGAAATAAACGTCAAAATAGGTTGCCCTTCGTAATCAATCGACTCCTCCACGTACTTGGTAGCCTTCACGTCCTCAGAACATTTCGAGAATTCAAATGAGAAAGTTGTCTCCTCATTGAAATATCTCGGAAACTCGAATGAAACGGGGCACTTCGTCAAAATAGCCTGGAATCTTGAACAGAGACGAGTACCCTTCGCACCATTCTTCGATGATCCGACCTCCACCCTCACCCATCGGCTTGCCCCAAGGTATCGCGCCCCCGCCTTGCGGGGCACGGTTCACGTACGCTCCCTTGCGTTGCATCTCCGTGACTTCATCTTGGATCTTCCGCTTCTCCACGTATGGAACTCGGATATCTATGTACACGCCCATAGTGGACGGATTGACTCCATGTCCACCTCCGTTTTTTGGCATAATGTTTCAACAATTGCATCTCTATCACCACCTCCCTTACTTGATCACGAACACCTCCATGTCACAATGTTTTTTTTTTATTTTATTTTTTAATCTCACAATTTTTTAAACCTGGTACCTGGTGCGTTCACAACCCCTCGAAAACAATTAATTAATTTTTTATACTCGATTTATTATTATTATTATTATTATTATTATTATTATTATTATNCTCTCTCTCCCTCTCTCTCTCTCTTTTGGTAATCACCATATCATGGCAATTACGAAGAAACACGACCAACCCTCTAAAAATCACCAATGATGACGATCATGTATCTCGATACTTGGTTTGTTTTGAAAGTTGATTGCCACGACTTCCTTCTCCCGGCAATAGGTGAGACAACTCGGACGTGAATCCTTGCCAAACTCGAGCTTATGACGAACTATGCAGTGAAATGTCTTTTAACACAAGGATTTTGCACTAAAATTCAAAAGAATTCTAACAAAAGGATTTGGTGACCAGTGGTCAGGTTTTTCAGTAATTCAAGACTTATGAAAATTGATATGAATACATAAGCTATTTATAGAAGAGAAAATACTAGCCTATAGAAATAAAATACTAATCCTATGAGAATTAGAATTCTAAAACTAGGGAAACTAAATATCTAATGCATCTTATTCTAATAAAATAACTAACTAGGAACATGCCCAAAATCAAATACTAAACAAACTAGGAAAAGGGAAATAATAAATTAATAATTTAAATAAATCTTCTAGAATCAGCCTAATTCTTCTAGAAGCTCTCCAGTCTTGGTCGCCAAGTTATTTCACGTTACTCCAACCATTTTTGCATCCCAACCCATGCTTGTGCCAAAAAACCCACTGCCTTGCCTGCTGGACACTCCAGACCTAGGTCTGTTGGGCACTGGCCGCGAGTTTACTAGATGCGTTCTCTAGCTGGCGCGCATGCCCCATTATCGCGCGTGTCGTCGCATGCGGTCGCGCTATCCTGCGCAAGCGACCCGCCTGGTAACCACGCGGTTTGCACGAGCCTCTACGAGGCCTGGTGCTGCAGCACGGTTCTTACTTCTGATGACCCGTGTGGTGTCTCATAAAAGCTCTCACATGTTTCTCGGCCCATCCTCACCCTGTTTTTGGCATTCGCGAGGTCTTCTCGGGTCATATCGGCCTCATCTCATCCTTGAAGAATAAAGTCATCATTCTCATCATTCTCGCCCTTTTTGAATATGTCCTTGTCCTCAAGGACTCATCAATTAGCACCAGTCAAAGAATCTCCTCACTCACCTTGGCCTCCATGTACATCACTTCTTCAAGGCCTTCATCAACTTCGACTACTTCGGCCTCATCGAAAATAGGTGGCTCTTCATAATCCATTGACTCCCCCATGTACTCGGTGGACTTCATGTCCTCCAAATATCCCAGAAATTCGAACGAGAAAGTTGGCTCATCATTGAAATATCCCAGAAACTCGAACGAAAATGTGGGCTCTTCGTCAAAATAGCTCGAAAACTTAAACAGTGACGTGTACCATATTCGCACCATTCTTTGGTGATCCGACCGCAACGACCCTCACCCTTCGGCTTTTCCCAAGATGTCGTGCCCCTATCTTGTGGCGCACAGTTCGCGTACGCCCCCTGCATCGCATCTCCGTGACTTCATTTCAGATCTTCCGCTTCACCGCGTATAGAACTCGAATATCGAGCCATTGCCTATGTAGACTCCCATAGTGGGTGGATTTACTTCATGACCTTCGTTTTTTTGCATAATGTTCCCACAATTGCATCTCTATCACCACCTCTCTTACTTGTTCATACAACACCTCCTTGTCACATTTTTTTTTTAAACCTAGTGCCTGGTGCATTAACAGCCCTTCGAAAATAATTAAAATATTTTTTTATACTTGATTTTGTTATTATTATTATTTTTAGACCAATCAGATCCCCTCACGACCTAAACACTCTCAAAAAATATGACTAGCCTCTTACAAGCTAACCCTCTCAAAATTTTTTGATACTCACGACTAATTTCCCTCTCACGGAAATCACTCCTTTTCTTTCTCTCTCTCCCTTTTTTCGGTAATCACCCTCTCATGGCTATTACGAAGATACACGACCAACCCTCTTAAAAGCACCAATGTGAACAATCGTGTATCTTGATACTTGGTTTTGCTTCGAAAGTTGCTTGCCACGACTTTCTTCTCGGCGATAGGTGAGACAACTTGGACGTGAATCCTTGCCAAACTCGAGCTTATGACGAACAATGCGGTGAAATGCCTTTTTTGATACAAGGATTTGGAGTCCAGTGGTCGGGTTTTTCATTAATTCAAGACATATGAAAATTCGTATAAATACGTAGGCTATTTATAGAAGAGAAAATACTAGCCTATGGGAAATAAAATAAAAATCATATGAGAATTAGAATTCTAAACCTAAGGAAACTAAATATCTAATGTATTTTATTCTAAGAAAATAACTAATTAGGAACAAGCCCAAAATCAAATACTAAATAAAATATGAAAAGGAAAATAATAAATATATAATTTAAATAAATCTTATAGAATCAGCCTAATTCTTCTAGAAGCTCCCAAGTCTTGGTCGACAAGTTATTTCATGTTACTCTAACCATTCTTGCGTCGCAAGCCATGCTTGTACCAAAAACCTGCTGCCTTTGTAACACCCCGCCTAAACTTTCTAAAATCAGAGTAAATTTTTCGCGCTATAAATGAAAAATCACTTATTTAATTTTCGAAAATACTTTAATCTGTCTGCGGGATGCTACTCAACTGAACTAAATTCTCATTTTTGTTCTCATTTACTATTATGCATGCAACCGAGATATAATTCATTACTCTAATAAGGCGCCGGGAAAATCTCAGGATTTTAGGCATACATAAACTGAAATTCTGAATACTGCAATACTGTTCTGAGTGTTGTTCGGAGTGCGAAAGCAAATACAAGCATGAAAATGCAAAACATAATAATTCAAACATGTTCAAATACACATGACATGTTTACAAAAAATATCCTCGCTATGACCACTGTTGTAGCAAATTATTTTTATTTACCGAGCACCGAATCGAATGATTCGTTTCCCGAGTCCATCTCTCGAGGAAGACGGTTCGGAATTTAGTATTGGTATCGATAACGCATAAAAGCAAAATAAATCCTAAACATACAAATCAAAAGATTGGGTTGGAAAATTATCAACTAAGATATAACAAAGTATGATAATCTACCTAAAAATATGAACGATAAAAAGATAAACGAGCTAGGGTATCGGGAATAATCGCTTTCGGTTCTACACACATTTAACGGAAATCAATAACTCGATTAAAAGGCTCGACTAATTAACTCATTTAGCGGTTTAACCTCAATACGTCTCCGAACATGCTGATAAACATAAATGAGTGAATTAACGAAACGAGTAACACATAGACAATACGTCTCCGAACATGTCTACTCTAAATGAGCCAGATTCCACCAATTTCTCCCCTCTCGGTTTTGAAATCGATTATCTTTACTACTCCTCCCCTTTTGGTTCTACAAGTCGCAATTCGTAGAATTAAAAAACTCTAACTCAACAAATAAATATTCAATCACAAATCAAAGTGTCACTCTTTGATTTATCAATAAGTTAACCTAAGTGTCACTCTTAGGTTATAACCATTTATCGAGTATGATTTTATCAATTCATAATTAAAACAACTCGTCAAGATTGAGCTATCGTCATGCACGTAAACGAGAACAAACCGGAATGATTATCCCTTAACCCTAGCTAGAGGATTAGCTACTCATAATTGACTTAACACAAGCATTCACATTCAATAAAGCCATAATCATCATACACTTAATGAAAATAAAACTTACTAGTAATGTGAATTCCAATGTCAAGAACAAAGCACAAGCCAAATCCAAGATACAACAAGTCTCCAAGTTGCTCCTTCTTACAATATGACAAACCAAAATAAAAACTTAAGAGAAAATGGAGAAGAATATGAAGGATGGTGAAGAGGATGGTGTAGAAGGATGATGAAGAGGGGGGAAGAACCCCCCTTGGTTCAAGGATGCATGAATGATGCTTTCCATGATCAAGAGGGCATGTTCTTATAGCCCAAAATCCTTATTTCTAGGTGAGTTTTGTCCCCTACGTGCTCCACTACCGAGCTTTCCAACTCATGCCATGTTTTGTGGGAAAAAGATGAAAGTTTTGTCTGCCAACAGAAGCTAGCGCTGCTAGGGGGTGCTAGCGGTGCTAGGGGGTGCTAGCGGCGCTAGGGTATGGATGGCCGAGGCTCTGAAGTCCGCTAAGGGTAGCTAGCGGCGCTAGGGGGTCTGGGCTGCATGTCTTTGCGTTTCGGGCTCGTTTGGGCTCGTCCGAACTCGGAATTGAGTTCCGTTTTTTTCTATGTGTCGCTAACAAACTCCTCTATTCAATGATGCTTTATTGGCCAAATTATTCTTGAAATAATATTCTCCCAAAGCTCTTGACCTACACATTGAACGTGTTTCGCGCGACTTCGCGTTTTGGACCCGTCCGGACTCGTCCGAACTCGAAATTAGATTCCGCTTTTTCCTATGTGTAGCTAAGGAACCCATCTATCCAACCATGATTTCGCGACCTGCTTTTGAGCTAAACTAATTCCTTATGGGGCTTCCGACCTGCACACTGAAAACAAGAAAAAAAGCGTAGAAAAACGACAAAATACACGAAAAACATATAAGAAGCTAAAATAGAACAAAACACACAATAAACTATAAAATGAACTAACAAATAGACCTAAAACGGGGGAAAATGAACGACAAAATATTAAAGAAAAATGTAACAAAAATGGTCACAACAACCACCACCACATATCCAGCTCACGCACCATGCTCGACACCGTCACATGAAAAAAGGTTAGTGGGGGGCGTGAGCATAAATGAATCAACGATGCTCCACCGAAACCAGAACTGAATATACAGCTAATATAATAACATATCATAACATCGACATATATGAAAGTACTTACTGGATTGGCAGAAACGATACGATGATAAACATTTTACTAACGGATCGCGAATTAAACATACATTCAATAAGTATATGAATAAGTACACCATCTATAGTTGCTACTTATTTGACGAACTATAACTACTACTCGACTGACTGACTATAATTGCTGCTCGACTGACTGACTATAATTGTTGCTCGACTGTCTGAATATAACTGTTGCTCAACTGACTGATTATAATTGTTGCTCAATTGGCTGACTATAACTGCTGCTCGACTGACTGATTATAATTGTTGCTCAACTGACTGACTATAACTACTGCTCGACTAACTGACTATAACTGTTGCTCGACTGACTGACTATAACTGTTGCTCGACTGTCTGACTATAACTTCTGCTCGACTGACTGACTATAATTGTTGCTCTACTTACAAGAAGGACACTAGGCTACAAAGGAATCGATCTCTAGGTTGATACCCCTTAGGGAAGAAATATTCTAACCTCATCTAAAATTTCAACTTAACTCAAAACTGTTCTAAGGTTCATAATTCACTTAACTCAAAGCTGCATTAGAGTTCTTATCTCATCTTAACTAGCGTTCGGTTCACTTCGCTAGAAAAGACCTACTCGCTAGGTTAATGCCCTTATTCAGGCAAACTAACTCTTACATACATACCTCAGCCTGGATATTGCGATTATAGAAAATGTAGTACCCAGTATAGGGTCCCCACCCGATATGTTGAAGTGCAAGTGCTGAATGGATTGCAACTATCGGATTCGCGACACCCCACAAGCTACAAAATATATCAGCACAAAATATATTCTAAGTACTAAGCTTAAACTGAAAAACTCTTACAAGGAGCTATAGGAACTCTGAATAGTTGTTTGACCGCCGAGTTACATTTATGTACCATTAGTGTGAATATTTTGATTTAAGTTCTTTTCTTTCTAAGAGGTGGAATAGAATTACCCGGTTGAAGCGTAATGATCATACGTCTGTAATGCATTGGGTAAGACCGCCTTTATTCTGTCCCCCAACACCTTGGTAAAAAGATTATAAGCCACATTAAGCAGGCTAATTGACTTGAACTGTTTAATCATGGTTGGATTCGCCACCTTGGGTATTAGAACAAGAAGGGTCCTATTCAACTCCAGAGGCAGAGGCTCGCCACCCACACCGAGATGAAATGAATGAAGAATCCGATGTTCCCGTATCGGGTTGAGAGTTTAGCTAGTGAGAGGACCTAACTAGACTTGACGTAGCACAAGCTCGGCTTGAAGCCTGAAGTCAGTCGTTCAGTATATAATGAATCTTTTCGTTCTAATATTCTATTCGATATAAAGGCTTTCCTTTATCATTCAATGTCCCTTTCTGGCACTTTGAAAAGAGATCTAATGCCCTTCCTTTGTTGGGAAAAAGGCTAACAAGCCAAGGGAGTTTGTTTTTTGTTCAAGAATGAAATCTTATTGGAACTGTCCATATCCAGTTCATCCTTCAGAACCCTATCACACCCCGGATCTGATGAAATAGGATGAATTGAGACAGTATTGTGTAAATACGAAATTATCTCGAATATATTAACCAGTTGTTTATTTTTCGATCGCCTCGAAAGGAAAACAGAAAGATCTTGCCTGCAGTGCTATGCTATAGGTTCCCTTCCTTTCTTTCTCAAAGTGGCTCTATTTCATTCTATTCCATCGATATCCCAATTCCATTCATTTAATACCTCTTTGGGGTAACAGATCTTGTTTATAGTCTATCTCTTTCTAGGTGCGAAAGATTCCGTAGTTTCCCCATCCCTGATGACAAAATGGATAGTTTAGCTAATTGATGTGCCACCTTACTTCATCAAGGCACGCAAGCTCCTAAGTCCCAGAATGTATCCTAATTTTTTGCCTAATTCTTCTTCTGATGATCGATTCAACCTCTGATAAAAAAGATATACCTTGGTTATATTTCATCTCTTCAAAAACAGAGTAAAATTTTCGCAACTTTATTTCAAAAATACATATAAATTCTTTGAAATAATTTAACTTAGCTCGGGATGCTACTAAACTTATCTACTCTGAAAATCTATTTTTCTTTAACTTGGTCTAACTACTGGTGTAGACATAAAGAAAACAGATTATATATATTCTATCAAACTTGCATGCTAGTTTTCAGATTTTATCGGATCTCTAGACAGGTCTGGTTGAGTTACATGCTAATTTGATTAGAATATATAATCTGTTTTCTTTATGTCTATATCAGTAGTTAGACCAAGTTAAAGAAAAATAGATTTTCAGAGTAGATAAGTTTAGTAGCATCCCGAGTTAAGTTAAATTATTTCGAAAAATTTATATGTATTTTCGATTGATTTCATTTCTATTTCTTATTATTTGAGATGCAAAAACAGCCAATTGGAAAACAAGAATCATGCTTTTAACCCTCCAAGATACCAACAAATACATCAACAACTAGAAGCTAAACTTTTTGGGTGGTTTTCAATTTTCTCCAAAACGAAGTTAAATGAAGAAATAATTGGGGGTGTAGTCAATACTCCCCAATCAAAAAGGGAATTGGTCTATGGTCGATTTTGAAACCAAAAAAATTTGAGATTTCTACCTCGTAAAAAAAGATTAGATACATCTATTCCACAAAATTCAAAATTTCTTTCGAATATATGAAATGTGCTACAAGCCTATGAAAGTATTCCCATAGCTTTATGCCTACAGCGTAAATGAGTTAGGAACTAGAGTGAACACCAGGGAATTTCCTTACTTCTTTGACTGAACTTCGCTTCGCTTCGTTCGTTGGGGCGTTCGTAGTGACTGAGGGGGTCAAAAACCAAGAAGTGAGTTATTTATAACAGCCCGTAGGTATTCTCTACCTACCCACCTGTGTCCGGCGGCGGATCTATTTGAAACTAACTAGAATTACCCATAAATCACTTGCCCCAAGCATCAGAGCTTTTGCCTTTATATTTGGCTACCGGGAGGGAGACTTGATAGATAATAGATAGCGGAGAGATTGAGATAAAGCAAGAAAAGTAAAAGATAGGGCCTTCAAAGGGTTTTTGACAGAGTCCTATTCTCATCAGTTAGAATGCCTAGAGATACAGCTGGTTAAGCAGTTGGAAGATATCCTTGAGCAGGAAGTTTTATGGGCTAAAAAATATAGAATCCAATGGATTCAATAGGGGGAGCGTAACACGAGGTTTTTTCACCTATCTATGATCGACGGAGAAATAATCTTTCTTTGTTACAAACCATAGATTAGAATGTTATGGTAAAACTTTGTTTGAAACAATGTGGTAGAAAGCAACGTGCGGCTTGAAGGATAGGGTCCGTTGTGGATTAAAAATCCACCATTTTTCCAGTTCTCTAGGAATGAGGATGCTCTTGGCTCGACATTGTTTGTTCTGTTCCGCTTGAACCCTTCATTTTTGTTAGGTTGTAAATAGTCTACAATGTAGCTCAAGTAGAAAAATGCTACACGAGATTTCCACCCAATATGGCTTCTCATAGGTCATAGGTCATAAATAAACCGAAGTGCCTTTTCACATTATTTATCTTAATGTATTTGTAAGGTTGCTAACAAGTCTATTTTTTATCTTCTTATCCTAAGGCCTAAAATTAGACCAATGCAATTCTGTCTGCTAGATTTCTAATTCAAAATGCTAGAAAGACATCACGATCCCTTGCAGAAAAAAAAAAAAATGAATTTGCTTTACCCGACAAGGAATTTCGCTACCTTAGGACCGTCATAGTTGTGGCCGCCGTTCACACCCTTAAATTAAGAAATATGTTAAGAAAGAAGAATTCCTGTAATGGAAATCAAAAAGTCGAGGTAAAATACTACGAATTGAAAAGAAAATAAAGGAGCAATAATCCCTCTTGATAGAAGAAGAAAGATTTTATTGCTCCTTGTATTTATATTCTATCTGACTTCGCTGCGCTTCGCTTCGTTCGTTGGGTTTACTTAGGGGAGCTAGAATATATGAACGAACATCCTGCGGTTATAAGTCTGGGCCGCTGATGGGCCGGTGGCATACTATGAGTAATGATTCCTTCATTCACGAGAATAAGAAAGAAAAAGGAAAAGGCATTCCAAAGACCCACACCCAAATTCCATAGCTTTTGGTCCGCTGGCCCTTCTAGCGATATTTTCCGTTACTCCACCCATTTCGTATAATATTTGTCCCGGTTTAACAACAGCTACCCAATATTCAGGGTTTTCAACCTGAATCACCATTTGATACAACTGGGACAGAAAGAATAGGGAAAGAAAAGAGAAGTCAAGTACCAGGCTTCCCATAGGAGCCAGTTAGACATGAACTCGCTTTCGAAGACTTCAAAGACCTAGAATCCTTATCCCTTAGCAGTCTGATGGAAAAAGAGAATCTCTGGTTAAGGAAGTGCGACTATTCTCGGAGGTTTTGAAAATAGAATATAAATATAAGGCACGAGGCGATAAGAAGATGAGAGTGAGAGTAGGCAAAGAATGAAGACTATGACTGAACTTCGCTTCGCTTCGCTTGTTGGGAAGAAGCGTTGGTAGAGTTTTTCTTTCTGATGTAGATGTTAACAACACGATAAGGCAAAGAGCAAGGCCAACCTAGATCGATTTGAAAATAGTTTCTATCGAAGAACCAACCCGTAGAAGACCCTTAAGGACCAACCCACATTCATTTCGCACATAAGAAGATAGTTCCAAGATACTGCTTATAGAACAAGCAGAATGCTACACAAGTTAGCTTCCTGTTAAAACTGTTATGCTTTGGAGTAGACTGGATGGAATGAAGAAGGTTCCAGCTTTATCTGAAGTTCCGCTGAAAGAGCCTTTGTCCACTGATTCCTATTTTTTATACTCAGGTGATTGGATTTGTACCAATGGAAACCATAAATCATACGGGATTTGGCTAGTGATTGTGAGGCCCCAATTCTTGAATTCTTGACTAGAAGGGACACCAAAGGCCTCTGCCCTTCCATCCCTTAGATAGATAGATAGGAATTCGTTGAGAGTTAGAACAGATTCGTAGACCGGGTCGGCTGATCCGTTTTAGATTTAAAAAAATTTTATAGGGTCTTTTCCTTCTATGATCCTTTTGTCGACGGATGCTCCTATTACACTCGTAGTCTCTGAAGGATGAGAACCAACTATGTACTCCAAGATGCAATCCTACATGCAAAAGGGGTTCGAATAACTATTGGTTGTGCTCGAAAGGTTATGAATCAATTTACAAGTCCTTCCAGTTGGCTAGAATCCCTCATTTTTCCGATCCAGTTCCTCCACCACCGTGAACCCCAGTTAGATTCAGGCGTGCTACACTTTTCAGTTATTGGGAGAACCCAAGTCACGCTCTTTAGCACGAGATTTTGAGTCTCGCATGTCTACCATTTCACCACCAAGGCATCTTGAAACAGAAAAGTGTGGCTTCTCGCCCTGGGACGCGCCGGGTGGTCTATGATCGATCATCCTTATGGGAAGAAATATGCCTTCATAGCGATCTGCCCTATTGCAGGATCTTCTAAATCTAAAGAAGCAGTCAAGATATGCTAAACTAAATAGGTAATATCCTTGTAATTTTTTTGTCGATAACCTCAGACGAATCAATCGAATATGTTTTAATACGTAATCGATCGAACACTATTTGAAAACGGCTCTTCTGTTCAGAAAGGAAATGTTCCAAATGTTCCTGAAAATTCTTGCTCCTATTGGACCATTTGTATTTATATGCATTAGGATCCCTATCTACTCCTCTACGTTACATCGATGCACCCTAAAATCCTGCTAAGCTCGGACCATGATTCTTTGTTGGCCAATTTGCTTTAAATTGGCCAACAAACCTAACTAAGATAGAAATTATTTCAAGACTACAACATAGCTCCTATAGAATACAAAGAATGCTAGTTGAAGATATATTTTCTCGGAACTCGGGTTTATTATTTTTGAAGTAAGTACGTAATTCACCAAGAAATTTCCATACCCGTCCAATTTCTAAAGAATCAAGATGTTCTATTAGCGAATGCTCGGTTTTAAAATCATTTTAGAGACTTACGAGCTGATTTTGAAAATAATATTGTCTTTGAGGCATATTAGAGTTTTCTGAAATATTTATAAGTCTGGACTATATTCTGACTGGATTTAACCTGATTGGGTCTAAATTCTGACTGAACTTAAATCTGACTTGTTCGGAAAAAAATTGGATTTTCGGTTCACATTCAAACCGATGTTCCGAACAGAATTCCTAAACCGTCCGGACTGCCCAGACTGATTCGGGTGAACTGAAATTCTCATCGAACCGTCTGGACTCTCTGGACTGGTTCTACTGAATTGCACCGACGACTCATTGGAGCCAGTCGATCATTCGCTCGACTATGTGCAGCCCGGCTTGACCGTTATCCGGGTTCAGGCGGATGGGTTTGGCCTTTCTCAATTCTGATCGAGTGTTGAATCACGAACGGAAGACCGGATCAAAATTGTCGGGCTCGGGCCGGTTGGGCAAGGTTCGAATCTCGTCTCGGGTTGTCGGGTGCAGCGGCTCGGTCGCGGATGCTGGTCGCGGGTCAGCACTGATCGGGACTAGGTGCGCATTGTGTGATCGGGACGCGCGGACAGGCAGTGCGGTCGCTGGCTGGCGCAGGCTGCTCGGGCGCGTGCGGGACAGCAGTCTTAAGCCTGGTCGGACTGGGCTCTATGCGTCTGTTCTCACGCGGGTCAGCGGCTCGGGTCTCCTATGCGCATGAGGACTAGCGGGCGCGTGGAACTCGGGCGCTGGGAACTGGACCGTCGGGTCACGCAGATCACGAGCAGGGAGAACGAGATCGGCGTGCACGTGATGCACAAAGGTGTTGGGGTCACGGATGAGACGTGGTCATGAGGCTCGGCTGCGTGCGGTTGCGGGACTGTGCTCGCGACTGCCTGCGGCTGGGCTCGGGTTCTCGGCGGCGACGATTCCCGGTGACTCCCGGCGGCGACGGACGGCGGCAAATGGTGGCCGGGTTATTTGATCTTTAAGATTTGATAAATATCACCTTAAAATTTTCTCATGGATTACCTAAACACCTACTTCAATTAATCTTGGTGGTGCGATAAATTGAATCTCCCAAACACTCGAACAAGACAATTTTTCTCTCTTAGGAAGAAGGAAAAATCGGCCAACATAAGTATATATCAAGAGGTTGGGACATGGTGTATTTATAGGCTCCATTAAGGACCTTAAGGTGGTGCTAAATATGGGCTTATCTCATTAGGAGAAAGAATCCTAATTCTACTCCACATGTCTTTCCAATCTAGGATAAAACTCTTTCTACCAAACATCACCTTCTAGAAGACTCTTTAGTCTCCTAACCCTAAGTATTATTCTAGAAGGGAACATTCTTTTCCTAATGGAATATTATTTATGGTATAAAATTATTTACTAAAATCCTAATTAGAATTAAATAATAATACATCCCACTAAAGTAATATTATTGCTCTCCCCATTTAGCTCCAATTTAATCAATTAAATCAAATCTTCACTTGATTAATAAATATTAATATAATTGACCGATTTACCTCCTTATGTTTAAGATATAACGTCTGTCGATTAATTATATTATTGACAAAATAATTAATCAACTTCTTATTCATTTACGAAAATAGTACCACTCATATCGTTAATCATTATGTCGGATAATCATCCACCTGCAGGGTTTAACATAATATTCCTTTCTGAGCTCATTTCTGGGACGTCATCAACCCAGCACACTAGGACATAGTGACCGTAAATAATATATAACAGCACACCATATAAATATCCTCATTTACCAAAGTACCGAGCATGTCATCCTAACAGAATAGGAATCACCCTTGGTAAATCAAATAAACAAGTAATAAATACACATGCCCGTTTTATATTATCTTACAGCTTTAGAGAACGCATCAATAACTTAAGATCTAGATTACAACAACGGTCAGTGAGTATCATAATCTCATCCTTCGGCGGTCCTGTTCAATACTTAACATAAGTACTAGTGTAGTTCTCCAGTCAAATATCAACTGAATCAAGAATACACTCCCAAGAGGGGTCTCACCGCCTGTCTAGACTGTGAACGAATAATTTAGTCTTACAAGGAATCGATAGGTGACTTTTCTGTTCGAGACACCACGAACCACACTATCTCAGTGTAAGACAAGGAGTATGATTGCATAAATAAATAAACTGCAAGCATATGTACTTTGACTAAAACATGATTTCTAGATCAAAATGGTATTGTTCATATCTGAAAGCCAAGCTTTTACATCATATCTGACAATCTCCCAATTATGCTTAATAAGCTTATGGCTATTACTAACCACAATTTTCTTTCAATCTAATTCTCAAAGACTAGTCTACTATGTCGCCCTAACATCTGACTCTCATTCCTTCTACGTGTCTTGAAAAGACTTTCGCCGTTAGGCTCATCATAAAAGGATCTGCTACGATGTCCTCTTACTGTATCTTGGCAACAACGACTTCTCCTCATCCAACGATTTCTCGTGCAGGTGGTACTTGCGCTCTATGTGTTTACTCTCTTTATGAGTTCGTGGCTCCTTCGAATTTGCTACTGCTCCGCTGTTATCACAGAAGACTGTAATTGTAGCTGGCAAACTCGGCTCCATGTCAAGGTCGAGGAGAATAATCCTGAGCTAAACAGTTTCTTTCGCTTCCTCTGAGGCTGCTACATACTCAACTTCCATGGTTGAGTCTGCCATGCATTTCTGCTTGACACTCCTCCATACAATGGCTCCTCCTCCTAAAGTAAGCACAAACCCTAGGGTTGACTTGCTTTCATCCCGGTCTGCCTAGAAATCAGAATCGGTGTAACCCAACAGAAGCAATTCATCTGCCTGGTAAATCAACATGTACTCCTTAGTCCTACGTAAGTACTTGAGTATATGCTTTACCGCAGACCAATGTTCCGGTCCTGGATTACTCTGATATCTTGCCACCATGCCTACAGTATAACAGATATCAGGTCGCGTACACAACATCGCATACATAAGGCTTCTTACTGCCGATGCATAAAGAACTGCCTTCATGTCATCTATCTCTTGAGGCATCTTCGGAGACATTCTCTTAGATAGAGGGATTCCCTGTCGAAAGGGTAAATCCCCTTTTTTTAAATCATGCATGTTGAATCGCCTTAGGACAGTATCTATCGATGTGGATTGGGATAGGCACAACTTTCTCTTCTCTCGGTCCCGAATGACCTTGATTCCGAGAACATGTCCTACTTCTCCCAAATCCTTCATATCAAACTTCTTGGATAACCATACCTTTACATTTGATAACATTTTCACACTGTTTCCAATAAGAAGAATATCATCTACGTATAGAACAAGAAACACCACCATGTTTTCATCACTTTTCTTGTACACACAGTGCTCATCCGGACATTGGGTAAATCCACATGATTGGACAATCTCGTCATCCGAACATTTATGAGTGGCCATAGCCAAGAGAATCCTGATGGATTTTAGCATGGCTACCGGTGAAAAAGTTTTCTCATAATCGTTCTCTTATTTCTAAGCATACCATTTCGCAACAAGCCTAGCCTTGAAGGTCTCAACCTTCCCATCTGCTCCTATCTTTCTCTTATTGACCCACTTGCATCCATTGGGTGGCTCTACAAGATCCCAGACCTGATTGGAATCCATAGACTCCATCTCAGATTTCATCGATTTTTGCCAAGACTCTGCGTCCCGATCTTGGAGTGCCTCATTGTATGTCCATGGGTAGATTTCAAGAACATCTGGGACGGCCTCAGAAGATTCTCCCAGACACATGAATCGTTCGGGCTGTCGGACAACCCTCCCACTACGACGAGTTACTACCTGCTCAAGTGCATCATCAGTGATACGTGTTGCAATACTTTGTGGTGTAACATCAGGTGCACTCAATATCGAAGTACTCACTCCCTTTACTTCATCGAGGACATGTCTACTACTGGGCTTATGATCTAAAACATAGTCTTCTTCCAAGAACCTCGTATTCGTGCTAACGATTACTTTCTGGTCCTCGGGACTATAAAATAGACCACCTTTCATTTCCTTAGGATATCCCACAAACAACCTCACTTCTGATCTAGATTCTAACTTATCAGTATCGGTTCTTAGCACATGAGCTGGACTACACCAAACTTTGAGATGTCTTAGACTGGGTTTGTGCCCAGACCACAACTCCAATGGTGTAAACGGTATTGATTTTGAAGGTATTCTATTCAGAATGTATACTGATGTTTTTAGGGCATATCCCCAAAACGAATCTGGTAAAGTATTATAACTCATCATTGCCCTAACCATTTCTGCTGGGGTGTGCCTGGCGCAGTCAGCTGGAAAGTAATCTCATTATCCATCAGGTAATTCCTAAATTCATTCGAGAGATATTTGCCTCCACGGTCTGATCGTAGTGACTTGACACTTTTTCCTAACTACTTCTCCATAACCGCCTTATACTCTAAGAATTTCTCAAAGCATTAAGACATGTTGTGCAAGAGGAAAATATACCAATATCTCGAGTAGTCATCGATAAACGTAACGAAGTACTCGAAAGCACCTCTCGCTTGAATAGCCATAGGACCACATAGATCGGAATGAACTAGCCCTAATAAATCTTCGGCTCTATTCCCCTTTGATTAAAAACCCTCTTAGTCATTTTGCCTTCCAGGAAAGACTCACAAGTTGAAAAAGCCTCGACTTCTAACGACCCTAAGGGCCCGTCTGCTACCAACCTTTGAATCCTCCTAAGGTTTATATGACCAAGTCTTAGATGCCAAAGATATGTTTCGTTCATTTTCGAAGGTTCCTTTCTCTTATTCAGATTAGATGATGAATTAAGTAATTATTTCTGTTGCAGTAGAGATGACTTTGGTTCTTGAATATATAGATTGTCTACTAATGAACCACGACATATGAACTTTCTGCCAATACGAATAACAACTTCATTATCGAAAATAGCAGAAAAACCGTTCATAAACAATTTAGAAACTGAAATCAAATTCTTTCTAAAACTAGGAACATAAAGACAATCCTTCAAAACCAAAATTCTATCTAAACCAAAATCTAAATAGACGTCTCCCACTGCAACTGTCGACGCTCTATTAACATCATCCAAGTAGATGGTAACTTCTCCTTCCCTAAGCCATTTGGTTTCCTGGAACCCCTGCAAAGAATTGCAGACATGATCAGTGGCTCCAGTATCTACACACTAGGTTCTAGTAGATAACACCGCTAAACATGTTTCAACGACTAATGACAGAGATATACCTTTATCGCCCTTCTTGAGGAGAGGGCAGTTGGCTTTCCAGTGTCCCTTCTGCTGGCAATTGTGGCACTTACCTTTCGGCTTCTTTGCAGCTTGCTGAGGTCGCGCATCATTCATGAACGCTTTGCCCTTTCCTGTGGATTTCTTCCTCTTCTTACCCTTAGAAGGCCTAAAAGAAGAACCTTCACCATGCTGGGAAACCATCGCTTGGGACTTGTGACCAAATAGGTCCTCTGCCGACTGAAGTTCAGCAATAAGTTCCGGAAGAGTCATCAACATCTTATTCATGTTATAATTCTACCAGAATTGTTCGAAGCTCTTCGGCAAAGACTGGAGCACTATATCGACTTGGGTTTCCCCGTCAATAAAATCCCGAAGAACCTCCAGCTCATTCAGCTAGGCCATCATAGCAAGAACATGGTCCCTTACGGGAGTGCCCTCACGGATGGTCATATTCATCAGAACCCTCATAGCTTCTTGTCGGGCAGCCTACGACTGATGGCCAAATAACTCCTTGAGATTGAGGAGCATTTCTGATGCAGTGTCCATAGACTGATGTTGATGTTGAAATACATTTGACAATGATGCCAAGATGTAACACTTCGCCATCTAGTCAGCCTTTTTCCACCGAGCATACGCCTCTTTCTCTTGGTCTGGCGCATTGTCAGCAGGCACATCCGAACAAGCCTCAACAGTAGCAAATTTGTACCCTTCAGCAGTTAACACTATATCCAAGTTCCTTTTCCAGTCAATGTAATTGGGACCAACTAGTTTGTTTCTTTGAGAATTACGGACAACAGATTGAAAGACATTTTGAATTCTTGGGATCATGTAAACATAGTTTTTACTCAGTCAGGTGTTTTTGAATTTAACATCAAATATTGATCACATAAAACAATATCCAAATAAATTCACCGACACCTCAAAATACCGAATCCCCACAGGCCACGGAGTATGGACGTCTACGGTTCAAACCATCGCAAGGGGAGGGATTAATCACATTGATTAACATACCGTCCAAACAGTACTTAATTAATAGTCGGTTCATCTTTTGGCCAGTGAAAAAATAAAAACAACCTTTTCCTTTGGGAACATCATAATTATTTGCACTTTAAGTGTAACCCATTAATTGGTACTAAGTTTACTACCAAAATTATACGTCCACCTTTGGGTGACCCATACGCTTTTGAAAATAGCTCGCTACTACCATCCTGAAGGAGATCTGTCCTTGTGGACTGTGAAATAAAACGTCCTTTGGGCTCTATTTAAATCACTTCACTGACAAACCTATAATGGAGGCCTTGGATGTAATTTATTTCAACTCATTACACACTTAATATAATTTTTATTTTAAGGGATTTTCCTAGTCATGCTTCTAATAATTTAATTTGCACATAGAGAAATTAAATCACATAAGAACATGCATGATTAATAGGCAATAATAAACTAGGCACTATAATCCAACTATCATGACCATTAATCAATCTCCAATATTACGGAGAAACACAATTGTGTCGTTTGTTGAATGTGTCTTCCATTTTAGGAATTGGAACTCCCCTTTCGCAGTGACTCTCACTCTTCATTCTGAATAGGCCGTCTCCAGGAAAGTCACCATTGGATCATCACCATGGCATCCGTCTGTGTGTTTGTCACCTCGCCCCGTCGAGTTTGGTCCACATCCGCCAGATCAATAATGAATAATATAAAACAACAATTACATAATTCATCCTTTGACCCGTGCAAGATTCGTACATAAGTTTTCTATGAAAGCAGTAAACTATGCGGTGTCTCACCGCGCGAATAATTTATTACAAGCATTCACCAATCCAAAAACTCCTCGACAAGTCCGAGGCTTATAAAACAACACCATACATTCATACATGAATTAAAACCGTACATACGGGCCATAATAGTCGGATTCGAAATCATCTGTAAACGATTTGCAATTTCTAATCTACTATACCACTGCGTCCGTACAAAATTAGTTCATGTAAACAGGCAAGTCCTAATTCAAACTGTGCACAAAGTTGAATTAATTTGGGCTCTGATACCAGTTGTTGGGTTCTATTAGGAACGTCAACGACATGCACAGTATTGAACTTATCGAAATATATCCTAATGCAACGGAATCTATAGTTAAGATTAGGACATTACCTTTTAAAATTTTCGCCGACTCAGAGATGTTTTTGATTCCCGTTGATGGAGATCATCTGATTACCACAACCTCCGTTGATGGAGATTGTCTGATTACCACAACCCAATAGGCGGATGGGTTTGGCCTTTCTCGATTCTGATCGAGTGTTGAACCACAAACGGATAACCGAATCGAAATTGTCGGGCTCGAGCCGGTTGGGCAAGGTTCAGATCTCGCCTCGGGTCGGCGGGCAAGTTTGAGAATTTTTGGAGATCATTTGCTATGTGAACCGAAATTATTGATCTAGACCTAAAATGGATGATTTTTGTTGATCAAGTTATAGATCTAGTTTTGCTAAGATATTTCTGTAGAGCGTTGATCCAACTAGATAAATGACAAAAAATCATATATATGTTACTGTGGTTGTGGTTAAAATTTGGTGATTCTTGGAGATTGTTTGATATGCTTTAAAAATTGGGACATTAGCCTTGAATTGGTGAATTTTTAGAATATGTTTAATGTTGAGATATAGCTGAAGTTGGTAGATCTAAAATCCTTATAAATAGTGATGATGTTATGGTTATGTAAAATGAACTAGAGTAGCTGGAGAACTAGAACCCTAGATCAGCTCGCTTTTGAGCACCGAGTAATTTTATAATGCAAGCATAATCTCCCGAGCCCTAAGTGCCTAAATGAACTCTAGACATTATAAGGAATCCAATGACCCGAGGATTGTCAGATGAACCGTCGGTCGGTCGACTAGTCGCCGGCCGAGGCCACAGCCAGTGCATGCATAGTGCGCCAAAGCGTACTTGCGTGCCCCACCAGCGTGCACATACCCACGCACGTCTGTGCCTTCGTCACCCATCGTATGGAGTCCTTGCCGCACAATCACCCGAGGGCGTGTGTGGAGTCCTTGCCGCACAGTCACCCATCGTATGGAGTCCTTGCCTTCGTCACCCATCGTCTGCCTTGTCTGCCAGCGCTTGTACGCCCGTCCGTACTGTGCACCACTTCCTACCAACGCGTCTGTGCCCCGGTCACGCCCGTCTCTACGCATGTGGCTGTGGCTCGTCCTTTGAACCCGTGCGCCGGCTAGGCTGTGTTAGTAGTATCCGCGTGTGCCCATGAGTTGTCAGGCCGGACCCTGACCACGGTCGAGCCGGTCCGCACCTAGCCATCAAGCGATCGGCCAGTTCCGAGCGAGTCATCGGTCCAGTTCAGCCGGAATAGTTCGGGCAAGCCTGGACGGTTCGTGAATTTTTTGTTCGAGTTCCGAGCAAGTCGAAACTTAAGCATTTTTTCGAGCCGAGTCAGTCCAAAATTAAATCAGATAAATTAGTTCCGGACTTAGAAAATTAATCCGAGAACCTTAGAAAGCCTTAAGACAGAAATTGTTTAACTTATCTTATAAATTTTATTAAATCGGCAAGCCGATAGAGTTAACCAGATAATGTGTTGTAAATGTTGTAAAACCGAGCGAGCGAACATAGTTAAATCAGTAATCAAAGAATCAAGTTTTTTCAAGTTGAGATGAATACTTGGCATATTTTTGGTTAAATATTTTTTGTAGCTTAAGGAGAGTCTAGCCTTCTTCCGCTACACATCATTTCAGTTCCAACATTTGCATTCAGCTATCAGGTGGGTTCCCCGTACTGGGTATTTCATTGCTTATAATTGTTTACCACGTCTTAGGTATATATGTAGAGATAAAGTTTTGCCCAATGGCAATGACCTACAAGTATGTCCTTGCGACTACTTATCGCTTAAGTTGGGAGGCATAAGGTCACGGAGTCCAGCGTGCAGCGTGAGCAGACAGTGGTGGTGGTCATAAGCGGAGATATTTTTGAGAAAACATGTCATATTATATATTTGAACATGTTTAAACTATTATTTTTTATTATGATTTCGAACTATTTCAGCTTCCACATTTCCGACTTATTTGAGATTAGGAGACGTTGAACTTTGCATGCTTAATTCCAGTATTTTCATGGCGCCTTATTCTAGAGTGAATTGACTTGGTTGCATGTATGTATGTTAAATGTCTTGAGATAAAGATAAATAGATAAAGCTAGTAAGTTAGTAAGTAGTATCCCGTAAGATGAAGACTAAGTGTTTTCGAAATTAAAATTAAAGTTTTCAAAAATTAAATCAGTATTTTCAAATTATAAAATGCGAAAAATTTACTCTGATTTTAGTAATATTATGCGGGGTGTTACATAAGGGGCATAAGATCTATCCTCCGATAAGAAATTAGAATTTCAGACAGAACTCTAGAAAAATTTAAGTCCAAGAACTCTAGAGTAAGTCGGAACTCTAGCCAAGCTAAGTTAAATTCCCGCGATTCGTCAAGGAATTTGTAAAGCATCATATAACTAACGCTCTATCAGCCCTGCTGCTCAATTTTTTTCTAATCCTTTCAATTGGCCATTTAGATGCCGCCTCGCAAAGCTCAGAACCCACCAGTCGAGCTAAAACCCAACCAGGCTCAGCCATCGCTCAGTTTCGCGGCTTGCAACCTGCGACCTTCATTGTTCAGGGCGACCTGAGGCTGGTGGACGAGGGGCTTCGTAGCCTCGAGATAATCTTCGAGGTTATGGGATGCAAAGAGCAGCAGCACCTCCTTTGCGCCCAGTTCCAGATGACTGGGGATGCAGGACTATTGGGGATGGCCTATTGGGATATGAGGTCATGCGAGAAGGCGACTACCGTGAGAGGATGGACCAACAGTTTCTGGATTTGGAGCAGGGTGATAGGAACGTTGACGAGTATGAGCGCAAGTTTAATCGCCTCGGCTTTTTCATGTCGTACCTCATCAACACGGAGGAGAAGAGGTAGCGGCGCTTCAGGAGTGATCTGCGAGGAGGGATTCGCCACCACCTCGTCGGCCATGGTATGCTGACATATGTTGAGACCGTTTGTCGTGCTCAACAGATCGATTTCAGCCTAAGGCAGGAGGCCAGCCAAACAGTCAGCTGCTGCCTAGCCCGCTCTGTTGGTGCCACCTCAGCAGTCGCACAGGCAAAACAAGAAGAACTGGAGAGGTCGTGACATGAGGAGGAACAGACAAAGGGCAGAGTGAAGTGTTTCTATGACTTCACTTTGCTTCGCTTCGTTCGTCAGCTCATTCAGCACAGCCGCTACAACAGGTGCCGGTAGGACAGCCAGCCTGTGGCACCTGCGAAAGGCATCACCTGGGAGAGTGCTTAGCTGGACAGGACGTATACTATGTTTGCAAAAGATCGGGCCACAGGGCCCGCGCATTCCCTGACCGTGTGCAAAACCAGCAGGGCCAAAGACAGTCGGCCTAGAACTAGCAGCTAGGAGGGCTTGCACATGTGTATGCCCTCAACCAGCCGGAGGTCGAGGAGCATCCAGGTACTATGTATGGGATAATTTCATTGCACAACGTGCCCGTTTTTCATTGTTCAACATCGGGGCGACTCATTCGTCCATCTCGGCAAAGTGTCAAGAGGCCATAGGGGCTGTTAGTGTTATATAGTGAAAGCTTGGCTTTGCATGTTATTATACATTTGCCCTTTATGAATGAGAATCATGTTAGATTAAACAAGTTCTTCGTTCTGTTGTTTTGCACTTAGATCAGTGGGTCGTCATCGGGCGAACCGAAGATCACTCTATCAGTTACTTGCGAACAAGAATAGTTGTTCACAACCTAGATGGACATGAACACCCCATCCGAACGGTTGTAGTGTCAACTGTACAGTTTGTCTTGACTGATTAGTTGCACTAGTACATTTATGTATTGAATAGGATCCCAGAGAGGAGAAGTTCATTTTATATTGATCGTCATAAATGAACTAGGCCTCAGTTAATTACTGCGTTCTCTTAACCCGTAAGATATTAAACAGGCGGATATATGTAGTATATATTACTTTGAATCACTTAGGTGAAGTTCAGTTCGCTGGATTAATATCACTACTGTTTTGGGTAATATTACTATATATAGGATGTATTGTTAGGATATTTTATGGTTTCCACGTGCGTTAGTTTGATGATGTTCAAGGAGTGAGTTCATGAAGGATTGTTATGCTAAACCCTGCAGGTGGATAAAATTTCGGCATAATAAGAATGTGATAAAAAAGCGCTAGCTTCGGTGAAATAATAATAAATTAATTAATTCTTGATTGTCAGTAATCGAATTTGGTAATGCAAAACACTCCGACCGGCATGAAATCGGCTCGTCTCCTCCTCCTCGCCAGTAGAACACCATGTACCTGCAAAGAACTCTCACACCGGGGGGGTTTTCTGGTGAAGAGCCTCTGATGCTTAAGTCAGTATGTGTTTCACTCAATTCTCAAGAGTAAAAAATGGATAAAATCGTCCCTAACAAAAAAGGCTCACTCCTACATATATATGAGTGAGATACCTGCCCTAAAAGCTGCCCGAATTTGGTGAGTTGTCTGCTCATCCCTGCCCAGATTTGCCCGTCCGTATGCACACAGTATGTGTGTGTCAGAGGTAGTTATCGCCACTATCGCTCTGCACCAATGCACTCTTGCCACGTGCCCCTCTGAGCAGAGGATAACTATTCTCTTGAATATTCCTTAGGAATTCTTGAGGAAGGCCACGTGCTTCCTCGCGTTTATATCACGCTCTCGATTGCTCTTCATTCGTCACGTGGTCGATCAGATAAGCTCTCCTTTAGTGGGTCGATCTTCGACCAAGTCTACTCCGATGTTCGACCACTTCCTTTTGGTCTGATATTACTCAACCAACGTGGCATTTCCCGTATTGGGCTTGTACGACCGACCTAATGAACCGGTATATTCCTTAGGTATATAATATCCCATATCATCTAGTCCCCCCCACTCTGGTCAAGTTTAAATGACTCGATCTAAGAGTGAATTTGTGTCTGCCTCTTTGGTCTGCTGATCTCTCGATCATCTGACTGGATTTTATTTTACCCTTCGACCATTTGATCAATGTTGCCTCCATTTTTCAACTATTTGACTGATTTTATAGTGAATTTCCAGCCGCCCTTTATTCACCTTTATTATTAATGCAATTTCCATTTGCCACGCGTCTTACCTGTCCAGTACTTTTAATCATCGTGTCTCCTCGCGATTTGCGGTGCTTCGCTATGTGCGCCCCTTTATCTCTCCCCCGCCATTAGATCTCACTTTAATCTAATGGCTATATTCACCAACCCTAACTCTCTTCTGCAAATAGAAAATCTTCGCTTTCGGCGCTTTCTCTCCGTGCGTTTTCCGACGACCGCCCTCTACTTCAACCATGAGTAAGTCTCCTTTGCTTTGATTTTGTATTTGAATGTTTTTATTTTGTCAATTTTCAATCTCCTCTGTTGATTCTTCTCTTTCAAAATCTCCTTGTTTCGCCTATAAAAGGGGTCTCCTTTCTCGCCTTCAAAAGCCCTAACCTGGCTCTCCTTTTCTTGAATTTTCCTTTCTCTTATTTTTCAGATTCTGCTGCCTCCAATGAACACAGCCACCACTCCGGCGAAGATACGACTACCACGTCGTCATCCCCCATTCGTCGACCTGTTCCTCACTCGTCTTCCCGTTCTGAAGTTTATAACCCCGTTCCTCTCAGCTTCCTTCGCCCCTCCGGTTACTCTACTCCATCATCGCCTCCGCCCAAAACTCATCGTTTGATTGATGAATCAGATGATGATACCCTTGACAATATCCCTCTTACTCATCGTCGTCGACCTGCCTTTGGTGCTTCTGATGCGGCCGAGGCAGCTCTCGATGCTGCTGAGGCCACCCGCGAGAAAGACGAGGATCATATTCCTCTGTCCCAACGCACCGTTCCTTCCAAACCTTCTTCGAGAAAATCTAAGGTATCTTCTGCTTCTAAGTTGATGGGTGTCGAATCCAACAATAATAAATTCCTGCTTCTAAAATAATTGTAGTAGTGGTAAGCAGGGTCGTATCCACAGGGATTGGCTAGATAGAGTATCGATGCAACTATTCGTGAAAAAAATAATAAAAATAAAAATGTTGGGGGGTTTTGATGATTTTATCTAACTAATAAAAATAAAATAAAGTAAAATCTAGCTAGATACGAAAACAGAGTGATTCAAAATAGAGAAAATATCCAACCAAAGGAAAAACTCGTAGAAATGGTTCAACGATTCAATCACGGATACAAAGATAATTCTCCTAATCTCGATTAAGCTGGTCATGGTTATTGGTACGACCTAACAACCTATCCTTCCTTACTTTTTCGATAATCAGGATACGATCTCTAACTATTTCTCTAATCAATAGACAACCCTAGATACGATCATAGGATTTAATCTATCAACAGCAATAAGATCCAGAAGGACCACCAATTCTAGCCAACAAACGCACGTGTAGGGTCATTTAGACTAGATCATATATCTCCCTAAGCATACAATCGAAAACCCTTAGTAATCAACTATGCTATTTGCCACAAATATTAGAACGATCAAATTATTACGGATTTAACCATTCTAAATAACGATATGCGTTTCAACAATCAAACAAATGGCCAGTTTGCATCAACAATCAAAACACAATTGATAATAATCACAAGAGATATATAAATAAAAGAGAAGTAGGGAATATAAATTTAATTAGATCTCACAAATCATGAAGAACCAAGTCTAGAATAATCATTTGGCTGGAAAAATAAATTAAGTCTCCATAAACATGGGAGAAGCCTCCCAATTATTCATGAAAAATAAAATAAAAGAAGAAAAAAAGAGAAGAAGAGAAGAGGGGCGTGTAGCATAGAGGGGGAGAAGAAAAGAAAAGAGAAGATAGATCGAAATAAAAAATGCAGTCTGGTTTTTTTAATTAAACCAGTCTAATCTTAATCCTAGGAGAGAGTACGTAAAAAAAATCATAAAGAGATCTTTCTCTCTTCAAAATATCCTAATAAAATATAGTAGTCCATAAATAAATAAATACTCCATAAAGTCTTTATTATTTCTCTTTCCAACTTGAGACTCCTTTCTTCTTCCAACTCTTGTAGAAAGTTAGCGTGCTCACGCATTAGCTCAAATTCGTCTCTTTCGCCCACCAATCATCATAAAATTCCAAATTCCGAGATATCCTACAAAAAATATAAAAATCAATTAAATTCAATAATTAAGCTCATACAAACACCGAAAAAGTATGGAAAACATGACAGTTAACATGCCAAGAATACGACTTATCATAAGTACAAACCCTTGACTACCGAAACTCCTTCTTCACCTAAAGACAAATCTGCACCCCTCGTTATTTCTTCTAAGCTTGTCCAGAAAAAGAGAAAATCAAATAAAGCCTCCTCTTCTAAACAGATTTCTTCATGTGCTCTTATAGGCGGCTGGTTGGACGATGATGAGGTCGGCCACCCAACTAGCTGGGCTTTTGTCTCTCCCGGTCCTAAGAATACTTATGATAATTCTCCCCGAAATTGCTATACCTTTTTTGAGTTCCAGTTCAAACTCGGTGTCTGCTTTACCTTGTGCCAAGACCTGCTCGATATTTGTGACTGGTTTGACCTTCCATTGAACCAGCTCCCTCCTAGCGCTATCCTATTTATAACCATCTTCATTATTCTCTGCCACATCCGCTTAGGTCGACTCAACCTAGCCTTCTTCCATTACTGTTACACGCCCTCAAAACATTCTCAAGGGCTCTACCTCGAGCTACAACGATGTCCACTTCATATCTGACACCTCTTCTAACATCCCTAAGTGGAAGGATAAATTTGCCTTTGTTGAGCCCAACCCTACTTTCCCTTGGGCGCCGACTCCTTGGCTTAAGGAGCTCAAGCGTGAGCATGCATCTCCCCCTCAATACGCCCTTTTCGACCAACGAATAGCTGTATGGAACACCAAACCCGTTGTGTCGAAAACTCTGCTTAAAGACGATAACCTTTTACATTTTTGCGGCCTCCTCACTCACAAATCTTTCTCTCCTCCTACTCAAGAAATCTTCGACCACATCTGAATCAAAGATGGCCCAGATATCTGTTAAACGTGCTCGAGTATTGCTGTTTTTATTCTTGCGTGTGGTTTATCTGTTGTAATGTTAACTTAATTGCGCGAGTTTTTACAGAGATGCCTACTATCCCCCTGCCGAAGAGGAAAATACCTCTGAAGAAGAAACACGCCGAGAGATCAAGCTCGAGGCCTGCTGGCTCGACCACCTCTCAATCCACTCGCTCCACTTCACGTCCACCAAATCGCTCCGCATCGCTGCCGCCTAATCAGGCAACTTTCTCCATGGGGGTCGATCCTTAGATCCCTTTTATTCAAGAGCCTGTTATCAAGGAGCAGTCTTTACCGTCCTCGACTGATATCCCTGTTAACGAGCATTCAGAGCGGGCCACGTCTCTGCCACCGACTTCTCCTCCTCGCGAGTCTACCATCCCGGTGATTCACATATCTGCCTCTCCCGATCAGAAGTTGTTCGAAGAGGTTGATTCCACTTGTTGGGATCTGTGAGGATCTCGTTATGCACAAGTCACGAATTCATTAGCAAACGTAAAACTATGCACAGCGGATCTAAAGGTTTGACGTAGAGAACTTACGGCTTAAAATTTATGTAGGTCTGGTTGACCACAAACGGTTGACCGCAAATCACGTCTTGGGTTTCACGAACAAGATCATATCAAAACCGGATCAAACGGATGCAAACAGATCAAAACGAAACTTGCAGTCTGGGAGCTTCTGGCGGCGCGTGCAGCGTCGGACAGCGGCGATCTCAGCGGCGATGGAAAACTCTTGTCGAGACGGTCGTCTAGGTATACTGTGAGCCTCAATCGGACCTCCGGTTAGGTCTGTAGGACAAAATATATTTTGTCTCGGTTTACCTACAGATCTTCTACTGTATTACTCAATACACCCTTCTTCAACTTGTACCAGTGGAGCAACAAGAAGAAGATAAAGCTCGAATGAGATCTAGAGAGAGAGAGAGGCGTGGGGCGTGTCTCACGTTAGAATAGGAATTCTATTCTCTTCTCATGAGCTTAATGATGTATATATAGAGCTACAGTAGGGACCCTTAGGAGATTAGGAAAAGGGCTCCTTAATTAAATAGACTAAATGTGAGTCAAGCCCACTCCTCTAATTAAGTAGATAATATTATGTTAGAGTAGTATACCCAGCGTTCCAATCGGATTGGACGTATTCTACTTGTAAATACAGTCTATTAGAATTATATTATAAATAAGGCATTTCTTTATCTTAAGAGAAAGCATTTATCCTATAATTGCACTTAAGATAAAATCCCTAGATCACTTATGGTTATAAGGTATGGTTGCGCATAGAGATGGTGATCATGGAACATACCTTGAAAGCCGTGATCTTAAATACAGTTCCAAGTCGATGGATGTTTCGAGATGGGATATCGAATAATCCATAAAAGACTTGCACATAGTTTGTATG